>CAWUFW010016220.1:0-321287 GCA_963921515.1 Calotriton arnoldi | reverse complement strand
TGTAACTGGGACTACGCTGCTGTGCTTTATTGAAGAGTGGTACGGACTATGAGGGGGGGGAACTAGGAGTGCACTGCTGTCCTTCATTGAGGTGTGGTAACAGAATAAGCTGCAGTGCTTTATTGAGCGTTGGTAACAGGGAATACGCTGCTATGCTTCATTGACAATTTGCAACTACGAATTCGCTACTGTGCTATATTGCGGGGTAGTAACTGGGAGTACGTTGCTCTGCTTGATTGAGGTGTGGTAACAGAATATGCTGCTGTGCTTTATTGAGCGTTGGTACCGGGGAATGCTCTGCTGTGCTACTTTGATTATTGGTAACTGCGACTTCGCCACTGTGCTACATTGAAGAGTAGTAACTGGGAGTCACTGCTGTGCTTCACTGAGGTGTGCTAACAGAATACTGTGCTGTATTGAGCGTTGGTTACTGGGAATACGCTGATGTGCTTTATTAAGAGTTTGTAACAGGGAATATGCTGCTGTTCTTCATTGATGATTGGTAACTATGAATTCGCCACTGTGCTACATTGAGGAGTAGTAACTGGGAGTGCACTGCTTTGCTTCAGTGAGGTGTGGTAACAGAATACTGTGCTGTATTGAGCGTTGGTTACTGGGAATACGCTGATGTGCTGTATTGAGCGTTCGTTACTGGGAATACGCTGCTGTGCTTTATTGAGCGTTGGTACCAGGGAATATGCTGCTGTGCTTCACTGACAATTTGCAACTGCGAATTCGCTACTATGCTACAGTGATGTGTGGTAACTGGAGTATGCTGCTGTGCTTCATTGAGGTGTGGTAACAGAATACGCTGCTGTAGTTTATTGGCGATTGGTAACTGCAAAGTTGCCACTGTGCTACAATGATGGGTGGTAACTGGAGTATGCTGCTGTGCGTCCTCGAGGGGTGATAACTGGTGTACTCCCGCTGTGCTTCATTGTGGGGTGGTAACAGAGTACGTATTTTTATGATTCATGAGTGGTAACTGGGTTTTCGCTGCACTACTATGAGGGATGGTAACTGGGAATATGCTGCTGTGCTTCATTAATGATTGGTAACTTCAAATTCGCCACTATAGTGGGATTATAATCTGTGGTTATCACAATCGTAAACAAGCCTTAAGGGTGTCAAACTCACCTAAGGCGTTTACTAGTATGAGGTGGTGATGCCATTTGCATCTAACATCCTAACCCATGAAATAAGTGTAATTGTATATATCTTCACGCAACATTCATCATGCATTTCACCACTCATACAAAAGATGCTGCTTGCGTACTGCCCGTGATTCTTTTCTTTTCATCTCAAAACCACTCGTAATGTAAAGATCATCTTACCCTAGTGTGGAGGTATTAAAGTGCTTTGAGAGACTGCGGTTTGGAGGGGGATAGCCTTGTAGACACTCTAAATTACGTGTCAAAAGTAAAAAGGAGACAAAATCAAAAAAAACATTCACTTCATTAGAAGTTGTTGTTTTTCGTTTTTTACACACGTACTGTGCTTGTAGTTCAGATCACCTCCAAGCTTAACCCCGCCTCTTACTTACTTCCTCAAAGGTCTTGTCCCGCTGCCTCACGTATTCGGTCCGAATCTTCCGGCATTTGCCAGGAGTAGCGCCGGGAACCTACTTTTACAAGTCATTCTCAGAGTGTTTCCGGGTGGCCTCCGTAGGGAGCTCCGCCCCCTGTGCTTGTTGATGACGTTCGTTCCGTTCGTTCCAGGACGGACTACGAAACCCGGGCGGCATCATGGGTATTGTGGTTGGCTACTACCCCTGGCCATTCTAAGTTATCAACTAGACCAAGGAAGTCTACGTATTATCGCCTGTTTATTCTAATAAATCAGGGATCTCGTGAGGCGGTGATGGTAGACCGCCCCTGTTGTGACTGTCAGTATCCACTATTTCTTGGGCACAGATTTAAAGTGTAATCAGCGACTGTGGTTACACAACGGCTGATCAGTCATCATTATTACTTATGTGTGAAGAATATGCGGGGGTACGGTAGTCAATGCCGCATCTGTATGGTGTTCCCTGCAAGATATGGACTTGGGGCTCACTGGGCGGATAGGGAGTACCCATGTTAACTCGTATACCAGTAGATGTACTAGGTGGAGGTGTAGGACCGTATCATGAGGGTACCGTATAATGCCCATATACATTTTTTGATGTCCCAAGTGTAGGTCACCCTTACTCATTTATGGTTCAGTTGATTCCATGGAATGGAATCATTCAGTCCCCGTCCATGGGTCTGTAATCTATAGACCCAGCGTTGTTCTCATTCCAGTAGCCTTTTCGCAACGTTCATGCCACCCATAACCCGTTCGATTATGGTCAACTCCAGATCTTTGTCAGTATGTCCTTTCTCAAGATAGTGGGCTGTGAGTTTGGTGGCTGAGATTGCTCTTTTGATTGTGCTCCTATGCTCACTTATTCGAACTTTAGACTTTCTGGTAGTCATGCCAATTTATTTGGCTTTACAGGGGCATGTGATCATGTACACTATATTCCCTGTGTTACAGTTTGTGTGGTCTCGCTGTTTCCAGGGGTAGGTGAGGCCCAGATCAATGTGTGAAGTGTGGGTAGTGAACTGGCAAACAACACCTGAGCCGCCTGGATAGTGGCCCTTTACATGTGGTTAGTTCCACAAGGTAACTTGTTTGTTATGTTTTGATTTGTAACTGTCTGTATGGACCAGAGTGTGTTAAGGCTTATTACGTCTGAAGGAAAACATGGGCTTCTCAAATGTAATTTGGTTAGAGGTAAGTATCTGCCATTTGTTATTAATAATTTTCTTTGATGACATTAGATGAGGAGTTGTACGTGGTGACACATAAGTGCCTCCGTTTCTGTTTTAATGGTCTCCAGTAGGGCGGGGTGTATTACGAGATCTCTTGCATGCTTATTCTATCACCTTTTTCGGGTAGGCCTTTTCCCGCAGTTTCTTTGTTAGTTTGTCTGCTTATTTGTTGTAACTGTCAAGATAAGAACAATTTCTCCAGATCCTCAAATATTGTCCGATAGGCAGATTCTCCCTCAGCGATCGTGGGTGAGCACTTTCAAAGTGAACAGGCTGTTGCAGTCGGTCGGTTTTGTGTAGAGGGTGCTTTCTAATTTTCCATCTTTTGCTGCAATATTGACGTCCAGGAATCATATCTCTGTACTGTGTGTGGACATGGTGAAGCATAGGAAGGGATTCAGATGGTTAATCAAGTTCGCAAAATCTTTTGTGCACCTACTTACAAAATATTTACAGGCTAACATAATCCCAATTGGACTGCAAGTAAAGAATGAGCCGGCCATTTTTGTGGACCTGCCGAAATTCAAAGAAGGTTTCAGCTTCATTGCCAACAACTGCTCCCGCCATTGGATGGTGTTTGGGTGGAGACAGAACTGGAACAGGTACAGGCTCTAACAAGAGAAATTGCTGCCTTGAAATTGGGGACTTCCGGAGATTCCTCTCTGACGAATGCTAAGGATGCCCTAGAGCGCCTTGACAAAACTTTGAAGGATTTCGAGACCATCATGCAAACCAAGAAATAGGAAAAGTTGGTGAAGGATATTCGCTATCACGATAGTAAGGGTACCTACCCTTACTTACAAGACTATTATTTCAAACAGGACAACCAAGGACGCTTTTCGAACAGAGGAAGAGGAGGCTACAGGGACGTAGACACTACACCACCTTCTCTGAGTCATCAGGTTCAAACAGCAACGATAGTGATAACGAGCAACCAGGAACTAGCTCGGAGTGCCAGGACAGTTGGTACCAACCCCAGGGACCGCCTTTTTTAGGCGAGGGACAATGGCGACCACCGAGGGGCAGAAGCGCAACCTGGGTTCAAGGACCACAACGGGGACAGGAACAATATGGCGGGAACTGGGAGAGAGGACGCATGAGAGGACAGAAACAGGTGCGCTTCCAGCCGGAGAGCCATGGGGAGATTCAAACCTGATGCAGGGTCTACAAATGGTGAAACAACCTGAGAATCAGATAATCAATATCTCCTCGTACACCCTTAAAGAAGAAGAGATTAAGGTATTGAGCAAGGGCCTTTCGTTTGTGCCCACTGCACATCCCATCCATTTCACTGTCAAGACGGAGCTCTATCGTTTCTTTCGGAAGATCCCCTTACGTTATTACTACAAACACTCGCCGACATTGCAAGCACCTTCGCAGACAGGCCTGAGGACACCATCCACTTTTGTCCCATCCGCACATGCGATGACCAACGAGATCCTTGCCTACGAGACTGTGGTCCTAAGAGATGTCTCCAGAGTACTGAACAATCAGAAATATTTCCACTACAATGTCACCAAAATGGAACGCGAGGCCCTCACTTCACTGAGACAAAACAAAGAGATCGTGGTTAAACCCGCGGATAAGGGGGGTGCCATTGTGGTTCAGGATATTACCAAATACAGAACTGAGTTCACCAACCAGTTACAAGATGGTACCAGTTACAGAAAACTACGATCTGACCCCACAAAAGAAATTGAGAAGGAGATCTTGGAAATGACCAAGGAAGGGCTCAAACAGGGTTTTCTCTCCAAATTGGAATTTCTCTTTCTCAATCAAAAGCAGCCCTGCCTTCCGACAATCTACACACAACTCAAGATCCACAAGGCTATGCAAAACCCTCCAGGACGGCCCATCGTCTCTGGATGTGTATCTCTCCTCGAACCCCTCTGTAAATATGTGGACTTCTTTTTTAATGTAATAAACAACTGAGACGGACCACTGAAGAGTGGTGGGATCACCCTATTAGTGTAGGGCACCGAATGGGCTTTTAAAGAACCCTCACACACCAACCTAGTTGGTGTCATGCTTCATCATCGGGTTCCCAGCTGGGTAGCCGAATGCTACCCAGCTGTGCTACGACACTTGTTTACAGTGGAGCGTTTTTATTTTAGATGTTATGTGTGATGAAGTGATAAAGTGCAGTGAAATTAGAATTAAAAATACCTCTGGGAACCTCACTAACCAATACTTTATTCCCAGTGGCCCAGGGTATATTAAAAATTGAATAAACGAGATGGATAATATGTCAGAGCTACTAGTTGTGTCTGAATTATCCCTTGGTCACAGTAAAAATAAAGGATCTTTCGTCAGGACCTCTCTAGTGAATAATGGTGTCAAGTGAAAAAGTGAGTGGTAAAATTATCACCACGTGTCAATGCATATTTAGCACACGCGCTAAGGTGTGCATGTCATGCTGAGATGGACAAACCGTGTTGTAGGGTCCATCAATGGAAATATACGTTAGTCACGGATTTTTTTCGGCCGCTTCGTTCCAGGGAGGGGTGAGTTCCTATATTTAACTTTTGTCTCGGAGCTCGCCCGCAAAAGCACCTATTTCGGTCTCCACTGCAACGGGATGTGCCTCCCGTTGCAGTGGGACTAAATAGTGCTTTGCGAAAGGGAAAAGCAGAGAAGGATGAAAGGGGCGGAGTAGGAGAGAAGGGAAAGGAATGGGAGGCACAAGGGAAGAGTGAGCATAGGCATTATACCATTAGCAATCTGACACCTGCACCATTTTCGTGCACTGCAATCTGTGTGTCCTCCAACTCATCCCCCACGGAAGCCTTAAATAGTTCTACTAGGTGCGCCCAATACAGAGAAATTGGCCTTTTTCGCAGCCCCCTATACTCCTCTCGTTGTAAAGTCTCCCTCTCGGCAACCGCCCACCTGATCACCTCCTCATGCCAAGTGCCTACACGGGGCGCTGAATTAGACTTCCAGCGCTGCGTGATCATACGTTTGGCTAGCATCAAAGCTAAATCTGCAAATCGGCGTAGTAATTTCGCTTTCCTAGGGAGGGGGAAGAAGCCCAGGAGACAGGCCTCAACTGTGTCCCATGGTGTGCGCTCCGTCAGTACTACCAAACTCTGGACAACCTCTGACCAAAACCCCCGCAGCACTGGACGATACCAAATCATATGAGTAAAATTAGCTTCAGGCGCCTTACACCTTGGACATGCCGAGGACGCAGTTGGAAACATCTTTCGTATCGTTGCCGGGGCCAGGTACGCTTTATGCAATATGAATAATTGAATCGTTTTTAGACGACAATTACGAGAGACTCGCCGTGGGTGTTCTAACATTTGGGCCCATTCTCTGTCATCTAGTTCCCGCCCTAATATGTCCCACTTCTGCCTGAGATGCAATAATGGAATATGTAAATGTTCCCTCAAGCCTCGATAGAGCCAGCGCACCAAGTGGCGGCCGTGCCCCATAACGTGTAGCGAGTTCAGCAATTGAAAAGTTGGAGGTTCTCTCTGATCTATGAGCCAATAACTCCGAATAAAGCGCACAATTGCAGCATGAGTGAGAAACAAGGTTCCAGGCACCGAATAAGTACGTACAAACTCCTCGTGGGTCATCAATTGGCCCTCCAAGAAGAGATCACCAACTGTCCCCACCCCCTCTCGTGTCCAACCACTGATTTGATTCATCGAGATTATCCCTCGCCTAGTAGGCAGCCCACAGAGCGGGATATTTGGGGCATATGGAAATGGCAATTTTGCCAATTTATGAGCTTGTTTCCAATAATGTAATGCAACATGCAGCAAATAAGGAGGATCGCGCAGTTTCTGTGTGCCCGGGCATAGCTGTGATTGAAGGGTTCCTTGTTTTAAAAAATCCAGGGAGTGCCTAATTTCAAATAAATTCTTACCCGCTAACCAATATGCCATCCACTGTAATTGTCCCACTATACAGTACGTTTTAAAATCAGGAGCCCCCATGCCCCCCGCAGCACTAGGAAGTTGCAACTTAGCCAACGCCAATCTGTGTCTGCCCGTCCCCCATATCAAGGAAGTCAACAATGTGTCAATTGTTTTAAAAATCCAGGCCGGGAGGACAACCGGTAGGTTCACAAAATAATAAAGGAGGCGGGGCAACATAACCATTTTCGACACCGCCAAGCGGCCCGCCACCGTCAATGGCAACGTATTCCAGAAGGCGATCTGGGAGCGTAACGAATTAATGGTGCGCACTACATTACCATCTATGGTATCAGCGTTGGATCTATGTACGTTAATTCCTAAATATTTAAAAGTAACAGGTTCGACTCTGAATTGCATCTGACCAAATTGTAAAGAGGGAGAAGTATAAGTATTATAGAAAGAGAAGGCGACTGATTTAGAGGCGTTAAGACACAAGCCAGAAATTTCTCCAAAACTAGAAAAGGCAGCGGCTATCGTGTGTTTATTGGCATCTAAATCTCGGAAATATAACAACATATCATCAGCGTATGGTGATACCGAGTGTATCACTCCACGCAAGGGGACGCCATAAGGGACCATGACCTGACACAAATATTGCGCAAGAGGTTCGAGGGCTAACACAAAGAGCAGGGGGGATAAGGGGCAACCCTGGCGCGGACCCCGGGAGATCGTATAAGAGGGAGAGATGGTCGTACCCGTCTTAGCGCGCGCTGTAGGACTAGTATACAACAATTTAATCCAGTTACAATATGACTGGGGCAAGCCGAATATAGACAATACCGCTAGCATATATAGCCAGCTTAAGGTATCAAAGGCTTGACGCACGTCTAAAGATAAGCAACCAGCAAGAGGTGAAGTTTCTGACGCTGCGTGCATTAGGGCATGAATTCGGCAGATATTCAGAGAGGTGCTGCGTTGGGGTATGAATCCACATTAATCCGTATGGATCAATCGGGGAAGAAGTGGAAGTAGCCGCGATGCTAAAACCTTACTGAGTATCTTGTATTCTGTATTAAGAATCGAAAGAGGTCTATAAGATAGGTCAGCCGGTTCCTTATCAGGTTTCAATAAAGACGTGACTATCGCCTCCCTCGCGGTGGGGGGCAGCACACCGTCATCCAAGGAGGAAGTATAAAGTTGCAATAACCTAGGGATCAGCTTATCAGCAAAGGTAGAATAAAACTCCACAGGGAGACCGTCGGAGCCCGGCGTTTTGTTACGGGCCAATGCCTTTATCGCTACCCGAATCTCTGCAATAGTAATCGGAGCTGCCAGGTCTTTAGCGATCGAAACAAACTGTAGGAAGTTGGACCCTGGTCAGGGAGGACAGTGTGGGAGCCGAGACATCCAAGAGGGGGGCAGTATATAAACGAGCATAATATTCCTGAAACGCAGCATTGATCTCACCCTGAGAGGTAACCAACGTGGTATGGATTGTATTCATTGCTAAAATGGGAGTAGGACTCGCCATAGGGCGGATCAGTCTTGCCAATAATGTGCCTGCCCTATCCGCCTCGGAGTGTGTATGCAGTGTGTAGGCATTAAAATCTATCATGCGTAAGCGTTCCAGCAAGTCAGCGTACTGAATCCTGGCGGACTGTAGTGGCTCTACACCGTTAGCGCTCCTCTGAGCCGCTATTTCCAAAGCCTGTAAGTCCCTCTCCAGGTCTGTTATGTCCCTGATCGTTTCCCTCCGAGATCCTGCCAAAGTCCCCATGGCTACCCCTCGTACAATCACTTTGAAGGCCTCCCACTCAATAGATCTGGACGGGGCAGTACCCTCATTCTCTACGAAATACGTATCAATAGCTGTAGCCAATGCGGCCCGATACACCTGGTCCTCCAATTGTATAGGTTGCATTCTCCACGTTGGAATAGGAGCAGGGGAGCGGCCCCAATTCAACAATAGCTCTATGGAATTATGGTCCGATATAGTCTTGCCCAGGTACTCACATTGTGAAATGGAAGAGGATAAATCTGGGGAACAAAGAAAGTAATCCAAACGCGTATGTAACTTGTGGGGGTACGAGTAAAAGGAATATTCTCTCATATTCACATGCAAAGCCCTCCATACGTCCAATAAATTCCAGCCTTGTGCCCAACGTGTTAAGGACACGGCCTGCGCCCTCGCCGTTGTGTTAAATAAGGGAGGATGGGAACGATCCAGACATAGATCAAACACCGCATTTAAGTCTCCACCTAATAGCCATGGGAAATGGGACCAGTCAGCAAGTGCTCGGGAGACCTGTGTTAAAAATGCTTCTTGGTCTGTATTCGGAGCGTATAGGGACCCCAACACTACTTGTCTACCATCTAACGCTCCCAGTAGGAGGACAAACCTGCCCTGGTCATCAATTTTGCTCTCACTAAGGGAAAAAGGGATCCCCGCCCGAATCCAGATTGCAGCCCCCCTAGAAAAGGCCGAATATGCGGTTGCATAAAATTGACCCCGCCATCTCCTGTGTAGTTTCATAGTTTCGGAGGGAACCAGGTGCGTCTCCTGAAAGCATATTATCTGTGCTTTACAACGATGCAATTGTGCAGCAATTCTATGCCGTTTAGCAATAGACCCCATACCTCGGACGTTCCATGAGACAAAAGTATAAGAATTAACAGCAGACATCCTCAAAAAGTAGCGAGAAATCCCCCCGGGTCCCAACCCCACCCACCACCCCACACCCACCCACCCACAATCCCCAGACCATGCGGCACAGATACAAATAACTCAACAATGTCCCAATACTGGGTCCAAAGCCCAAACTTCGTTCGACCAAACTGTAAAAACAAGAGTAACATGCTTCACATTCAACAAATGCTAATGCCTACGGGGGAAGGTCGCTAACACTATCAACATCCACACTATAGCAGTGAACAATACATGAAAACGCCCAGAACGGGGGCCGGGCCAGGGGACCTACTATTCCGTCCCCACCTGTCGTACAAACATGCAAGTTCCATGACATACTCCTATTTGGGTAAATGAGCATATTTAGAACAACAGCATTACGAACTGGACAGAGAGTCAACAGCAGACTGAGAGTGTCATACGAGGTTATGCGTCACATAACTAAGAACCAGCTGAGGCTAAAGGATCATTGCTAAGTTGTGTGGTCCCAGAAGGAAACAGTGCAACGCTGCCATCGGAATCCGTGTCCGTATTAACTTCTTCAGACGGACTGGTACTGATAGATGGGCGAGTGGTGCGGAAGGTTGAGGCAGTATGTAGCGCCCTTCGCCTGCCCTCCATCATTTGTTGACAAACCAGGGGACTGGAGGCTGAACTTTGAGTAAGAAGCCCTCTCTTACGCCTCCGAATGGGGGCGCTGTGTCTTTGGCAGCGAGGAGTCCATACTTCTCATAGGTTGGACATCGGGGAACGTCTTGTCCAGCCAGTCCCAAGCACTGTCAGGAGTATCAAAAAACAGGGAGCGTTGATTATAGAGGATTTTTAATTTTGCTGTAAACAATAACGCAAACGACAGGCCCGCTGCCCGGGCACGTGCCTTCACCTCCATAAAGGAAAACCTTCTGCGCTGGACCGCCAGGGTGTAATCTGGGAATATTGAAATCTTCGCATAGTCAATCTGCAGTGGACCATTGTCCCTTGCCGCCTGCAGCAGGTGATCCCGATCCCTAAAATTCAAAATCCTGGCCAAGATGGGACGTGGGATGGCGCCTGGTATTGGTCGACGTGTAGGGACACGGTGTGCCTGCTCAACTGTAAAGTGTGCGGACAATCCGATCGGGCCACGCTAGTCTTTAGCCAGTTTTCTATGTACTCCGTGGGCGTAGAGCCCTCCGTTCCCTCTGGCAGTCCTACTATTCGGAGGTTATTCCGGCGTGCCCGGCCTTCCGCGTCATTGGCCTGGAGGGAGTCGAGCTGTTGGCGCATATGACTGAGTTGCTCTTCATGGGCTTGTACTTGAGGTAACATGCTTTCCACCTTCTGCTCAGCAGTTTTAACTTTCTCCACAAGCTTCTTATGATCATCTTTAAATAAATTGAGATCTACTGAGATCATGCCCAGTTGCGCTTCCAACACAGAGCGAGAATCTCGGATTTCCTGCAAGATCATGTCAAGTTTGTCCACTGAAGCATTGGTACCAACATGTCCTTCTGTATGATGAGACAGGGTGGAGGAATGGCCCGAAGGCGGAGAGAGAGAACCCGCTCTCCCCGACCTTGTAGACGCTCTAGGCTTTCCCTTTGCCCATGGCCGGCGGCGTGGCGTGACAATACTATGAACACTTCGGCAACCGCGATTAAATGTCAAACTCTGCTGCATCCACAATCGGGGGGGGGGGGCAGCCGGAGAGGAGCCAAGCCAGGCACCAAGCACCCACCACTAATTGGCAGTCCGACTACAAGATAGTGGCAGGAATGCCACACAACCCAGTCGCAATTGTAACATGGGGCACCCAGGCGGACGAGGGCAGCTGACACTCAGTGCAACAGTGGGTTCCTCCAACGCACTGGAAAGAGACCGGAGTAAAGGGTTTCAATAGAACAACACGCGGCCCCCGCGGTGCAGAGCCCAAGCAGTCCACAGTTCAGCCTGGCGCCCCTCCAGCTTCTTCACTAAGGTGGGCCACTAGATGAAGCAGAACACCTGACACGGTCTGTCGCCAGCCCAAGCACAGCGCGGATCACCACAGTTCCAGCCAAGAATCCGCCACCGATATGTGGCGCGAAGAGCCCCCTTAATCAATAATGGGCCGCACCGCCTCCTAGCTATCAGGCTGGGGAGCAGCGGGGACACATCAGCGAGTCCCAGTATCCCGGGCCCAGCCAGTCCACAGAACAATCCGGAGATCCCAAGGCGCCCCCAGCACTCCAGATCACATAAGAGAAGGGGGGCGTTGCACGCAGGCCCCGTGCCCAGCAGTGGCGCTCACCTCGATGTTGAGGGGGAATCAGGGAGCGCCAGTCATCAATCAGCCTCAAGCGCCTCCATTCATCCCTCAGTCCAGCAGAACAGCGCGGGCACAGCAGGGGACCCGCCACCGATGCGTGGCGCGAGGTGGTCCCGCAATCAACAGAGGCCTCCCCCCGGGGAGGCCCGCTACTGGCGAGGCAGCGCAGCACCATCACGCCGGTGCGCCTCACGCACTCCCCCAGCGGCAGCAGCGACCCGGAGCACGCCAGCACGTCCGGTCTGTGTACAGGCGGAACCAAGCAGCAGCGGCCCCGAAGAGAGGGCGCGAAGGCCTCGGGCCGGGAGCCAGAGTCACCACCACAGCCGGGAGCAGGCGCCCGCCGCCCAGACAGCACTCAGGGCAGTCCAAGGCTCCAACCACACAGCAGGCCTCTGGATAGTCCGGAACTCGCCCGCCGTCTCAAAGTCCACTCAGCAGGGGTCCCAGGATTCCGGAGAGCACCGTCGAGGCAGCCCGCCAGCGAGCACAGACCGTCGACCCTGGAGACACCGTCTGACAAGGAATGACGGATTATTAAACGGATAAAATGCCCCGGCCCGGAGCTCGTCGCTTAAGCGACCACCATCTTGGGCTGCAGACCACGCCCCCCCAGCCCCTACCAGTTTATTTAATTAATTGGTGACACTGGATCATTTCTACAACAGTCTCATATAGCATTCTTATGCCCCCAGACCCAATCGGGCCCTAATTTTAAAAGGGAGTTTTTTATTTACCATTCAAGCAGTCTGTTTTCACTGCTTACGCTGCGATGCCTTGTCATTTTTGACAGCATCCAGCGTCTGCTTACACGTAGACGGCGCGTGCACAGCTTAGACAAGCCTCTATTTAAATCGTCAGGCCTGTCACTGCTCCGTTTTTATCAGCCAGAGATGGACGCTTTCACAAGATCAAGCAGGTAATTGAATGCGGAGTGGCTTTGACCCCAACCTCTTCATGCATTAGTCACACGCCTCACCAAGCATACCCTCCGAGCGTGTTTGTTTATTAAAAATAGCTTGCTCTCTCTTTTTAGTTTTCAAGTACCTGTGGGGCTGATGCAAGGACGTAAATCAATGTTTCCTTTCCAGGTAAACAAAGTCCTTTCTCTCCAAACGCGCACCAGATGCTACACTGTTTTTATATATGAGGAAGTATTTTCTGACCTTGGGGCCCTGTTCCTTTCTGTTCCCCCTTTCAAATCACAGCAACTTGGTACCCACGGGCCCAAGCCAAGCGAATAACCAGTTCCCCTGATTCAAGAGGCTTCTGACAGGGACGATCCCTTCACACGGCCAAACAAGGTAGCTATCTTACACCTTTGCACCGCTGGCAAGCACACGTTGCTTAGTCTGTGTGATCTTTCTCTGATGGCCCTCACTCTGTCTTTTAGGTGCCATCGACCCTGCTCTCTGGCATATTGGAGCCTACGCGCCCATCTTCAGTATATTCACCATCCAGTCTAGGGTGTCTCATGGTAATTTCAACCACTGTTTTAATTAATTTATTTTTGATTTTCACCATCCTAATGGCTAACACAATAGATACTAAGTACCCCTTATGTTAATTTCCCATGTGCCCCCCTTCGAGTCCTGAGGAAGACCCCGCTGTAAGGACCTAAACAGCCTACTCTCCTTTTGGGGTCGAAACGTCGACTGCGTCTCCACCCTGTGCCAGTTTGGTCAACAGTGCTTTTTCACTGTGACAGTGCATTATCAAACAACGGCTTTGTATTTGTTAGTACTCAATTGTTCGGCTGAGCAAAGCGGCCTCTGATTGTAAATAATGGTGTGATGTATTGATTGTCACTACCTTTCCTTTTTCACTATCTCAATCCTCACTTGATGCACAATACCCTCTCGCCCTCCTTCTCCCCAACACGTGGGGCACTTGTTTGATACGTTGTTCCAGATTTGTTGCTAGTTTGTGAACATCTTGGTGTTCAATATGATTAAATAATAATGAACTAAATAGTTTGGTGTACTAGTGTATGAATGCCCGCTGGCACTTTTATTACGTGTTTTCTTTGAATTGTACTACTGGGACCCAGTTTACTCTGTACTTCCCTCCTCTCCATGCCAGATGATAAGGATATCGTCAATGTACCTGAGCCAGCTGCGGATTCTGCCAGAGTATGGGTTATTGGCCCAGATGTGTTGGTCTTCCAGTTGGCTAATGTACAGGCAAGCAATACCAGGAGCAAAAAAACTGCCCATGTAAGTCCCATGGACCTGTAGGTAGAGTTGGTCCTCATACCTGAAGAAGTTCTCTGTGAGAGCCATGTGCATCAAAGTCATGATCCATTCAATAGGTGCTTCCCATGGCCATTTTTGAGTGCGCAGTGTATTCTCAATCATGCGTAGACTCTCCTCTTGCAGAATACTGGTATACAGAGGCTCCACATCCAGGCAGATCATTTATTTTTGTGTATGGTCGTACTCTCGGTCCGCTAGGATATTGAGCAGATGCTTAGTATCCCTTACATAATCCCTTACATAATCTGATCTGGGTGATGAGAGGTCTTAGAAACCAGTCAGTGTATTTGGACAGGGGTTCCAATGCCAGACACAATGGATCTGCCCGGGAAGGGATCCTGCCCTTATGGATTTTTGGTATTGTGTAGAATAGGGGAGTCCTGGGTTCCTCTGTGATGAGAGAGTCCCTTTCCTTCTTCGTGATCCAATTGTTCTCCAGTGCTTCTGCTGTCAATGTCAAGATGGTCTTCTGAAGACGTGCTGTGGGGTCCCTCTGTAGTTTTTTTTATAATGTCTCTCATCCGAAAGGAGAGTAGGACATGCATCTCTATAGGTGTCTACATCCTGTATCGCGATGGCTTCCCCCCTTGTCGGCTGGCTTTATTACAATGTTGTTCCTGTTGCCCAATGATTGGAGCGCTTCTCGTTCTTTTTTGCTCAGATTGTTATAGGCGTCTCTCCTCAATTGTAGTAATTCCACTTTGGTAACTGCTTCTTCAAATACCATAACCTCTGGGGGCATTATTGATGTAGGGGGGCAAAATGTAGATTTAAGCCATAGGGGTTTATGGCCATTGTCTTTCTCTTGTTCAGGTTTCGCTTCAAAGAATGTCTTCACCCGGATCTTCCTAAAGAACTCAATCAGTTCACACCTGGTCTTGAAATTGTCAATCTGGGTGGTGGGGACAAAGCCAAGACCCTTGTTAAGAACTCCCTGTTCCTCTGGGGTAAGGCTTTCATCTGTGAGGTTGACTACCAGATCTACATTGAACTTGGGCCTGCTTGTTGGTCCCTCATATGGCTTCTTGCGTTCATTCCTCTTATGTCGTCGTCCCATTGGACTCTTCTGTTGCCTCTTCTGCCATGTCTTCCTCTTCTCCCACCCGACCTAAAAAATACTGTTGATTTTGGTTAGGCTGAAAGTATGCCATATTTTGGTACTGGGAGGGACCTTGGAATTGCTGAGGTCCGTATGGGTTGGGCCACACGTACATCTGTGGTGTGGGGTATGATCGGTTGAAACCCCTCTTCTCTGTCGTGTTGACCTTTGAGGAAACAAGAGGCAGGGTTAAGCTTAGAGGTGATCTGAAGTACTAACACGGTACGTGTGTAAAAAAACGAAAAGCAATAACTTCTAATGAAGCAAATGTTTCTTTGATTTTGTCTCCTCTTTTACTTTTGACTCTTAATTTAGAGTCTGACTACATGGCTGTCCTCCTCTAAACCGCAGTCTCTCGAGACACTTTAATACCTCCTCAATAGGGTAAGATGATCTTTACATTATGAGTGGCTTTGAGATGAAAAGAAAAGAATCACGGGCAGTACGCAAACAGCAACTTTTGTATGAGTGGTGAGATGCATGATGAATGTTATGTGAAGATGTGTACAATTTGGGTTAGGTGGTTGGATGCAATTGGCATCACCACCTCACACTAGTAAACGCCTTAGGTGAGTTTGACACCCTTAAGGCTTGGTTAGGATTGTGATAACCACCGATTATAATCACACTATAGCACCCGTCCCGAATGGCATGTATGGGTGACATAGGTGCAGTGTGGTTTGGACAAGTATGCGCATAACAATTCCAATACATGTTTCTTTTACAGATGGATATGAAACATTACGGAACAGGATGAGAGATAAGTAATCTTTCTTATGAGTGCAGCTTTCTGCCCTCTACTAAAATATAGGAAATTCCTAGATAAATAACACCAGGGAGGGAAATATTTTTGCCCCGAAGAAAGTTCAGGACCCGAACAGGCCATTTTTTGAGGACTGAAACATGTCAGCACTATGGTCATAGGACCATTACTTCCTTGCGACCCCCTTTTTCCATTTTTAATATCCCATACGATTCCGCGAATAAAGGGATACCTGGAGCCGTAGGAGGATTTTTAATCTTTAAACCCCCTGGCCATTTTCTCTAAAGTGCTCCCTGAAATATGGTCGAGCCCACCCTGACCTTTAGGAGTCAGGGTGAACCCGATGATGAAGCATGACCCTACTAGAGTATGTGGGGGTTATTTAACAAAAAGGAATTGCTTCCTTTCCCGCGCTTGAGCAGTTGGTACTCCGGGAGTTTTTGATTAATGCCTAACTGCCTCTAATCTAGGTGAAATAACTGTGAGTACTCTGCTGTGTTTCACTGAGGTGTAGTAACAGAATACGCTGCTGTGCTTTATTGAGCGTTGGTAACGGGGAATACGCTGCTGTGCTTCATTGACAATTTGTAACTGCGAATTCGTTACTATGCTATATTGAGGGGTGGTACCTGGGACTACGCTGCTGTACTTGTTTGAATAGTGGTACAGACTATGAGGAGGGTAACTGGGAGTACGCTGCTGTGCTTCATTGACGATTTGTAACTCCAAATTCACTACTGTGCTATATTGAGGGGTGGTAAATGGAAATGCGTTGTTGTGCTTCACTGAGGTGTGGTAGCAGAATACGCTGCTGTGCTGTATTGAGTGTTCGTTACTGGGAATAAGCTGCTGTGCTTTGACGATTAGTAACTGCAAATCTGAAAGAGACACGTTAGTGATAGATTCCTTACCTTAGAATATCCCCAGGCGTCAGACTGGATCCGGAAAGTTTTTCGTCAGCAGTAACCCTGCGCGTCGGTAGGTTGCGTTGTGCGGCTCCGGCGTTCGTCGCTGGCGTCGTAAGTGCCGAGATGATGTCACGGAAACTACTTAGGCGCCACCCATGCGCGCTGACGTCAGTTCTTTCTTTTTCCGCGCCAGCAAGCGCAGATCCGGTTAGAGCACGTACCTTAGTCACTTTTTGACTAGTTGTTTTTGGGGCTTTTGCCTCTACTTTTCTAAATTCTGACTCCTGGTGCCACGTAGGGATGCCTGGATTTAAATCCTGCGAGGCCTGCCGCCGTACGATGTCGGTGGCCGACCCGCATGGCGTCTGTCTCTACTGTCTGGAGCGCGACTCATGACTCCCTGTCATGTTCCGACTGTCTGGCCATGGCGCCGAAGGCTTTGCGGGAGCGGTCCCAAAGCTGCTGGAGGCCCGACAGTTGTCTCCCGCGCTCGTTCAGGTCCAGAAGGTGCCGCTCGGGGACCGGCCGCGGAGTCGTCATCATCGCTCCTCGGGGTCCAAGTCTTCACCCTCGGATTCGGGTAAGCAACGTCACAAAAAGAAGTCAAAGAAGCGCGTACGCTCTCCGACCTCCCCCTGTCGGTCTTCGGACGAGGGGGCCCGGGGTCTTTCCCCTGCGGCTCCATCGGAGCCTGTTAGTCCAGCGGCCTACCCGCCATACCCGGGTCCGTCGGCGACTCCAACCCAGGTGCAAGATTTCTTGCTGCCATGGACTGCCTTTTCGGGCCTAGGGCTCCCGCCGGTGCGCCTTCGGGCCCCGCGGTCCCTCTTGGGGGACCTTGGTTGCCGCCGGCACCGGCGCCGCCCTGGGTGCAGTTCGTTCCACCTCCACCCTTGTCCGCGTGTCAATCTTGGGACCCAGATTGGGCCTTGGAGCCGGAGCGGCGTCGACCGGTGCCGTTCTCAACGCCGTTCCCCTCGCCGGTTGTGCCTCCCTCGCCGTTGCAGCCTGTGCCTCGGGCTGTTGTGGAAGGGGAGGACTGGGAGGGGTCAGAGGACCCTCTTGCACGGCAGTGTGAGTCCGAACAGGAGTGGGCAGAAGACTCGGAGGATGCAAGTGGCCTTGACCTCTCCTCTGAGCCTGGGTTTGTGTCTCCTCCCACTGTCATGGAGGAAGGTACCACATACACTGTGGTGCTCCGTAGAGCAGCTGAGGCTCTTGGCCTTGAATTGCCTGCTGTTACCCTCCAGACTAACCTCCTTACTGAAGTGCTTCAGCCGGCGGCAAGTTCTATAGAACCTCTGCTTCCGTTTAATGGAGGCCTTAACAGATGTTTTGCTGGGTACCTGGTCTCGGCCAGCCACAGGGGTTCCTGTGGATAAAAACGTGGCCAGGCGTCACCGCCCGGCACCAGGTGACCCTGCCTTTGACGTCTCATCCGACACCGGAGAGCCTGGTCATTCAGGCTTCCACTTCCCAGACTGCATTCCCTACCGCTCCGCCGGATAAGGAATCAAAGAGGCTGGAGCAGTTTGGCAAACGGTTGTTTTCCTCTGCCAGCCTAGGGCTGAGGTCGGTCAACACCGCATGCCTCTTGGGCCGCTATTCTCACGCTGTGTGGGACACAGTGGCGCAAATTCTGCCCCAGTGCCCGGAAGAGGTTCGGGCTGTGCTTTCCCAAGCTGTTGCAGAGGGGAAGGATGCTGCGAAGTTCGCCATTCGGTGTGGGTTGGACACCGCGGACTCTTTGGGACGAGTCATCTCCACAACGGTGGCCTTGCGGCGACATGCCTGGCTGCGGTCCACCGGGTTTTGAGGGGATGGCCAGAGGTTCCCTCTGGACATGCTCTTTGATGGTACTCGCCTATTTGGCGCATAAGACGACAGTGCGCTGGAGCGGTTTGAGGACTCGGGCTCCAGCCGGAGTCCTTGGGTCTCTCCACCACTCGCCCAGCCACGTCTACCTTTCGTTCCTTTCGTGGCCGCGGAAGGGGCGCCCCTACCCGTCCGTTAAACCAACGGCCTGCGCAGACCCAGCCTCAGCGCGGCCGAGGGCGTGGTGGCCGCCGTGGCGGCACAGGGGGCAGCTTGCGGGTCAGCTGACCTCCGCTCCCGCAGCATCCGCCTCAAAGCCTTCCTAGTCCCCGCTTTGGGGTGCACCCCACGCCGGTGGGCGGCAGGATTCAACATCACCTTCCCCACTGGCGCTCTGTCACTCGGACAGCTGGGTGCTGCAAATCGTCCGAAGGGGCTACTCCCTCCCTTCGAGTCTGCCCCCGTCCATGCTACCTCAGTTCCACCGCATGTCGGGGGATCACTTAGCGGCGTTCTCCGACAGGAAGTCACGGCCCTCTTGGCCAAGGGGCCATCGAGCGCGTTCCTGGGCCAGAAGTAGGACATGGTTGTTATTCCCACTACTTTCTGGTCCCCAGAAAGGACAAAGGGGCTTGCGCCCCATCTTGGACCTCCGGAACATCAATCGCTTCCTCCGGAAGGAGAAGTTCAAGATGTTGACTCTGGCTCGGGTCTTGGCTGCCCTCGACCCTGGAGACTGGATGGTAGCGTTGGACTTGCAGGACGCATATTTTAACATTCCCGTCCTACCGGCGTTATCTGCGTTTCACGGTAGGCCAGGAGCATTTTCAGTTTACCGTGCTCCTTTCGGCCTTACAAGCGCCCCTCGGGTGTTCACAAAAGTGATGGCGGTGGTCGCAGCTCATCTGCGCAGGTCAGGGTGTCGGTCTTCCCCTACATCGACGACTGGTTGTTGAAGGCGGGCACGCCCCAGGCCGTCGTCACCCACCTTCAGACTACGGCCGACCTCCTGCAATTGCTGGGGTTCTCCATCAACGTGCCGAAGTCGCACCTGAGTCCCTCTCAGAAGCTCCCCTTCATCAGAGCGGTTCTGGATTCGACGCGGTTTCGGGTTTATCCTCCCGAGCAGCGAGTCCGGAATATTCAGGCTATATTTCCGATCTTTCAGCCTCTATCCTGGGTTTCGATCAGGATGAACCTTCGGCTCCTGGGCCTCATGACCTCCTGCATTCTGCTAATGCAACCTGCCAGGTGGCATATGCGGGCTCTGCAGTGGGACCTGAAGTTCCAGTGGGCACAGCACCAGGGCAACCTGTCCGATCATGTCCAGATCTCGGAGGACACTGCACGACAATTGCGGTGGTGGCTCACGAATCGCGATTGGGTCAATGGCAGATCCTTCTCCCTCCCCAACCGGAGCACACAGTGGTGATGGATGCGTCCCTCCAGGGCTGGGGTGGCCACTTGGGTGAGGCGGAGATCAGAGGCCTCCTGGTCTCCGGCGGAGTCCCGGCTCTATATCAATCTTGGAGCTTCGGGCGATCTGACTTGCACTGAAGGCATTCCTTCGCTCTGTCCGGGGCAGTGTAGTGCAGGTGTTCACGGACAACAAACAGGGAGGGGTGGGGTTGTGGACCCTATGTCAGAGGCTCTGCGCCTCTGGACATGGCTGGAACATCAAGGCATTACCTTGGTGGTTCAACACCTGGCAGGTTCTCTGAACGCCAGGGCGGATGAACTCAGCTGCCGGTGCTTGATGGATGACGAATGGCGTCTGAACTCGGACGTGGTGCAAGGTCTCTTTCTGCAGTGGGGAGAGCCTTGGTTAGATCTATTCGCCACCGAAGAGAAAGCGCAATGTCATCAGTTCTGCGCGTTGGAATTTCCAAGGCGGCACTCGATCGGCGACGCTTTTCGTTGCGAGTGGAGCTGCGGTATGTTGTACGCCTTTCCGCCTATACCACTTCTGCCCAGAGTGCTGAAGAAGATTCGGCGTGACCGGGCCCAAGTCATCCTTGTGGCTCCGGATTGGGCGCGAAGATACAGGTATCCCGAGCTACTCAACATGGCGATCGATCCCCCGATCCGACTGCCTCTTCAGGAGGATCTTCTGTCGCAGCAGTAGGGGACGGTCCTCCACCCGAACCTGTCCAGCCTCCACCTCCATGCGTGGACATTGAGCGGCGTACAGCTGACAGCTTTCGATCTTCCTCCGAAGTCTGTGATGTCATTCTGGCAGCCAGGCGTCCCTCCACTAAGACGGTGTACGCCTGCAGGTGGAACAAGTTTGTGGCATGGTGCACAGCAAAGTCTGTGGATCCCCTTTCTTCCCCTCTTTCTGAGGTCCTTCTGTTCCTACTATCCTTGGCCAAGCAGGGCTCTGCTTTGGGCACTATCAAAGGTTATCTTTCGGCCATCTCCGCCTTTCTCAGGCTTCCAGATCAGCCTGCTCTCTTTAAGTCCCCGGTTGTTAACCATTTCCTGAAAGGCATTACACACACGTTTCCTCCCGTGCCTTTCATAATGCCTCAATGGGACTTAAATCTTGTCTTGACCTATCTGATGTGCGCTCCTTTTGATCCCCTTCATAACTGTCCTTTACGTCTTCTTACTCTCAAGACGGCTTTCCTGGTAGCCATCACCTCTGCCAGAAGAGTGAGTGAGCTCCTGGCTCTTTCTTCTATACCTCCTTTCCTTTCTGTTCATCCGGACAAGGTGGTTTTAAGGATCCGTCCTTCTTTCTTGCCAAAGGTTGTCACGCCCTTCCACATCGGGCAGACCATCACTTTGCCCACCTTCTTTCCGCCTCCGCATCCTTCAAAAGAGGAAGAGAGGCTCCACCGTCTGGACCCAAAATGTGCGCTCTCGTTCTATCTGAAGCGCACACAACAGTTCCGGGTGGATGACCAGCTCTTTGTTGGTTACGTGGGCGCCAAAAAAGGTCGAGACGTGCACAAACATACCATCTCTCGGTGGGTCGTTTTGTGCGTCAAAGCTTGTTACTCGTTGGCTAAGAAGGAGCCTCCTGTGGGGCTGCGTGCCCATTCTACCAGGGCGACGGCAGCCACTACTGCTTGGGACGCGGCATTCCCTTGCAGGATATTTGTCAGGCAGCTACGTGGGACTTGCTGCACACATTTACCAAGCATTACTGCCTTGACAGTCAAGTCCGGAGAGACGGCTTCTTTGGCTGTTCTGTTCTCCGTGACTTTCTGGTGTAATCTATTCGCAGACCCACCACCGGGGTTGGTATTGCTGGGGTATCTATTCTAAGGTAAGGAATCTATCACTAACGTGTCTCTTTCAGATGCACAAGTTACTACTTGTGTAACGATATATCTGTAAGAGACATTAGTTAGTGATAGATTCCTTACCGCCACCTATCCTCCCGCTCTGCGAACTGATTCTAGGGTTAAGGTCATCCCTTTCAGGGCCCTAGTTTCATGGCACCAGTGGTCAGTTTCTTGCATGGCTCTGCGCTTCCTGGCGCGGAAAGTCGTGTACAGAACTGACGCCCGCGCGCATGGGTGGAGCCGAAGTAGTCTCCGTGACGTCATCTCGGCGCCTTAAGACGCCAGCGACTAACGCGGAGCCGCACGACGCCACCTACCGATGCGCAGGGGCCTGCTGACGAAAAACTCCCGGATCCAGTCTGACGCCTGGGGATATTCTAAGGTAAGGAATCTATCACTAACTAATGTCTCTTACAGATATATCGTTACACAAGTAGTAACTTGTGCATTTGCCACTGTGCTACATTGAGCAGTAGTAACCGGCAATACACTTCTTTGCTTCAGTGAGGTGTGGTAACAGAATACGTTGCTGTGCTGTATTGAGCGTTCGTTACCAGGAATATACGGCTGTGTTTCCAAGATGATAGATCACTGCAAATTCTTCGCTGTGCTACACTGATGAGTAGTAACTGGGAGTAAACTGCTTTGCTTGACTGAGGTGTGGTAACAGAATACGCTGCTGTGTTTTATTGATGATTGGTAACTGCAAATTCGCCACTGTTCTACATTGAGGAGTAGTAACTGGGAGTACACTGTTTTGCTTCACTGAGGTGTGGTAACAGAATACGCTGCTGTTTTATTGAGCGTTGGTAACGGGAAATAAGCTGCTGTGCTTCATTGATGATTAGTAACTACAAAAATGCTACTGAGCTACATTGAGGTGTGATAACTAGGAGTACTCTGCTGTGTTTCACTGAGGTGTGGCAATAGAATACGCTGCTGTGCTGTATTGAGCGTTCATTACTGGGAATACGCTGCTGTGCTTCATTGATGATTGGTAACTGGAAATTTGCTACTGTGCTACAATTCGGGGTGGTAACTGGGAGTACTCTGCTGTGCTTTATTGAGGTGTGGTAACAGAATACGCTGCTGTGCTGCATTGATTATTGGTAACTGCAAATTGGCCACTGTTCTGCACTGAGGAGTAGTAACTGGGAGTACACTGCTTTGCTTCAGTGAGTTGTGGTAACAGAATATGCTGCTGTGCTGTATTAAGGTGTTGGTTAGTGGGAATACGTTGCTGTGCTTCATTGATTATTGGTGAGTGCAAATTCGCTACTGTACTACATTGAGGGGTGGTTAACTATGAGTACGCTGCTGTCCTTCACTGAGGTGTGGTAGCAGAATACACTGCTGTGCTGAATTGAGCGTTCGTTACCGGGATTACCCTGCTGTGCTTTATTGATGATTGGCTACTGTGATACATTGAGGAGTAGTAACTGGGTGGACACTGCTTTGCTCCAGTGAGGTGTGCTAACAGAATACACTGCTGTGCTGTATTGAGCATTCGTTACTGGGAATATGCCGCTGTGCTTCCAAGATGATTTGTAACTGCAAATTCCCTACTGTGCTACATTGAGGGGTGGTACCTTGGAGTACTCTGCTGTGCTTTATTGAAGAGGCTTCATTGAAGAGTGGTACGGACTATGAGGGGGTAACTGGGAGTACGCCGCTATCCTTCACTGAGATGTGGTAACAGAATTCGCTGCTGTGCTTTATTGAGCGTTGATAACGGAATATGCTGCTGTGCTTCTTTTACGGCTTGTAACTGCAAATTCGCTACTGGCCTACATTGAGGGGTGGTAACTGAGTACTCTGCTGTGCTTCTATCGAGCGGTTGATAACTGGTGTAATAGCCGCTGTGCTTCATTGGGGGTTGGTTACAGCAGATTCGCTATTGTACTGCATTGAGGTATGGCAACTGGGATTACGCTACTGTCGTTCCAGTGAGGGATGGTAACTGGGATTATACTGCTGTGCGGTCATTGAGCGTTGGTTACTGGGAATGCGCTGCTGTGCTACATTGCGTGGTGGTAACTGGCAGTACTCTGCTGTGTTTAACTGGGGTGTGGGAACAGACTATGCTGCTGTGCTTTATTGAGTGTTGGAAACTGGGACTACGCTGCTGTGATTCATTGATGATTGGTAACTGCAAATTCACCACTTTGCTACATTTAGGTGTGGTAACTGGGAGGATGAGGAGTGGTTTCTTATTGTGTGCGATTCATTTTAATGTGTCCAGTCATACAACAAATATCTTCACTATTGGGGCCAGAATTGGGTTTAGAGATTCCAGAGGTTGCACAATAAAACACAAGTTGATGTGGGACCAAGTGGCAGAGCTGAAGAAAGGCTTTCCTCGGGCTCGTGTAATTCACACATTGAGTCATCGCGTGTTGGTGTGCACATTGAAGGGAATTCACTGGCTGATCATGCCGCCAAGGTGACAGTGAAAACTGCTGCAATCACTTGTTCTAGCACGAGGATAGACAGATAATAGGAGCTGTCAATGCTGCGCGTAATAACAGCTCAGCTTTCAGAAGGCTTTCCACTCAGGTACTCCTACAACTTAGATGCACTAAATATTCTGTAGGCTCAAATTGCAGGGTTGGTGGGGGGGGGATGGAGTAATAACAAACATAGATCGCAGATTAGGTTTAAATCTGGCAGCACACGAGAGTCTGGGTTCCGCACACGCAGGTATTACTTCAACGGTATCACTACTGAAACAATGTTATTGGTGGCCAGGTATAAGAAAATGCCCTCATTTTGCATGGTTGCCCCCACTTTTTTTTTTTGCTAAACTGCTGATGTATTTTGACTGAGTGGGCCCTGGGTTCCTGCCAAACCGATACCCAGGGCCTATGTTCTGTCCCTAAACTGCATTAAAAACAAAACCCAGTTGGCACTCTTTGACCACAATTCAGTTCCTTGTAAATGGTACCATAGGTACCAGTGGCACACTGTGAGGAAGGCCTCTAAGGGCTGCAGCACTTATTGTGCCACCCTTAGAGGATATATATATATACATATATATATCACACACACCCTGGGCATTGAATTCCGCTCGCGGAATTTAGGCAATTTCGCGTTCTGCGGAGAACGCGGGTACTGCCAGCAACTCCGCGATCCGCGGCGTAGCGGAATTATTTTCTTGTTCGCGCTTTAAAAATGCATTCTAGCGCGCGCGATTATGACTTACCGGGATTCCTGCGTTTGCCGACGGGTTTTCCTATTCGTTCGCGTGCGCCACGAGATTTCGGTAGCCGGCCGCGCGATCCCGCGAGAGTTTGCGATCGCGAACAGGTCATTCGTCGCACCATCGTGCACCACGAGAGAGATCGCGAACACGTCATTCGGGCGCGCCATCGGATTTCCGGCGGAATCTTTGTAAAGCTGCGATCCCGAACACGCAAAATTTTCAATCTGGAGAAGAATAATATCGCGAGCAGCATAAAACCTTCTATAAACTGATGATTTGCATGAAAAAAAAACCTCAGATTGATATTTGGGTGTCCTTTTTTGTCAATTTTTTTTGGGGGGAGAGGGAGGAAGTGCCACAGAGTCTACTACTTCCTGTTCCTTTCCAGCAGGCTCCTCCCAGTGCTTTCTCCATCTCCTGTTCATTTTTCACTTGGATTTGAGCTGGAAGGATCACTCTTTGTGTCTGCTGCATCATTATCATTGGATTTGAGGATTTTTGGATTTGAGATTTTACAAGTAAGTTGGTGTTGTTTGATTGGGTCATTGCAGTTGCTGCAATTACAATTTTTGTACTTTTCATCATTTTTAAAAATAAATATAGTGGTGGGTAGCCACTGTAGCCAGTAGGCCCAGAGCTAGTCATGGGTGGGTGCATGATGAAACATGATGAAACAACTGTTCCTTTGCTGTGTGATGTATTTTTTAATTTCAAACATCATTTAGGGGGCATGGATGGCATTGGATTGAATTGCAAAATGTGTATTTTTGGGTGTATTTCAGTTTTTGGGCTGTGTGCTAAATACATGCCTTAGTTGTGTGTGGTGTGCTGCAGGCCTTGTTTAGCCCTGTGGATTTTCGTTTTTGCATTTTATTGCATTACAGGCAAAGCAGTGTGGTTTACCATGCAGCCTTTGCCTGGCTATTATAGGTCTGTTTTCAGTACATTGTTTTCCAGGCCTCCTGCTTGTTGCTTGTGATTTGTGAGTGTCCATGTGGCTGGTAGCCATTTCTGGTGGGAGTTATAAGTGTGCTGCGTTTTTGCCATATAGGCCTGCATGTGTTTCCTTTGTGACCTAGGCTTCTTGTTGTTGTGGGCCTGGCCATGAGGCTGGTGGCCATTTTGAAGCCAGGCAGTGTGCTTTTTGCCATAGGCCTGCATTGTCTGTCTTCAGTTTCTTGTTGTTGTGGGCCTGGCCATGAGGCTGGCGGCCATTTTGAAGCCAGGTAGTGTGCTTTTTTGCCATAGGCCTGCATTGTCTGTCTTCAGTTTCTTGTTGTTGTGGGCCTGGCCATGAGGCTGGCGGCCATTTTGAAGCCAGGCAGTGTGCTTTTTGCCATAGGCCTGCATTGTCTGTCTTCAGTTTCTTGTTGTTGTGGGCCTGGCCATGAGGCTGGCGGCCATTTTGAAGCCAGGTAGTGTGCTTTTTTTCCATAGGCCTGCATTGTCTGTCTTCAGTTTCTTGTTGTTGTGGGCCTGGCCATGAGGCTGGTGTGCCATTTTGAAGCCAGGCAGTGTGCTTTTTGCCATAGGCCTGCATTGTCTGTCTTCAGTTTCTTGTTGTTGTGGGCCTGGCCATGAGGCTGGCGGCCATTTTGAAGCCAGGCAGTGTGCTTTTGCCATAGGCCTGCATTGTCTGTCTTCAGTTTCTTGTTGTTGTGGGCCTGGCCATGAGGCTGGCGGCCATTTTGAAGCCAGGTAGTGTGCTTTTTGCCATAGGCCTGCAAGCTTGTAGCCTAATCTGCCAACAGGCCTTCTATCCAGTGGGCCCAGAGGTAGTCAGGGGTGCATAAAAGAACTGTTTGTGTGTTCAGTTGAATTTAAACATCATTTAGGGCACATGGATGGCATTGGATTGAATTGCAAAATGTGGATTTATTTTTTGGGTGTATTTCAGTTTTTTGGGGTGTGTTACATGCCTTAGTTGTGTGTGGTGTGTTGCAGGCCTTGTTTAGCCCTGTGTATTTTCGTTTTTGCATTTTATTGCATTACAGGCAAAGCAGTGTGGTTTACCATGCAGCCTTTGCCTGGCTATCGTAGGCCTGTTTTCAGTACATTGTTTTCCAGGCCTCATGCTTGTGGCTTGTGATTTGTGAGTGTCCATGTGGCTGGTGGCCATTTCTGGTGGGAGTTATAAGTGTGCTGCTTTTGCCATATAGGCCTGCATGTGTTTCCTTTGTGGCCTACGGCTTCTTGTTGTTGTGGGCCTGGCCATGAGGCTGGCGGCCATTTTGAAGCCAGGCAGTGTGCTTTTTGCCATAGGCCTGCATTGTCTGTCTTCAGTTTCTTGTTGTTGTGGGCCTGGCCATGAAGCTGGCGGCCATTTTGAAGCCAGGTAGTGTGCTTTTGCCATAGGCCTGCATTGTCTGTCTTCAGTTTCTTGTTGTTGTGGGCCTGGCCATGAGGCTGGCGGCCATTTTGAAGCCAGGCAGTGTGCTTTTTGCCATAGGCCTGCAAGCTTGTAGCCTAATCTGCCAACAGGCCTTCCATCCAGTGGGCCCAGAGGTAGTCAGGGGTGCATAAAAGAACTGTTTGTGTGTTCTGTTGAATTTAAACATCATTTAGGGCACATGGATGGCATTGGATTGAATTGCAAAATGTGGATTTATTTTTTGGGTGTATTTCAGTTTTTTGGGGTGTGTTACATGCCTTAGTTGTGTGTGGTGTGTTGCAGGCCTTGTTTAGCCCTGTGTATTTTCGTTTTTGCATTTTATTGCATTACAGGCAAAGCAGTGTGGTTTACCATGCAGCCTTTGCCTGGCTATCGTAGGCCTGTTTTCAGTACATTGTTTTCCAGGCCTCATGCTTGTTGCTTGTGATTTGTGAGTGTCCATGTGGCTGGTGGCCATTTCTGGTGGGAGTTATAAGTGTGCTGCTTTTGCCATTTAGGCCTGCATGGTTTTCCTCTTGGCTTACTGCTTGCATCCATCCCCTTTGCCAGCTGCAGCTCCCTGAATGATGTGATGAGCAAATAATTTAATGCCAAACAGGGTCCACTTCTATTACATTTGTATTTTGGTTGTTGTTCCTCTTCTTTCCTATCCTTCCTGACAGTGTACACAGTATACCATGAAAGCCCTTGTTGACAGTCTCACAAATGGCTACACTAATTTATATCTTTTATTTGTTTGTTTGTACTACTAGTAATTGAACCACAACAACAAATGCAACATTTCACTGATGTTCTTCTCCTGGCTTCTTTGCTTTTAGGTGCACAAAAAGACAGAGGAGGAGGTGTCATCATCATCATCACCCGTTGTACTGCCAGGCTGAAGTCCTGCTGCGCGTCACGTCCACGTGTGACCACAGACATCTCTGCAACTTGTGCACCTGCGTCCTGCTGACATCTGAAGAAGATGGCCCCAAAGAAAGGTACCAGGTCCTCCAGTAGCAAGAAAGTTGCCAGTGAGAAGAAGGGACAGAAGAAGGAAGTGGCACTTGCCAAGACTGGTGTGCCGGCCGATGTGTTTTTTGGTAAAAAAAAAATTACGCCTGCAGCAGCGGTGTCCAGCGGGGACCAAGCTGGGAGCAGCACCTCTGCATCAGTGGGCCCACCCCAGCAACCTAGGCCCAAGCCCATGACTGTGGCAGAGGTAGCCAGTCTACTAACGACCAGTGATGTTGAAATGTCATTATCGCAAAGTAGTACCCAATCCACGCACTCGCAGGCGCAAACTCAGCAGATAAGTGGGCAACCCCAGCCGCAACCCCAGCCGCAGCTGGAACTGCAACCGCAGCTGGAACTGCAACCGCAGCTGGAACTGCAACCGCAGCTGGAACTGCAACCACAGCCGGAACCGCAACCACAGCCGGAACCGCAACCACAGCCTGAACCACAGCCGGAACCGCAACCACAGCCGGAAACCACAGCCGCAGCCGGAACCACAGCCGGAACCACAGCCCACAATAGTAGCTGTTCCACCTGAGGTAGGGGCAGTTCAGGAAATCGAGCTTTTTGCAGACGAAGAGGAGCAAGCCACTGTTCCAGAAGATCCAGTGTCTTCCATACCCCCAGCAAGGAAAAGGAGGGTTAGTCCATCAACTTCTTCTTCAAGCCCCGCTTCTGATGATCTAGATGCCACTTGGAAGCCACCAGCTCAGCCTGAGAGTGATGCACACCACAAGACAAGGCTAGTGAAAAGGAAGGTTCCAGAAAGCCTTACAGTTATGGAGGTAGATGTAGACGAGGGGGTGAGGATGATGAAGAGCCAGTCATCACGAACATCACTCCTGGGCCTGCGGAGATGGAGACCAACATTATTAGACTATCCCAAATCGCTGCGAGGGATGTAGCACGGATACCACCAACACAGGTAACGCCAACACGACCTCCAGCTTCCATATTTGCCTTTGCAAAGGCCCGGCAGGGACCTACATCAAGCTCAAC
The DNA here is from genome assembly GCA_963921515.1 of Calotriton arnoldi. NCBI lineage: Eukaryota > Metazoa > Chordata > Amphibia > Caudata > Salamandridae > Calotriton > Calotriton arnoldi. The sequence goes on along the minus strand of CAWUFW010016220.1, from coordinate 291,928 downwards.
CACCACCTCAGTAGGTGGTGGTAATGTAAGTGCACAGAGTCAAATTCCATGCACACCCTCCATTTCATCTGGTATTGAAAGTGGCACCTCCAGCAGCTCCAGAAAGTTCTCCTCCCCAGTTTGGGACTTCTTTTCGGTTAGCAGTAAGGAGGAGAACATTGCTATATGCTCAATTTGTCGGCAGGCTGTTAGGCGGGGTAAGCTTGGTACAAACTATGGTACCGGAGGACAAACAAGTCATCTCAAAAAACACCACACTATCAGGTGGGAGGCTCACCTACTTCACTTAGAAAAAAGTAAAACTGGACCCATTGCTGTTGTTGGGGATGAAGAAGTAGGGGAAGATATGATCGCGGTGGAAGGTCAACAAGAGGGAGACATTTCTAGCCCTACCCCCAGCAGTGTACTGGTAACGCCCACATCCTCAGCAACATCTCAGTGGCACAGTAGTAAGAGTCAACATGAGACACCAAGGCAACCGGGCACTGCAATGAGCAAAAGTGCAGCGTCGTCGAGCCTAGCTGGGTTCAAGAAGAAAGGTGCACCACTAAGGAAAATATTCCAGCCTACCATTGACAGCATGCTTAGGTCGGAGGGGCAGTACCAACGCAACCACCCAACGGCACGGTTGTACAATGCGAAGCTGGCTAAAATTTTAGCGCTGGACCTTCTCCCTTTTTCATTTGTGGAAGGGGTGGGTTTCCTTCAATTTGTGTCAGCCATCTGCCCTAAATGGAAGGTTCCCAGCGGTCCTATTTCGCCCGAGTTGCTGTTCCAGCACTACATCACGATGTGCTGGAATTGGTTGGACAAGCTTTGCAGCAGAGTGCTGTTCACAAAATCCACCTGACAACAGACATGTGGACCAGTTGCCAAGCCACTGATTACATGTGCATCACTGCACACTGGGTCTCTTTTGTGGGGGTTAGAGACAAGCTATCTGAAGTAGGTGCTGTTGACACAGCTGCAATTTTTAATGCTTCTCGGAAACATGCAACTATAGCCATGTTCGCCATGGAGAAATCTCATACTGCTGAAAACATTTTGGAAGAGTTTAACAACAAGGTCTTTGAATGGCTGCGCCCCAGAGGGCTTCACATTGGTTTTGTTGCCACGGATAATGGCAGTAATATACTTAAGGCCATGACGCTTGGTAAGTATTTCAGGGTCCCGTGTTTGGCGCACTGCATTAACATTATAGTTCAAGACTTTCTGAAAAAAGAACCCATAGTCAGCAACTTACTGACCACCTGCCGCAGAATATGCACGCATTTCAGCCATTCTTTTAAAGCCCGGAAGCAGCTGAGGATCATTCAACGTGACTATAGAATGCCAGTCAAAGCACTGATCCAGGAGGTGGCAACACGTTGGAACTCAACGTATTACATGCTTGACCGTCTGTTTGAGCAGTACAGACCAATCAATGAATATGTCATGCAAAGGGCGGATGCTGCTGTGAAAGGCATGATCCTTCAGAGATTTAACTAGGCACCATTGTGCCTAGTTAAATCTCTTACAGAGATGCTTCTTCCTTTCGAGGTCTTCACACGTGAAGTCAGCAAGGAGGACTGTACTATGGGCCAAGCTATCCCATTGTTGCACATGCTAGAGCAAGAGCTGAAGAGGGTGTGTGAAGCGTACATAGGTGTGGAGGAAAAAAAAGAAGCATATCAGTTGGCGGAGAGCTTATCATGTCGCTTAAGTGAAAATGCAAGGGTGCAAAATAAGATTCTGTCACAACAACATTACATTTGTGCCACAATTCTGGATCCACGGTACAAATCGGCACTGCACAGTAAGACATTACTCCCTTTTTCAGAAGTGGATGTTGCCCGGTACAAAACTTGGATAGCTGAGGCAGCCAGTACATTGGAAAGTGAACGGCTGGTAATTAAAGGCCTCAAACCCACATCAAGTACTGCAGCAGGGCATCCTGCGTCAAGTTCAACTTCAGAGCCTGTGGGCAGTGCATTTGGTTCACAGCTGTCACCAACACTATCGACAACAGCAAGAACCGGATCATCAGCCCCAGTACAAACGGCACAGGATTGGTATTTACAGCAAGGACTTGCTAGGTCCAGTGCTGATGCAAAGATAAAAGAGGCCGCACTAAGTTTAGCACCCCTGAACATTGACCGAATGGTCCAGGCCTACCTGGATGACCCAACAGAGGTCTACATTGATCAAAACCCATTGCGGTATTGGTATGGCAAAAGGGGCCAATGGCCAGTGCTCAGCAGGCTGGCGATAAACTATCTGGCTTGCCCTATCGCAAGTGTCTCTTCTGAACGTGTTTTCAGTGCTGCTGGTTCCATTGTAACAGTGAAAAGGACCAGTCTCTCACCCAAAAACGTGGAGAGGTTAACCATGATCAAAATGAATCAGCAATTTATACCACCGAATTACACAATACATGAATCAACGCAGGAAGATGAGGACAGCGGCTCAGGTGATGGAAGTAGCGTGTTGGATGCTGATTACCTACTTCTGGTTGAACTTCCAGAGTTTGAGGACGAGCTATACTTCCCTGACGGTGACAACTAGGCTTCCACTTCTTACTGTGGTTCTCCCTTATTTACTTCTATTTCTGTGTCTGTCTTTCTGTTTGGAAACTTCAAATCACAACAAATCCATCACCACCGTCTTTGTATTTTATTGCCTTATATGAGTTTCAGCTCTCTGCATTTCAGTCCACTCCTCCGAGTCCTGCTCCTCCATCCTCCGGAATCGACCTAAATCTATTGCCCTCAAGCCAGATGATGATTGGATGTAGCATAATCGAAGAAAAACTAAAATCTTGCCTCGAGTCTCTCCAAAAGAAGTGGAATATGATGATGACTACTATAGCTATCCTCCTTTCCGAGCCGATACAGACTGCCCATTAACTGAAGATGAGAAGGAACAGGTAATGAATGATGACATGCATTGGACGCTGACTGAGTGATTTGTGTTGTTGTTGTTTGTAGTGCATGAAGGTAATTCATTGTGTACTATTATCTAATCTACACACTAAAAGTAACTCAATGCAATGTTTGTTTCCATTCTTGTTTTTCAATAACAATTTTCTACTTCTACTGCAGGCCGATCCATTGCATTTTGAATATGGAAAGGGGACTCAATCTGTACACTACTGCACACTGAGTTGGACAACACACCATGATGATGACCACAGTGACATTATCTCTTCGCACTCCAGTCACTCAGTACGATCCGAGATGATTGATGGAATAACTCAGTGCGTTTCATGAGTGCATTACAAGGTAACCAAGTCAACAACAACCACTGCAGACCTACATGTCTGTGTAGTGGTGGAGTCGAGTGTGGTGGTATGGTATGACTGACAGCGGGGCATTGATTTAGTCACTTAATTTGTAAAATGCTATGTTGCTGTATATCTGCTTTGTCTGCCTCTGTCAAAAAAGGTACGCTAAATGGAGGATGTGTCACGGGTGCCGTGGGCCTGCTCAGTCCTGTTGTTGTTGGAGGTTAATGCTGGAAACAGCCTAGAGTAGACATGATGTATCCAAATCCATGCCGCCTCTGAAAGTGTTCTTGTTGCACTCCACCGTAATTTAGGCATTTTTTTTCTACTTGATTTTTCAATATCCCTTTGGTTTTCCCATCTGCAATTACAGGCCGGCCCTTACCCTGTGCTACACTGGGAAAAACAACTCTCACTTACCTTACCAATGAATCTACATGTGCCAGGCAGGCAGTGGCGTCACCCAAGATTGATGGCCGGAGCGTCCATGGAATGGAGGACCAAGACGAATGCCGAGATGCAACTCCCCATTTTGACCAGGATAACATACAGTAACAGTATCAACTTTCATCATCTTTTAAATTTCGATTCATTTTTTTGTCTTCAATCATTACTACTGTGTGTTGTTGTTGTTATGTTTGCTCTCTGCTTATAATTCAATTCATCCCTACAGCAATTTTTGACTTTTCTTTGCTATCTTTAAGCCCGGGCCGGTACAACAGAACAGAAACTGTATGTAATTCGGGTCTCTCTGAGGGCAGACAGGCAAGGCAAATTGCATAATATACTGCTGCCCTGTACTGTCTAATTGTCTAGTAGTAGTAGTTAGTAATATCATTAACCATCAAGTTATCAATCATCATGCATGCATTTCCTTTTTCTCCCTTAACTGATTTATGGATATGGTTGTCTGCCCAGATTGTGTTTTGTTGTTGTCCATGCGTACTGTTTTTCTTTGTCAAACCTTTCCCAAAACCCCCCTTCCCAACCATTCATCAAACCCTAACCCTCTTCCCCCGGGCTGTGTGACTTATTGAGCTGTGACTAAATTAAATGTACACCAATAATTTATCACACGCTTGCTGGGGCGGATGTGGCTAAAGCAACATAAATGCATTTTCAAGGCAGGGCGCGGATCTTCTTCTGCTTGCCCACCCTCCTATGAGCAGTATATTTGGGATTTTTTTACCAAAGGAACCTAATCCATCAGCATTAATTGCCATCATAGATTGGATTTGTTGTCATCCTCCGAAACAGCACTAACGGTTACGCTTGTGTCGAGTCACGGTGTACTGTAGGCCTAGTCGAGTGACTAGACACAGCTAGAGTTTGTAACTCTATGTACTAGGCTATCCCCGCAACCATTATGTTTCCTTGTTTTTTGGCATATTATTATTTGGCAGTAAGTTCCGTACTGTACTTCGTTCTACTACTCCTCCCACAGTCTCTCTCAGGTGACTGACTGTCTCATTTTCTGTTATTTGCAAGTGCTACTGCCAGGGTCTACTACTACTACCACCACAACCATGGCATGTTGGGAAAGAAAACCATCACCACCATGCAGCCATCGCCGTGCCCAAGTTAAACATCAAGCACAGGTAAGAGAAGAGGTTTGGGGGAGGCATAATTAATAACAGATTTTTTCTCATTAATTCTATTTCACACACCCCTTTGAGTACAGTTGCAGAATGCATAGATTAGGAGGAGAGACTGACAGTACTAGTAGGACAAGTCCCTCAGTGAGGGGTACCGCATCTGTCTGTTTGTGTCCTAGTAACTCAGCCAATTATTTAAATCAAACACTGGCTGTGGCACTGCACCAGCAAGGAAACCGTGTGACGTAAAACAGTAACCCCACCCACAAAACATTAACCACATCGTATATAAAGTCTAAATATGTAATTTAATACCCTAACAAAAATAAACTATGTAAAAAAAATCACACAACACCTGACCCACCCCTCTCCCTAACCCCAACCAATGTTCATGTCCCGGAACGAAAAAGTCCAACAAAAGTCCAAAACCCAACGCCCGATTCCCACCCACCAAAATAAGATATAAAAAAGGGGCAATAAATAAACGGGGTCTCAGCGGGCTCGCCTCTCCAGGACACGGATGCGCTCCTCCAGGCGGGCCACGCGGTGCTTTAGCGCGCGGCAGTTGCATCCACAGTGGGGGTGGGCAGCAGTGCTTCTTGCTGTGTGGCGGTGGGTGGCTGACAGGCGGTGACGCCGTAACACTGGAGGGGGGTGTCTGGGGCCCGGGGCATTGGAGGAGGCTGCAGCTGCTGCCGCCTCCTCCGCCTCCTCCTCCTCTAGAAGAACCAGCCGCCGGTATTCCGCCTGTATGGCCTCCAGCTTACGGCGCCGGGCCTTGGCTGCCAACACCTTCCTGTTGACTTTACCTTTGGAAGGAGTAGCTATATCAAGAAGAAAAAACAAGACTATTGTAAAATATACTCTTAGCAAAGCAGTCAGACAAATACATTCTACACATAGTGGCACAGTAGCACTAGCAAGCACAGTACGTAACATTTGTGGTATGTATCTATCCTCCCACTACCTCGGCCTCGAACATTTGTGGGAGTTTCAGGCATTCCACCACCCATGCATCTGATTCATATCACACACCTATGCATGCATGCCACGTATCCTTCTCTGCCAGTCATAAATATAAAATCTCGCCCGTCCTTCCTCCCTTCTTTCTCTTTTCGTTCAACCCATCCATCAAGGTCATCTGATCAGACTTTTAGTCTTCTCCATAAAAATTTCACAGCTGAGTTGAAGTCCGATAGAGGCCATTGGTTACTCTCAGTAGACTCCCGTCGCTAATGCTATTGCTAATGCTGCTAAGTAAAGGGTGTCTTCTTCAACCGGCGTTCACAACAACTTCTTACTTAAGTCTCAACAGTACAGTATACATTACACCCTTGCAGCGCGTGTAATGTCAATAAGTAAGGATTAGGAATATAACTTACCACTGCCCGCCACTGCTGCTGGCTCACCCCCTGCAGCTCCTCCAACTGCCGCATCGCCTGCACCCTCAGCGGCCGCGTGCCTCTCGCCGCTGGCCCCGGTACTGGTGGTCGGTAGTACGCCTAGAAAAACATTACACATTTTTCAGATGCCATATACACCTCCCCCTATTTTTCACTAGCATGAATGAAAAAAAGTTAATACATACATAATACATATACAACATACATCACTAGTATAAATCAGGTAGTAGAGTAGACACTAGTAGTGTTATATGGTCCCTAGGGTCATTTTAGTCTTTGCTAAGTTACCCCGAGCCATGCAACCATTTTAGCTCTGTCTTTTATTTTTGCGCAAGTTACCTCGCAGCTTGTTGTGAAAGACGCCTTTGAGCCCACATGAGCTCATACTGCTACTGTCTGAGCACTGCGTACAAGGTCGAAAAACAAGCGACTTTGTTATGGAGTTCTGGTGTTAGTCCATATTGCTTATCCATAAAAAAACAGCACTTTTTGGCACGACTGAGAAATGCTTGCACTATGCTAAAGCGCACCATTTTTCTCATTACAGACGGAAGATTCCCTTATACGAAGAACCAGTGCTTTGCAGAGCTTATGATGTAACCGGTACTAGGTTCTTCTAAGGTGAGGGCTCCCAGAATTCTCACATCTCCATTTATAATTTTATATAAACTAGATTCCTACCAAGGGGAGGGTGGTTCTTCCACCACTGTTCAGTTATCATGATCTCGCCTTTTGGCTTCTATGGACTTGTAGTTGTAAGTAACTTGTAAGTCTAACTAACTGTAACAATGTTTATTGTTTTAATCTTATACATTTTGCTGTTGCTGCTGCATTATACAACATACAGAGCTTGTCAGTTGGTAATAAAAAGAAACCTTTTGAACTTACATAGACTCGGTGGTATTTGGTGTGGACTTACACAAGAGTGAGCAAAAGGGTGTGCATTGCTTCTGCGACAGAGGTTGGGAGTGTTATGTTGTCTGGGTTGTCTACTCATTGGGTATTTTGGGGGGCGGCGTTTCGAGTAATGAGACGCTATAACTAGTCGGTCAGGGGATTGTGGTGGCTTCCGATTGAGGTGTGAGGAAGGTCCAACCTCCCATCACCAACGTCCTATTTTCTTGTGCAAAGTTCTGTATGTGCAGAATCCCTACAACAGTAGTAGTATGTCCTATCCTATCTAAAATTCTAAAATGTGGTTGGGCATTTTTTTGGTGGGAATTGTCAAAAAGCCTCAAGAATAAGAAGACTAGAAGTAGTAGAAGAGGACAACCCAAAGGACTGGACTCAATGGCTATAGCTATTGGTGAATATGAGTTTTATTTAAAATATTTGAAATAAAGAGTGGGCAACTGGGCAAGCTTAGCTACAGATAGACTAATAGTAGTAGTACAGAGAGTCATAGCAGACGCAGTTAGAGCAGGGATAACAAGAATTTAGAAACAGATAGTATAGAGCAAAGAAGATTTTGTAAAAATTCGAATTAGGATACCGAAATAATAGTTCGGAAAAAATAAGGTGCAGGAAAAGTTTGGGAAATATAATTATTAATATTAACCACTGGAGGACTTACTGGGGCCAGCAGCAGAGCCCTCGATAGAGGAGCGGTCCTGTCCCTGGGAGGCATCTTCTAGATCTTCTTGGCCCACCGCCTGCGACCCCGTCTTTTTGCCCCTGGGTGCTGCTGATCATGTAAGATTTCATAAAGAAAGAGACAAAAATTTAAGTTTGGTGTGAAATAAATAAAATATTTTAATATAGGCACCAAAAACATTTTTGGTAACAAAAATTGCAATAAAATTGACCTATCTGATCGACTGGTAGTATTGCGAGATTCACGGATCGTCTAGCAAGCCTAACTACCACCTGACCTAGCCCACCTATTCCAATCCAGATGGGCCAATTGTTCAGTAAGTCTGCATTTCCATTTATTTTAGTCCTCAAAAATGCATAGATGGAGGACACATGCATACATTTTTGCATACACCAAATTGTTGGCTGGTTGCTGCTGATGTTCTGCTAGTGATTATATAAGCCTATTAACACTCAGTAAACAAACTACAAAAGGTTCTGCTAAGGACTGGGGTAAGCATCACTCAGCAGCACGTGACGTGACAGAGGATGCGTCACGTTCAAAAGGAAGAAAACCTCTGAACTGACCTATATTGCCTTACTGTGCGACCTATGTCGGTTCAAACTATGCAACCAGCTTCAGAGAAATTATTGACTAAGTCATTTCTGTGCAAAAAATGCATACATCTTTATTAATTCTTGATCTTAAAGCATAAATAATTCATAAAAATACATCTCATATGAGGTTGTCCCAAAATTACATTCATATACTTAGATGTCTACCACTTTGAGAATAGAATGACCACATTTTAGACAATCAGTGCAAAATATTAAGTCAGATTAAAAACCAATATATTACATTACAATCAGGTCTTCATCTGTGGCTATGTAGCCTGAAATGGGACAACAGCAATGAATCTAAAAAACAGCAAATATTTACAAACAAAAAATGTGTGCATAAGAGACACCCCACGCTTACACTTCACTCTTACATTCACTCCTCACATGAACCCAAGCAACCTAACACTCATACACAAACACAAAATCCTTTCTGCATGGAGATCCTAGAGAACTTAAAGAGGACAGAAACAACCGAACAGTTCCACATTCAAGTTAGTAGTAGTATCCGTCTCTGAAGAAACTCTCCAGGTAAACGATAATGGTCTACGCGCGTTTCGGTGGGATTCGAGATGACACCACCTTCCTCAGGACCAGAAAGTCATTCAAAAAAGCATCTCATGTGGGATGAACGGGGGTATCAATAAAGGCAGATACACAGACAAAAGTCAGAAAAGCATAATGGCGTGAAGACATCCAAGTTCCATGTCGTCGAACAATTACGTATCCTAAATCTTTGATCCAGCTTTTTTAAATCCAGTCAGAAACTCAGAGTCTCTGCACAAATATTTAAAATGTTGATCCTTTGTGATGGTCTTCTTACCATGGTAAGAATAGCCTTCAATCCTCCTTTGTACCAGTTCGTAGAAGCGGCCTGCTTCCAGCCACCGATAAATTCTGTCCACAGAATTTATCGGTGGCGGAACAGGCACTTTTTGCACTGTTTCTGTCCTCTTTAAGTTCTCTAGGATCTCCATGAAGAAAGGATTTTGTGTTTGTGTATGAGTGTTAGGTTGCTTGGGTTCATGTGAGGAGTGAATGTAAGAGTGAAGTGTAACGTGGGGTGTCTCTTATGCACACAATCTTTGTCTGTAAATATTTGCTGTTTTTTAGATTTATTGCTGTTGTCCCATTTCAGGCTACATAGCCACAGATGAAGACCTGATTGTAATGTAATATATTGTTTTTTAATGTGACTTAATATTTTTGCACTCGCGGAATTTTTTTGCAATTTCGCGAAGATTTGCGTAACGCGACTACGCAAATTCCGCCTCACCCCTAAAATATATATATATATATATATATATATATTATCTACTGGCGGTCGCCAGTAGATAGTTATAGTTAGGACCTATTTTCCATAGGAAATCCGCGACATTCTATTTGAAATAACTCCTCTTGCCGGTTGACGTATCTTCGCGAAATTTTCAAACTTTGTGAGGCGCTCCGGTGCGCTCCTATCCTGAAAGTCTCGGGGTGATTCGTCAAGCGGGGGCCGAGAAAAAGGGGGTCCCAAAACGCGTTTCCCCATTCATTTTTCCATAGGAAACTTTAGACACGACTACAGCTCTGAACTGCTGAACGGAATTACACCAAATTTGGCAAAGAGGTAGTTCTTGGTTCAGAAAGAACCCTTTTGTTAAATGGTGTAAATCCGTTCAGTAGTTGCTGAGAAAATCAAAAGTAAAAGTACATATATATCTATGGGCACGGAGGATCTGCGCACCCTCCCGATCACGAGCTGCATGCTAATTGGCTGTCAACACTCCAAATCAGGAAGTGTTGGCAGTCATTTTGTCCTCGGTAGAACCGAGGACAGAAACAAGTGCGCTAAGCGCAAAAAGGGGAAGGGTAGCAACACCTGACCCCCTAGGTCTGCTCAGGGGTCCCACAAGGACCCCCTGGGCAAAAAAAGCATTTTTAAGAAAATTTAAAAACGGCATCGGGAGGGAGGCCACGCCCTCTTGACAGCACTCTGCAAACGCGCCCTGGCGCGTTTGCAGAGGGGGAACGAATTCCCCTTGAATACTGAGGTCCCTGGGCCAACTAGCCCACCAGGAACCTCAGTATGCGCTAGAGGCTGCGTTGCAGAGAGGTGTACAGAGGCCACGACCCTTCTTACACCTCTCTGCAACGCAGCTCTGTGGCGCTTTTGGATATACCTGTTGGGCTAGTTGGCCCCCAGGGACCCTCAGGATTCAAGGGAGTTAATCCCCCGACTTAAAACGCGCCACGGGGCGCGTTTGCACAGTGGTGAAGGAGGGGGCGGGGCTTAGGTGACATCTGTCAAACGCGCCGTGGCGCGTTTTAAGTTGGGGATTAAATCCCTTCAATCCTGAGGGCTCTGGGGCCAACCAGCCCAACAGGTACATCCAGAAAGCACCACAGAGCTGCGTTGCAGAGAGGTGTAAAAGGGGTGTGGCCTCTCTACACGTCTCTGCAACGCAGCCCCTGGCGCATACTGGAGGTTCCTGGTGGGCTAGTTGGCCCCTAGGGACCCTCATGATTCAAGGGGACTTAATCTCCCAACTTAAAACGCGCCACGGGGCGCGTTTGCACAGATGTCACCTCAGGCCCCGCCCCCTCCCTTCACCATTGTGCAAATATTCCTCTAAAATCTGCCGAACTACGAATTCCGATTTACTCACCTGTTATCAGGAGAGACCTCAGTGCTGCATCTTTCAGCCCAGTACTAATCCTGAAAAGTAATTGTAACCGTACTTACCAGTAACTTGAATTTCCTTCCATAGGATATCATTGCCTGCTTTTTGCTGAAAAAGTTTCTGTGTTGATTTTGAAACATACAAATATTCCTCTAAAATCAGCCGAAATACGAATTCCGATTTACTCACCTGTTATAAGGAGAGACCTCAGTGCTGTATCTTTCAGCCCAGTACTGGTCCTGAAAAGTAATTTTAACCGTACTTACCAGTAACTTGAATTTCCTTCCATAGGCTAACATTGACTGGTTTCACTTGGAAATTCTTCTAAGTGTGGAGTTTTGGAACTTTATAATATTCCTCTAAAATCAACCAAAGTACGAATTCCAATTTACTCACCTGTTATCAGGAGAGAACCCAGTGCTGCATCTTTTAGCCCAGCACTGACCCTGAAAAGTAATTTTAACCGTACTTACCAGTAACTTATATTTTCTTACATAGGAATCCATTGTCTGGTTTTCAGCAGAAAAGTTTCAAAGTGTTGATTTTCACAAACTACAAATATTCCTTAAAAATCGCCTGTATGACTTAAACGCATTCTTTCAACTGTTTACAGGAGATGCACCAGTGCTGGATCCAGGATCCAACACTGAGTAAGAAAAAGTAACGATAACAGTTTTTACCTGCTAAGTGAATTTCCTTCCATAGGATAACATTGGTGATTCTATGAGAAAAAGTTTCTAAGTGTCAACTTTTAAAATACAATAATATTCCTTAAAAATCACGACTGTAACCAAAACGCTTTTACTCAACTGTTTACAGGAGATGTACCAGGACTGAATCTAGGATCCAGTCCTGTGGTTAGAAAAGTAATCCATAAAGTAACTAATTGCATTTAACTAGAAATTCACATTGAGCTGAATGTTGCATTGTGTTTGAAAATGTGTTGCCCATTGCAACAACTGTAACTACTGTACTTAAAAGTCTATTGCCTATGTGCAAAGTATTTAAACTAAAGTAATTCATTCTGAGAAAGTATTTTTGTAATGTAATGTATAATGTAATTACAATGTAATTTAAAAATAAAATATGTAAAAACAAATTGTTTCTAAAAATGTAGTAAATCAGTATGAAAAAAATTAATATAACAATTAATACATTTAAAAATTGTCATTTACAAAACCTTTGAAATTCACTGAAAAAACCGTAGGTTTCAGACATGTTATAGTTAGGAATTAGCATTTAAAAACCTTTGAAATTCACTGAAAAAACCATAGGTTTCAGATATGTTATAGTTAGAAATTAGCATTTAAAAAACCTTTGAAATTCACTGAAAAACCATAGGTTTTAGGGACAGTTATAGTTAGTTGGACATTGCACTCGTACAAAACCCGTGAAATTCCCCCGTTATAGTTAGTTCAGCTAACTATAACTCGCGCCCGCAATGCACTGCTGATGACGTCACATATTACATCACTCATGACATGGTCAGTGACATCACTGATGACATCACTGATGACATCTCAAATGACATCACTGATGACATCATCCAAGTGATAATCTGATGCAGCTCTTCACACCCTAATATAACCTTTGATACACCCAATCTAAATTACAGACTGCCATTCGCAAAACCATAGACACTCCAACACCAATAACTACATACCCACTCACTGATTCTTAGGTCTACACACACACATCCACTCACTCACCCGTACAGTCACTCATACTTATGGTCACTCAGTACACAACTATCATATGCACTCTTACTCCTATATAGACACTCAAACACCGCCACTCATCCATAGAGGTACTCGCACACCTAGTCAGTCATGCAAATAATTAAACACACTGCCATTTACTCACCTATACAGTTATACACACACCAGCTCACTTAATCATACAAATACTAGCACATTGTTACGCTCTTATACAATCACTGATACAAGCACACACTCATCCATACAGCCACTATCACAATCACTCACTCTCGCTTATAGCTATTTATATACTCCAACACACATATATACTGCCTTTCACATATGTAGTTACTCACACATGTACCACTGGGACATACATTCACTCACTAACACACTCTTACACACACTTACCCACCCATACAGTCTATCACAGATGCACTCTTGAAACCATCCACCCAGTGAATCACCCACTCACACATCTATGCACAGTCGCACACACCCCATCCACACAAACACTCAGGCACCCATACAGATACTCAGACAACAAATCAATAACTCTTATAGACACTCATGTAGCTATTCACAAACCCATGCAGCCACTTACACAGCAACAGACAGATACAGACATTCACCCAGTTTAGTCACTAACCCATGCATTCAGTAAGATACGTTTAATCACTCACTTATAGAATTAGTCACGCACCTACTAAATCATCCATACAGACACTTATACACCCACTCATTCTTTCAATACGCCTTTCCCTATATATATTAAAAATATTTAAACTTTACAGAAACACACAGTCACTGGATGATGTCATCAGTGATGTCATTTGGAGATGTCATCAGTGATGTCACTGACCATGTCATGAGTGATGTAATATGTGACGCCATCAGCAGTGCATTATGGGGCGCGAGTTATAGTTAGCTGAACTAACTATAACGGGGGAATTTCACGGGTTTTGTACGAGTGCAATGTCCAACTAACTATAACTGTCCCTAAAACCTATGGTTTTTTCAGTGAATATATATATATATATATACATATACACCCCCCCCCCCCATTGCAGGCTGCGTGTTTTGGTGCAGAACAAATTGAAGAGTCCCTGTGTGCCATGCCTTCAACCCACTGCCCTGGCATAGGTCCGCCACCCCTCCAGCTGGGTGCACTATACCAGTGGTGAGGGTACAGGTGCATGAGCCCTGTACCCCTACAGTGTCTAAATCAATTCTTAGACATTGTAAGTGCAGTAATGCCATTAAGAGTATATGGTGCTGGGAGTTTGTCATTACGAACTCCACAGCCCCATAATGGATTTACTGATAACTGGGAAGTTTGGTATCAAACTTCTCAGCACATTAAACCCACACTTTTGCCAGTGTGGGATTTAATGAAAAATGCGCTCAGAGGGCATCTTAGAGATTCCCCCCTGAAAAACTACCTAACTCTAGTGTCCTGGCTGAGTGGCTGGTCGCCAGCTGCCACCACCAGACATGTTTCTGGACCCCTGGGTCGAGAGCCTGCTACTCTCGGGGGGAGGTGGGGGGGGTCTGAAACAATGCACATCACGAAACGAGGTGCCAAGCCTCCTCCCCCAGAATGGGCAGGGTCCACAAAGGGGAGGCTTCAAAGGCTTGCCGCCTTTGTGAGCTACCCCAGGCCTTTGCTGCTTTCAGCAACTGTCCCCCACTGGTTCTGACCCCAACTTAGAGCGGGAGAATCAGTGGGAAAACCAAGTGAGGAAGAGCGGTGTGCTCACCTTTGCCAACCCCACCCCTCAGGTGGGGGAGGCGAGGTGACGCACAACTCTCAGTCGCCGCCATCTTGCAGATGGGGGGACCCAGCCAACCAGAGTGAGGCTTAAGCCCCCCTTCCAATGAAGGGTGGTATAATACGGTGTACCCACCCCAAGGAAGGGACCCATTGGTCCCAACCTTTACTTCAAACACAAAAAGTGGGCCTGAGGAGGTTTTAAGGACCAGCGAGGGCAAACTCCCCAAACACACAACTATAGAACACACAAAAAGCAGTCGGGTCCCGAGTCGCACGAGGAGAGTGTGTGTGTGAGTGGAGCTAACTATGCTAGGGGGGGGGGGTCCCTTTTCAGGACGGTTTCCCTCTCACACCAGAGGTATCATGCTTCATCATCGGGATACCTCCTTGCGTCTCGAGCCTAGTCATGACGCGGGTTACAACCCCTTTGCTGCCGAGCTCAGGGATGTTTTTTTGATACGAGGGGTGGTCATAAAGCCCAATGTGAACGTAGTGTGTGGTAGAGGGAGTGCAGAGCTGGATAAACAGTGGTAAAACTAGCTACGAGGATAGCCTGACACAGTTTATTGTTGCTACCTGGTGCTAGGATTAAAAACAAGTAGGGAGTAGTGCAACTGCCGACATTAGAACCCCCAAACTCTACCTTGCCAGTGGAAATTTTGGCATTAGAAAAATCTGTGTTAAAGGATATAGAAAGTCTAAACCCAGACGAAACAAAAGTGTTTCATAATACTACAAGAGAACAGAAACCAGCAATAAAGGACTTGGGAAACAACAGAGACCTGGTCATAAAACCGGCCGACAAAGGTGGAGCCATAGTCATTCAAACAGCAGTTGCATACCACCATTAATGTATAAGACTTCCTACAAGACCAAAGAAACTATGAAGAACTGACAGCAGATCCAACAGAAACCCTAAGGGTACAGATCGCGAGCATGGTAGAATAGGCCCTCGCACACGATTGGATATCGCAAAAGTAAGGACCCAGTCATACCTTACTTCTACACGATAACAAAAATCCATAAAAACCTAACACATCCACCTGGACGACCCATAGTTTCAGGTATTGGGTCAATCCTGGAACCACTATCGAAATTCGCTGACGCTTTTTAAGACGACTAATTCAAAAAACTGACACTTACCTGCAAGATACCAAGGATGTCCTTCGAATCTTACAAGACAAACCTTCGATCCTAATACAGATTTACTGATGGGTCTAGATGTGGAGAGCCTGTACACTAGACTCCCACATGAGGAAACACTAAACATCATTGAGGAAGTCCTGTTATAAATTGAATGGGAATACCAGACACCACGGCACATCGTTATGGTGTGCTGCAAACTCGCCCTAACCAGGAACTTCTTCCAGTTTGAAGATTCTCTCTACCTACAGAAGCACGGGACCAGCATGGGGAACACCTTTGCCCCCAGCGTAGCAGGGCTATACGTTTACCACCTAGAGAAACACAGGATCCTCCACAACAGTAACCCCTTTGTCCCACATCATCCTGTGGAAACGATACATTGACAATGTTCTGGTAATATGGAGGGGAGATGAGGAAACAGCACAGAAATTTCTTACATGGCAGAATTATCAAACTGACTTTTTGAAATTTACAAACACCACCTCCAATCAAGAATTAGTATTCCTGGATCTCAATATCTTCTGTCAAAGCGGCACACTAAAAACGACTACACATATCAAGTCAACGGCAAAAATTGCCTTCTGGTCTAGGATAGTTTCCACCCGAGACACCTGAGAAACAACCTCCCATTTGGCCAGTTCCTACGTCGGAGAAGCAACTGCTCGGACATCAAAGACTTCAAAGAGCAAGCAGCGGACCTGCACCAGAAACTGGTAAAAAGGAACTACCCAACACAAGTCATAAACAAGGCAATGAAACCTGCTCAAAATAACAATAGAGAAGCTCAACTGGAGATAAGACCACCAAAACCAAGGAAGACAGACCCATCTGTATCACTACTTATAACACAGCTAGTAATCAGGTGAACAAAATAATCAACAAACATTGGTGCATGTTGAATTGTGGGGAGCTTCTTTTTCCCAAACCCATGTTCTCACACAAAAGAGGCAAGAATCTGAAGGATCTCTTGTTACACACTAGACTACACAAAGTCGGAGAAGAAGGGACACAACAAACCTCTCTAAGCCCCCTGTCTGGTCATTACCCATGTCGGGACATGTAGTGTCTGCAATCTCACCACCAGAAGTAAAAAAATATGGTTCAATAACACTGATAGGGAAAGCGCCGTTTTACCAATTGCAACACTAAAAACGTGATCTACATGATCACCTGCCCATGCCAATTACATTACATAGGCATGACGAAGAGGATGGTGAAGACCCACATTTGAGAAAACCGGAGTAACTTACGTTGTGAGAGGGCAACGACCAAAATGTCTGCACATTACATTGACAAAAAACATACAGTGCAAGACTTACAGTGGACTGTAATTGAACACATTCCAAATGAATCGCAACTTTTTGAAAAGGAATCGCGATGGGTTTTTCGTATGGAAAACCCACACAAATGGGTTAAACAATGGAATCCCGTGGAGCCAATTTGCATAACCGGATTTTTTTCCCCCTTGAAAAACTACATGCCTCGACATAAGCACGAACCGTGTCACTCTTCACTTACGGATTTTTTTCTAACATCAGCCACCCCATAAAAGGGAATATAAACGGTCTTTTCTTTTTAAAACACCTGTAATACCGTATATCTGCACAAGAACACTGATATCACAAATATCATGAAGTATCATCAGATGGAGGCTGTCGCTCCTCAACTACAATACTCTTCCCATCATGCACCAAATGAGGCCATGGTGCGGCGGCCATTTGGAAAGGTTAGCGCTCCATGCAAAACTAACGAGGCAGTGAGCACGAGCAGACCTGATATTTAAGCAGGACGGCTGAGTCACTCACGTGGAGCCACGGGCAGGCAAAGTATGCTGGGCGAGGGAGTAGCTTTGAGGCAATAAGTACGGCATAGCCGCTTCCCCAATCACTGAGGACCACAACGCCTTTTATTTGTTAAACTTCAAAATGTGCAAATTTCATTTATCTCTTCAGATTTTTGCTTCAAGCGTCCCTCCCGTGCAGAGCTCATGGGGCAAAGTTGGAACAATAATAAGTAAATTTTTCAAACTAAGTACTCTCACAAAATGGTATTAGTGTTTCAATGACTATGAAGCACAATGAGTAGACATACTGCATGTTTTTTTTGCAAAAGCGCGCCTGGACATGACAATATTATTAAGTGTGTGTTTTCTGTTATTTGTTGTGTACTGTCTTGTCCGTATACCTTTTTCACACAGAGTGATAGGCACCTTGACAATGTCACCCTGATAGAAAAATATATCACACATTTTTCCACTGGATGGTGATGTGGTTTACAACACTTAACGTGCCGGTAATTTACACCATGTTATGCATACTTTTATCTTTCCAGAATGAATTGAGACATCTTACCAAATAGGTAGTATTGAAGCATCATACCCATTGGGTATCGTATAACGCACTATGATATACCATGAATAGGCACTAAAGAATACAATAGCCAATATTCAGGAGTGGTATTAGGGATCAATCGTACTTGGTCCTGAAAAAAAGCCAAAGGGGAAGGCTTGAAACATGTAGACGAGGAGTAACACATACATTATATTGTGCATTTCCAACACCCCCGTTTTTAACAATACCAGCCACAGGATTCAATACATTTAGGTCCCTAGTGGCCAGGTATTTTTAGAATTTTTGTTCACTGTCTCACTGACCCTTCCGCTCCTATTTTTTAATAATATATCCCACACCTTCCAGAAAGTGCTCCCACGTCTCCGTCGGTTGCAGCACGCCCCATCCCGCAGCGGGGCGGGAAGAACCCGATGATGAAGAATGCCACCAAGGGAACCTTTGGTGGGTGAGTGTTATTTTAAGAAAAGTAAATCTTTTTCCTTATGGAATACTACTATATCTGGAAGGATATTTGTTTAAGCTTTCTAGTGGATTTCTTTTGATTATCTATTTGATACAGGAGGCAAGGTCCACTACGTACCTCTCTCTCCCTCTTCTTGGTTAATGTTATATAAGCCATGCCACCAATAACGTTGGTATAGTAACAAATTTGTGACCGCCACTCCCGGTTGAGCAGAAGCAACACTTTCATGCACAGCTATCACTGAGGCTATTCTGTGGTCATGTTTGGGAATCAAATGATCACCAACCCCGGCAATTGTAACAAAGAGAACTTTTTGTTCGCTTAAATGGTATGCATATTTTCCTGGAATGCCCCTAGGTAAAGGTGCTGTTGTGCGTAACATTAATGCCAGCCAGTATATCATCATCTACCCTCGTATGAGAATGAGTAACCGCAGCAACCGTTGCAGTGGCAAATTTGGCCGCTTCATCTGCCAACAAATTCCCTACAGCATGTGTTCTCACACATTAGTGAGTCAATGTATATATGACATGAGTCCATGGCAACCTGTCTTTTAGGTCTGCCACCTTCTCCCAAAGCGATTTATGGTTTATTGTGTTGCCTTTAGAATTTTTGATCTATTTTGGCGTCAATAATGCAAAATGCCATTAAAAGACTGGACACAATAGTGCAAATCACTCACTATAAGTGTGGGAAATTCAGGATCGGAATGTTCTGGTGCAAGAAGCAAGAATTTTAGTTCATCTAACTTTGCAGTACAGTCCCCTAAGAACTGTGTGTGGGTTTTTTGTGTTTGTAATTTTCCATCCAACATAACACTCAGAACAGTGGCGCATGCCACTGAATATTGGTGTTTGGTCCCTATAGGAGCCTGCTGAAACATCAGTGTAAAATATTTATACTGCTCAACAGGCAAAACATTGCTAGACATGGGATAGACATGCTGGATGGAAGAAATTCTTGTGTCTGTAAAGACAGGTCAAAGACTATGACTACATCTGTTAAGGATGTTGTGCTTTATATCCATCTAGGATGGAGGACTTTAGCATTTGGAACGCTAGCTTTTGTGACAGCCTTTTAGGCTGGAATGGGAGTAACAACAATAAACGTGTTTCCCTTATGATAGTGACCGCTCTTTAAGAATAGCCATCAGATTTGTTGTATTGACACGTGTATGTAAGTGACATCTTGTAAGTAAATTAGATTGTAGTGATCTGAGCATGTCTGTATGTTCTGAAGTCCAATGTGACCTGGAATAATCAGGATGAATTAGTTCATATAAAGATTTAATGTGTTGTCCATAAACAGGTATGAACATTCTGCTCAAATTAAGGAATGCTAATGAGGATTGTAGTTTCTGTAGAATGTTTGGTGGTTGTAGCAAAGTACACTTCTCAAGGAAGTGTGGTGCCAGGCTTTTTCCCTCATGGGTAAGTTTGTATCCCAGAAATAGGATACTCAGATATGCTGTATTAGATTTCTTAAAGTTTTATGCGATCCACCCTGGCTAAAGTGTGTTTAACTCATAATCCGCCAAGACGATATCATCCACATAGGACAATGCATCTGGGCCAATATCATGTAGAATTGACACTATGCGGGCAGCAAACAGTCTTGGACTGTTCTTATAGCCCATAGGGAGTCGAGAAAATCAACGCTGAAAGCCCAGCGCCAAGAAGGCAGCCCAATCCCTGCTTTCAGATGCTATATCCAATGTTGTTCTGTATTTTTTGCGTACTATATTATAAGTGCCGTACTGTGTATGTTTTGTTTTGCAAAAGTGCATGTATGACTGTTTAAATGGCTGCAGTCTAAGACTATACGATATGAATGATCCAGTTTCAAGACAGCAAAAAGGGGATTATTCATTTGAGAAATGCAGGGTTCAATTACTCCCTGGTACACCAATTGGGAGAGTATTTCTCTAACAGGTGCTTTAGCATCCCGTATTATTGGGTATTGTGGTTGCAATTGTGGGCTGGACACTATGGGTATAATATGATCAGGAGAGTCCTTTCCCAATCAAAATGATTGCAATATATAATGCAGAGGCTTGTGCAAGAGCCCATTCTGAGGCATAGCTTGTTTGACCTCATCAGGGACACATGCAGAAAATGAAGGTATTATTACATCCTCACCCTGTGGGGATTTTTGCATAAACTCTGGGGGCCTGTCGACCTCCGCTAACAGAATGTCATAGGACAATGTTACATTTTTCCAGACTATTACTCGAATATTGCACTGTATATCTCCTTCATTTTGTGTATCCAAATCCTATAATCTGTCTGGAGGGGCTACGTACCGGTCTGGGGTTTCAACTGTAAAGTATTGATCAATTGCTCATAATAGTGACTTCTACTGCGCTGTTGAGGAGGGTCACTGCCCACCTCCTGTTCAGGAGGAGTGTTTTCAGTGTCTGTGGCATATTTTGCGGTAATAGCCGCAACTTTCATTTTCTGAAATTGGAGCTTAAATTGTGACGGTTTTTCCTCCTTCTTTATCTTCACATCAGATGAGCGTTGAGTCCTTTTTTGGTTTCACATACTCTTCCTGTCTGCGCTCAGAACTTACAGCAGGCAAACGAGCATGCAGCGGCTGTTACGAATACGTTGCGTACCGCCCACGGCGCGCCAGTTACTCTGCCCTAAGGATCTCTGAAAAATTTGGTTCCACCCCTGGAGTCTAATCAGACGTTGATGTTTGTGCCTCAGTGTTCTATCAAACAATAAAATGTGCCAGTGTTTTTGATGGTCACAGTACAGTCTGACACAGTGACGGATTCAACTCCAGACAGAATCTAACATATATACACTGCCCTCAAGAAGCCTATGCTTACGTGAAACGCATTGGCTGCGGCTGTACACTTTTTTCTGTTTGAAGAAGAAAAGAATAAAAGAAATCAAGACTTTCAAAACCAACTCATCTGTCTTCTCTCTCTATACTCCAGCAAAAGTGCTTGCTGTTTATAATTGAAAACTCTGGTTGCCTCTCAGTTTCATGTCATATACTGCGCTCAGAACGCCCTCCTCTCCCGTATTCTTTTCCTGATGAGTCCTGAAAGGAACGAGAAGGACGAGTATCAGAAAGCTTATACCCATCAGGTGGTTTCAACTGTGTGCCATCACGCAAATTATAGCTTTTGTCAGAGTGCTGCGGTGGTGGTGAACCTCCTAGAGATCTTGTTTTTACTTTAGGTTTGCATTTGTCCCATCGTTTTTTAGCAAGTTCCAGGGTCTTTGTCAGAACTAGGTTTGCCAAGTTGTGGTTTATTTGGTCTAGTCTCCAAATTATTGCGACCTATAGAAGTATATACTTGAGCAATAATTATAGGTAGCTCATGTTCCTGAATGACTGGTGCAACCTGCGCAAGCCACTGATATATAGCCAAAGATGCCGCTTTGCTTTTAATGTTTGACAGAATCATTGAGGAGACCACAGGAAAGTTTCCCATAAATTTCATCTGGACTTTTTTTGACTAGGGTCTTGCACCTAATCGCCGGTTCTGGCCCGCGGACTCTACTCTGGTGCGGTAACTTTAATGTCCAGCTGGTGGACGCGCTGGGCAGAGCTGGCAGCTCCAGACGACCCCACTCCCAGGCTGCCTCGACCCCTGCCACAATCATCACAGACAACCACCTCACGGACATTTGGCGAGACACACACTACAAGGCGCGCAAGGGCACATGCTTTTCACTGCAACACGAAGCGTGGTCTAGAATAGACTACTGGTTGGCGACCAGGGACGTGTTGCCCTGGCAGCCAACAGTCACCCACTTGCCGCATACTCTCTCGGACCACGCCCCGGTGCAATTGGTCCCCCAGCCTCCCCACGCGCTCCTCAGCGCGTTTTCATGGCGATTACCCCAGGGCGCTCTTAATGGCTTGGTCTTCAGAGAGGAGGTATGCGCAGCTATCCATGACTATTTTGAACATAGCACCGGGTCGGTTGGCTCCCCTGCCGTGCTTTGGGATGCTTTCAAAGCGGTCATTCGTGGCACATGTATAGCCAAACAGCACGGTATTCTTAAATCTATTCGCAGGACAATCTCTAAACTCTGGAACCAACATCCCCGCGCTTGAAACCCATTTTTACCGCTGTAATGACCCCGACACTCAGACCAGTATATGCGAAAAGATGTCGGCATATCAGGAGGAGGCACTGAGAGAAACCCTCTTCCTGGGAAAAGAGACGCAAGCTCGCAGATATGGCAAGGGAGACCGCCCTGGCAAAACACTAGCCAGGCTGCTCCGGAAGCCCCACGCCGCATCCTACATCTTTGACCTCTTTAACTCCGACGGCCGACACTGCTCCTCCACCCCAGAACTGCTACAAATTATGGTCGATTTCTTCGCACATCTCTACTCCACGTCCCAGGCAACAACATCCCCAGATCTTCAGGCCTATTTCGACGCCATCAAGCTGGTATGGCTATCAGATGCACACCGGCAGTTCCTGAACTCCCCCGTCACTACAGAGGAGGTACAACGGGCAATTGCTGGTCTCCCCCCAAATAGATCTCCCGGTCTGCATGGGCTCACGGCCGCCTTTTATAAAGAATACTCTGATATTTTAATTCCCAAGCTCCTGGACGTCTACCACGACCCCCTAGAGGTGGGCTTGCTTCCCCCATCGATGCGGGAGGGCTCTAATCTTCACTCTTCTCAAACCTGACAAGCCTGCTAGCCACTGCGACTCCTACCGCCTCCTTGCTAAGGTACTGGCAAACAGGTTGCAACTCCTGCTCCCAGTAATGATCAGGCCTGATCAATCTGGTTTTATACGGGGCCGATCTACAGCCCATAACCTAAGGACCATGTTCGCAGTCATGCACTATCTGCATCCCCATACCCCTGCAGTGGCTGCCCTACTCGATGCTACAAAAGCCTTTGACACTTTGGCGTGGGAATATCTGTTTCCATTGCTGCGCAGATTTGGCCTCGGCTCCAACTTCATTGCACAGATACGTCTTCTCTATACCCTGCCCACCGCCCGAGTGCGCCTCAATAGGCAAATATCAGACCCCTTCCCTGTCAGTAGGGGCACGGGGCAAGGATGCCCACTTTCCCCTCTACTTTTTGCCACTGAGATGGAACCCCTGGCAGCCCAGATCTGTCAATTCCACGCGAATCAAGGGCTAGGATTCACAACCCGTGGCCTCGTTATAGCTTTATATGCGGACGACATTACTCTGTATGTGAGCCATCCTGAGCACAACCTTTCCCCACTAATTCGTGAAATCATACAATTGAGTGGCCTATCTGGAGTTGAAATTAACTGGACTAAATCTGTGCTATTCCCTTTAACAGACGCCACAGCTCCATTTCCTATGGACTACCTGCTCCATTGGGCCACCGGCCCCGTTAAATATTTAGGTATTCGTCAGCAGAAATGTCGAAGAACTTTGACAAGCCAACTTTGGCAGAGCCATGACCTGGTTTGAAGACCGAGTTCCACTGTGGTCAAAGCTCCCGCTGTCCATGGCGGGACAGATCGCCATTGCAAAAATGGTTGTATTACCTAAATTTCTCTATCTATTCATGAACATCCCTATTCCAATCACACAGGCCTTTTTTAAGCGTCTCCGCTCTAACCTCATCACGCTAGTCTGGGCAACAACCCTGCGTAATGTATGAATTATTAACACTGCCACAATCAAAGGGAGCGATGGGTGCACCAGACCTACAGCTATATGCACTGTGTGCCTATGCACAACGGGGGCGCCGGCATCCATGCCAGCAAGCTCAACATTCACATCTTTGCAGACCTTTACCCGGACGACCAATTCCTCACCCCTCCAGCCCCGGCCACCACTACATACACACCCTTAGAGACCTTTTTGTACTATCAACTGCGAGCGACATGCCCTGCGCTATACGACACCTTTCCAGCTCCTCTGAAGACACTTACAGCTTTGGACCACATATACACAAACTCCTCATCCCGCAAGCTGATAACATCCCTATACAATCACATGCATTGCACCGGACCCGCGGTGGCCACACCGGCCCGGGAGGCTTGGGGAAGAGACCTCGCCCTCCCCCTAACCGATGCCCAGTGGGCTTTTTGCTGTGGTCAACTTGAGCTGCTATCCCCCAACTACAGATTACAACTTATTCATTTCAAATTTTTGCATCCCATATACCGTCCCTGTGTGCAAATACACCGAATGTGGCTGTCCCCAGATTCCCGCTGTCCACTCTGCCACTCAACCCTGGCAGACTTCATTCACCTTGCCTGGCAATGCCCCTGTAATTGCCGCCTACTGGGTAGAGATCTTCTGCATAATAGGGAGCGTCGTAAATGTATTTGTATCCCCATCTCCACTGCTGGGGCTGCTGGGCTATGTGAAGGATGTGCCTCGCAGCTCCAGCAGACTTATTTCTCTAATGCTCCTCCTCGCAAAGCGCAGAATCGCAATAAACTGGGGAGGCACACGGACGCTGCCAACCCAAGACTGGATCAGAGACATTACATATTGTCATGAACAATTATCCAACTATTGGGACCTGATGCCCCTGAAGACTCGTCCCAGGGACATTTGGGAACCCTTTACCACTTGCTTTCGCCAAGCGGAACCCCCCTCCCCCTTGGTCCTAGACAGTCATGATGCGGAGATTTTACCTCAAAGCACGCCTCCCAACACGAACCCAGCGTGGCATGGCGATTGAAATGTTGCCTCTCCAGGAGGTTCTTCAACATTGTAATGTACTGTCTTGAGTGCAAGGCGCATGGGCGCTCGAGGGGGGTGAGAGGAGAGGTCCTTCTAAGACCCCGATGTTGCTGTCCACAATTGTCATGTCTACAGCTGTGCTCCCGTTGCATGCGCTCTGCCTATTATGTCCTTTTTAGCCTCATGTCTGTATAATGCCAACAGTTGATAAAACTAAAAAGAAAACCTTAGCGTATTCATGAAATGTTCCTGTATTAGCATCCACAACTGGAAAATTGACACAATAACAAAAACTTCTAAACGATAGGCATTGTGGGTTTCAACCACGAGGATTATGTCACCGCCTACATTTCCAATGCATGGACTGCAGGTCTGCAATTGTCAGCGCATTGGTACTGGCTGTGGTGCTGCTATTAATAAAACAGTAAATTAAAGAGATAGCAAACACAAATATGTGTAATCCTTTTAAAGGTTCAAGCTTGAACAACCAACAGAAAAAATTAGGTGCTTACTAAAATACTGTGGAGGAAAAATCCCAAACACCACAGACGTCTCCGGAGTAGGTTTAAGGGTACTATGGGCATGCGCAAGTACTACTCAGGAGAGCCGTTAAATAAGTTCCTGACCAATCGGTAGCGCCATGATGCAGGGATTCTGCTAGCAAAGCAGAACTGTGCCTTGGGATAACAGAATGTCAGAATGTAGGGAGGGAGTCTCTCTACCACGTCAGTATCTGTTGACCAGTTCCTGGCTAGCTCATGTGCCTCACCTAAAATCATAACCTTCCCAGAGTAACAGGTGATTTTGGCAACTTAGAACAAGACAATCTAGTCCCCAAAGGAACCGTGGAAACAGATCATCACCATTTGTTTCTCACTCCTGCATGTCCATAGTAAATAAAAGAAAGACACAAAGAAAATGTGTAATATTTATTGAAACTAACTATTGTAGTCTATTATGAAGCAAATGTGCTGCGATAAGTAGGCAAATACAACTAAGCAATGAAATCAGCATTACTAGCAGGCTGTATACAGTAAACAACCCCACCGTGGCAAATGATATATTTATCTAGGCCTACCCTCACTATGTGAACATAGGGATTTGTTCGTGATCTCTGAGATTAGCACCAGAACCATACCTGGTATTGTAGTTTAGTGCTGTGTATCATAGGTGTAAACTCACCAGTTTGCGCAAGGCTGGCTACGTTCATTCCAGGACCGGTCTCTCTGACGGAACTCTTCTCTCTGGCCCCCAAGGGGGCCAAACACAGTTTATATGATAAGAACTGCTGTTTTGGAAAGATGCAGCCGTGCTACAGTGTTATATCTAAAGCGCTAGGCGATATTGCTGACCAGGCACAAGAAAACAGTACACCATGTTTTTCGACCTTGTACAAAATGTGCAGACTGAATCCAGAGAACAGTCACTAAATAACAAATAACATGTGCAGCGTATTTCTGAAATAATGTCATTTTACAAAAACAAATATATTTTGAGCGGCTGTGCAAAAGCAGAGGCAGGCTAAAACTTCTATTTCGCAAAACTAAGGGAGAACCAAAGTGGGCCCAGAAGGGAAATCACTTTTATGCCTTCTTTTCGCCTACAGAGAGGTGCCATAGAAAGGAGTGGGCTTTAGTCCCTTTGAGTTAATGTTGCTCAAAATACAATTCCTTAAAAAAAATCAGAATTCAAGAGGCGTTTGGCAAAACAAGAACAGTTTATTTAAATTAACAGTTTGGCCAGGAGAACAGTTACAGGCACTAGGACTGAGGATTGTCTCAATTTACATATCGTTGGTGTCCTTCTGGTGGATGTGGCCTAACAGCTAGAGCGTCATCCTCAAAGCTGGGGAACTGGGTTCGAGTCTTGGCAGGGATGCTCAACCTCCTGTGATTCTGGGTAAATCACTTAATCTCCCCATGCGTAACAAAAAAAGAATGTGTCCATCTGTAACGGAATTGGTGCTCATGTAAAGCGGTCTGTAAAGAGACCTTCACGTCAAGTTTGTGCTATATAAAACAAAACTCCCCCCCCAAAAAAAAACAAAAATATATATACAAAATACTAGAGGTAATAAAACATTTCTGGCGTACCATATATGGTGAGGAATGTTTGTTGCTGCCTTTAAAGTCGTAAATGAATGGCCAATGACTACTACAGGTGAGGACACAGTGTGGCCAGTGGTGAAGGTGTCCATAGGTCCGGAAAGGCGAGCACATGATCATTACGTGTGCTGGGACCTGATTGTCTATGTGTTCCTAACTCGTGTGGCATCTGACTTTATGGTGTTCTTAGGAGTGCGCGTACCCCCTCTGGCCATGTGTGCTCTATTGGGGCAATCTCCCCTGACCATTATAATGTTGCTGCGCCTATCTGTTGAATTGATCAAGAGTGTCCTGCCCGAGTGTTTGCCTGCCAGCTATCTACCCTCCCACCTGTGCCCTATCAATCAGCAATTCTTGGGCCTAGGTCTCAGGGCCTGCCTAAATGCATATTTGCGAGTCGAAGTTGATGTAGAGTTCACAACGAGCAAATCTGTTAAAGACGAAATTTCAATTCCATCGATGTATGCCTAGTTTTTCATATTAACATTCCCCCCTCTAGTTGATTTTTCAACTACCCTACCGGGCTCATGTATTTATACAATAACTGTACTTGGGGTCTGTTCCTTTAGTTTGCTATTGACAACAACTACCTCCCTATTTACGTGCATTCTACCCAATTTGAGGACTGCTTTTTTACAACCGGTGATCCCCAATTGTATAACCCCACATACCAATAGAAACACAACAATAACTGGTAACATTGATTTATATAAACTGGATAGCCATCGTGTGAGTCAGGAGAACCAATTCGAAAACCACTCCTGCTCAGGGGCACCTCCCTCTCCATGCATGCTTCTCTGTAGATTATGCAGTGCTTGGTTGGCAAGTGTAGACGTTCCATTGTCCATGTCGTTCCCTGGGATGAATGTGCAGTAGGCAATGCCAATCTTGGGGCAAACCCCTACCTCCATTGCGGTCATTAAGACCAGCACATAATGGTGCTGCATTACAATGATGCAGATGGCTCGCATTTCTTCCTTTATCGAATTGACGATGAGCTCTCAGTGCTGTTCATTCCCACCGGCTGATCTGGAGCCAGCAGGCATTAGCTTTTTATCTGCAGGGTGTAAAAGGATATCGGTCCCCCTGCCCACAGTTGTGCTTCCATGAACAGCCTAAATTCTTCTGGAATGTCTTTGAACTGAGCCCAGCCAAAATAGTCCACTGCTCTCCTTTCACAAGCTTGGTGCAGCTAGGTGGCCTTTATCTTTAACGGGTGCTGATACAAATCTGTTAGCTCTTCTCCAGGAATGACCAGGGTAAGGGTGTGCACAGATATCGGGGAACACAAACCTCTCCATCCAGGAACCAACTGAGTATAGGCATGCTCGCCGCACTGCCAATAAAAATACATAAGCATGGAGGTGCCCCATTGCATGTCTGGAATATATAAAATTACTCCACAGTTAGCATCTGCTTCCATTGGAAGCATTCATTTTCCTCTGAAACATAACGAATACAGTGTAAGTTTATGTACAATCGGGGGTTGACCTTTTCCTTCTAGCCAAGTGTATCCACCCATCTCGGTGTCCTAGATTTCCTGACACAGACTAGCCATACTTTCATTAAACCCTCCCCGGTGCAACTGATTCCCCTTTCCATCCTTGAGCTGGATTTCCATGTCAGGAGACCGCTTGCTGTTTAAGAAGACCGCCCCAGACACAGTAAGAGCCACGCGGTCCACAGGTGCACACCGGAGCAGACACATTTGTGCACTGAGTTGGGGGTTTGGATACCTCCATAAATCTCTTCTCCAGGAATTCTCAGGGCCAGGTGATATCCTCCCTTATGGTACACTTCCTACGTATCCTGTCCAGTTGGGTTTGGATATCAGTGGGTTCAGTGAAGATGTACAGCACTGTTGGTTTGGTGTCGTATCAGGTTAGGTTTACAACTACCCTGTGTGGTTCTGTTTTGTTGGGTTGGATCGTGGCCCTTATTCTACATAGGTAGAGGAGAATTAGACATTTTGCTTTCTTGGGGGCTACCTCTAGGGACACGTAAAGCCTATCCGCACCTACCGCATGTGGGATCAATGAGCAGACATAACATGACCTGGCTGATGCTTGGGAACCGCCTGTGGTCTTGTGCTGGTAAAAGGTGTGTAAAAGATTGCTATGCAGTGCATGTGGGATGCTAGTGTTTTGTTTATTGTAATTGTAGGTGACATGCGAGAAGTCCCTACACAGGCACTGTAGTTCCCCATTAGTGAATCTCTTTTGACGCAGCAGTTCTTCTGGGGTACTCAAATGTGGGACAACCTATAACCGGCAGAGCGTACATATTCACAGAAATATACATAACTTTTGTTGTGATATTGCAGTTCTGGATATGGGTCCCCTAGGAGTTCTCTGTGCCCCTTCAGTGGCTGTGTTTCTTCTGACCATCTCAGAAATGTTCTATTTAGTCCAATGGTGTCAATGTCATGGAAGCGTTTGATTATACATTGGGACAGTGCACCCTCGCAGGTGTTGGGCATTCCCCTTGCTGAGGGCCCGTGGGTTTGTCCTCCTTCCATTGGCGCAAGTTCGACAATGTCCTTTTTCCCTTTGGGTCGTGGGGACTGGCGAAGAATTGGTGTTGCTGCACCTCGTGTCGTTATTTCCTGTTTTGAAAGAACTTTGTTGTTAGTTAATTCAGCTCGTCAAGTAAATTCCGTTATTAATATTTTCGGAGACGATGTATTTTTACCACAGGTTGTGATCCTGTCAACCCACTAGTCGTGATATAGTGAAGTATCGGAAGGCAAACCCTGTTAGAAACGTCTTTTAGTGTTTTGGGGAGTGAGCGTGATTATTATTCTCTAGACAGATCATATTTTTATTAGCTTTTGAGCCCCCCCCTTCAGTAATCCTTCTTTTTTCGGACCTTCGACATTTCAGTTGAGTGATCAGAGATGGTCTCATGAGTAAAGGGAGGGATAGAATTGTGGCTTTTAGCAGGAGTCCTATGGGTGACGCTGATTTTGTCAAGGCGCTTCACCCGGTGGTTGCCTAGGAGTTTGGTTGCTGTGTGGCTGCTTCCTGTGGCTATTTTCCTGCTGGGGGGCTACCTCTTTTTGATATTGCCCCCAGTTGTGCTTGTTACACATTTTATAGTTCAGTATCGCTATATGTTCGTGGAAATGGGGGAAGAGGGGGTGTGTTGTCGTTTGGTGTTGCTGGTACTTGCCATGTGCCCCGTGAACACGTTTTGGTGCTTGTGCACTTACCTGTTCCCGGCACATGGTGTGTAGCGTGGTCCCCCCTCGGGGCCTCAGATACCTAGTTTTGCTGATCTCAACCCCGCCTTACATCTGGAATCTTTATTTTGGGGTGGGTTTGGGCGGTTTTACTTTTAGTTTTGGACGTTTTCCTTAAGTAGCTGTCATACGTCCCAGTTAGGCCTAGAAGGAAACGTTGCCATTTTGCATGAATGTGGGTCTTTCCTAAAGTTGCAGTCACTTTTCACATCGACTTTTGACACACATTTGCATTTGTGACACTCTGGGTTAGTTTCCTAGAAAACATCAACCTTGATACATGAGTCAAAGTCGCATGAACATTATCACATTGCCTTGGTCCTCTATACAAGGCCTACACATTTGTTGTGCTAATGTGTTTGTTATTTTAGTCCATATGGTGACACCGGTATCTGTAACACGAAAACAATGACCGCCTGATCACAATCAGCCCAAAGCAAGGATGCCTCTTTCTATAAATAAACATTTGTTTCCGGGTATAATCTGAGGAGACATTTCTGCTGACATCGAGCGGTCCCGGCATGCAGACGCTTTGCCCAGGTGCTGGCTAACATCTCAGTGAGGGGTGTCCAGCTCGTGACCAGGACATGGTCCTACATTCTTATCCACGAGGTAATGGGGTTGGATCATCCAGTAAAGGGATTCTTGGCACAAGATACACATACACCCTAGGCTAGGAGGTTAGGGTCTGCATAGTAGAAGTGCCCCAGATTGTTATATCATTTTCTATATGATCACATTTATATGCTATTTCAGCAAGATGGTGGAGCTTTTTGTCCTGTTCACTGGATTTATGCTTGTTATAACTTTCATCTGCTTCTGTCTATTGATCTGTGCAGCACATATATTCGATACAAGAATCACTTTGGGTCAATAAACGTTGAAAACGTCCCAGTGTGCATTCTTTGTTTATTTCTCTGAGCAAAAGAGCGCACAAGTGTATGAGCAAAAGGTTCTAGATCTGTCATCATGATTCCTGAGAGGTCTGGGTTATCATGTTCAGTAGTTGCCAGAACCATTCGCTCCCTGTCTAGGTTAGGGGGCTTACAGTGGCAATGTGGGTTAGCTGATCCATGGAACAAAACATTTAGCGGTGGTGCACGGAATAAGTCTGGCACAATCCCAAAGTTTGTCATTCACAAACGTGCAGTTCCTACTGATTAGTGGAAACTACATGACATGGCGTTGCCAACGTTGCTTGGGTTCTTATTTTGTATGGATCAACTGGGTAGTTCAATCGTGCCTTCTCAGAGACCCCTCCTTACCTTTTAACCAAAGATGTCCGTGGTGGTAGGGAATATCCTCCTCCGCTCAGTAGGTATATCCTATGTATTGGCTGTTGGTAGTTCAAGTTTTAAACTATCTAATTCCCACTGTGATAGCCTACTCTGTACTGCATTTTTGCATCACATAGCGCAGAACATCTCTGAGAACTACAGATATACAGTTACTCAAAAACTACTGCAAAATGGCCTCACACTAGATGGTGGGGACATTACCTTTGTGGTAGAGGCACACTGAAGCATATAGAAAAGGGGTGTTTTTCTTGGGTTACATTCCCAGCTGCAGATAATGTAACATGAGTATTTCAAACAAACACTGAGGATGAAATACCAGATAATTACACTCCATATGAGGGAAATAGAAGTTCCTCTTGCATACCAAGAACATATTAATTGGTTTAAAGGTTCCCTCCCACACACTATAGAAAATATGAGACTAGGCCCACTCAGCAATGAGGGAGAGACATGGCCAGTCCTATCCGGATACACACCACATCCCGGTATAAATAATATGTCCGCTGCTCAGATGCTGGGATTATCCGATAAAATAGTAACAATATTACAGATGCCTTACGCAGTTTGTGATGCAGACATTGACATTTACTCCGGCACAGGCTGTTCAAGCTGCACCACCACCATTAGTTACATTAGCCCACAAACACTGGATGCAGTTATGGGAATAGTTCCGACCAAGAGGGAAGAAATTCTGTTTTGGATTGCACAGAAAACAAACCAGCTTGAAGCAGTATTTCCACATATGGGCCTTCAGGAAAAACACAGAATATTGACAATTTGCTTGCTGATGGTGATGGCTCCCTCTGTAGAGGAGTGTGCAACTTGGGGTATGGTTTTAGATGAAGTATATACTAGAATACATGGTGTACCCCTTCTCTGGCTGTTTTGCCTGAAGTGCTGAAACAGGTCCAGAATGAGTACGGGGTAGCACATGGTGAAAATGTTGGCAGTTTTCGTTCCGGATGGGATTGTTTGGGAAAGTTATCATTTGATGTGTACGGTCCCTCTGAACTAGAAGATCTAGAGCATTCAACTGTTTTCTTCTGATGAGTTATATGATGGTACAGCTAACTTTGAGATGTTTTGGTTTCAACATTATGGACATCATTTTCTACACAAAGCTAGTATTCCTCATGAAGATTTTAACTTTACACAATGAGAACATTGCCCTACACCACTACCGGGTAGTTCAAAAGCATTTGCACAGAAGTTTGACTATTTTTCTGGGTATGACACCTCAGACCCTGCCGCTTTCTATTTTAGGCTTGCATCGTCACCTGCAAAGAAAAATATGTTGATAGTCACCTAACTGATTTACTCTGCTTCAACCCTTTCCCAACTCTCTGTACAAGGTTTTTGACTGGGGGACTAGAGCCTGGCAGGTTCAGGGAACTGAGGCTTTATTTAGAGCCTGCTTAATACTGCAACAAACTATTTTCCCGAACAAAACTGTGCACCAAACGTGTCTTGGACTAGCCAAGATGGAAGACTTGAACACACCAAGGTTCCAACACTTGCACGCTTTGAGAACTGGCAGCAATTAACACCTTACGATGAGGATACGATAGACACCATGCTGCGTAAAAGTAGGCATAACTCATCCTACCCCAATTGGAAGGGATGGTTAGTCTGCCCACTAGACACTAATAAATATCAGGCTTGATTCCTGATTAACAGCAAAGGATTCGCAGAATAGGCCCATCATGCGATATGCGCAGAGTGAACATTCGTTGATGGTGCCAACTTATAGTGTTGGGAAGTTGTGCCTTGAGTGGCTAAAAACCTCAACACTATATCGGGTGCAACAGCATGTGTCACTTTTATCTGATGACCTGGATCTACTGGACTTTAGGTTAAATCCTGGGAAACCACGTCTAAAACGCTTACTCTATGCCGTGTATAACAATATATGGCAAATATCTCAACAGGAGGCTGCCGAAAGGCTACGTGAGATTGACAGGGCCAACTTTGAACAAGCTCTAGCAGTAGTTGACAACGGTATGACTACCTTATCTAGAATATACTCCTTGTACCATCAACCATAGACGTCATACATCAAGACATGTCTGCATTACAACACAGACAGTACCAATTTAGGTCTATTCTTTTGTTGAGCTGGACTTTACAGACTCTGTGTTCTGGCCACATGCCATGGCGACACATTAACATCACAAATCTATTTTCACCATACTACCTTACTGAGCAACAGATAGTTATGGCACGGAAGGTTGCAAAATATACCATGTTACTTATTGAGAAACTGTAGAAATTACCTTTTACCGTTGCTGAAATTGCATCCTCGGATTGGATAATCGTTGGGTACATTACACTACCAATCTCAACTTTCCACTTTCAGTACTGTGATATCTCACCTGATGTTTCCCCAGGAGCGATATGCATGGTATGAAGCAAGGTCCTAAGTTCCTTCACCCACCAAGAATGCCTAACAATGTCAAGTAATGGTGAGATGGGGGAAGAAGGAAAAGGGGAAGAGAAAAGACACACGTCTCATGGCGTACTCAGTGAAGAAGGTATGGTTCAAGGTATTCTTATGTGTTCTCTGCATGTAAAGAATATAATATGAATGTTAGGGTTTGAGCGAGGATTCCAATCAGATAGAACATACAAATCTTTGTGAATGTATCTGCGTCTTTAATGTGGTAACTACCTGATTAATTCCCCTCTTATGCATATAAGCAAGTAACTGTAAACCCAGGAGCAGTGTACCACAGATAAACATGGAAAAGAGACAAATTCTGTATATATGGCACAAGAGTAAGAAAAGAAATATAAGTAATAAAGCAACGGTGTTAAAACGCAACTAAAAGCATTGTATAGCAGAGTCAAGGAAAGCCCAAAAATCATATATCCATTAGAGGAAAAGAGGATGCAATCCCATCTTGAATCTATATCTATAGCCAAAACAAAAAAGAAGACACACAAAATTGCGCTGGGCTAAATACTAAATATCTCCTTATGCCTCAGGAGAAAAACGAATAGTCTGATGTATTATTACAGCTTCAACAGGAATGCACAAATGAGAATGGAATCTCCAAATGCCATGGGAACAATTATCAGATAAGTTTCACACAAATGACTTAGCCAGCACAAAGACGTAATTGCACTCTCCTGGATTGAGAGAGTGTCCCCTCTTGCACTCAATGAGAATGTTTAATGGTTAATCTAAGTAATAATTGAGTACTGTACGACGTTGTCATCATTGTATGACTTTAGTTTTATTGTTCAATTATCCAATGAAATCAATCAGTTCTTTAAATTCAACATTCATTCAAAGATGCCCAATGCATTTCGGGCCGATGAGCCCTTCATCAGGGGCTAATATACTCTAGAAAAGGAAACAAGGTATCAGCCAAATTGCGCTAAATATTCATTATACACATATAACAAGTAACCGGTAGAAACATGTTTTCAATCATAATAGTGACAACCCGTGTAATGATATGTTAAGCGTAACCAAGAGTGCGCTGTAAATGACATGGTTGGGAGTAATCCGGTGACTGATGTCGGTCGGTATACGGAGTGTTAAACGGTGAACCTGTGATAAAAGCCATGGGTGAATCGATAACTTAAGCCGTGTTGGTGTTACTAAACATATCGGTCATTACACGGGTAAGTTGAAGAGCTGTAAAGAAAAATAAATGATTGTGCTGTGAATAAGATCATGCGATGGTGAGGGAATGGGGAAATGTGAATACAAAACGGGTCAAGTTATGCTGGACGCTCGAGTAGATCAGGATTCGGTTAAACTCACACGTCTTGAAAGACGTTAGGGCGTTACTCTGTGAGAATAACGAGGTGAAAAATAAAGTGAAAAATAAACTCATTAAAAAATGAAAACATAGTACTAGGCACGACAACTAGTACTGCGTAGAGTGAACTTACTTAGAGTGTGTGTCGGATAGATTTGATGTTCCGAAAATCTGTGTGGATGCCGGACGGCGTTTGAAAAAGTTAAAAATGCACGTCAGCGTACGTTCGTATATGACCAGCGTCGCTAGGAATTGTGGGATAACATGAACTACACAGAAAACAGACTCGTAGTTTCACACGAGTTTCGATGTAGATAATGGCGGTGAAAACGGGAAACTGAACAAGGTAGCGTGAACTACATAGAAAACAGATATGTAGTTTAACACGAGTGGATCAGTGTAAATAGTGAAAACGAGAAATATAACTGAACGTAAAAAGTTCAAGAGAATAAACGCATAACATAATGGCAATTATCAATGTCCCTATCTACAGTGACATATCTAAAAAGTGTAATAAACTGTATGAGTTGAAATAAAAAAATCCCAAAAGGTTGGAATGGGAAATAGTAATCGGTTATAAGTGTGATACGTAAACTGTACAAGATAAGGTAAAAAGGTGAGAAGGATGTGTGAAATGATGTAATAGCTAAATAAAAATAGATTATGTTTAAAATGTAACAATACAGTTGTCAGTGAAGAGATCAACAGTAATCAAGTCTTCCAAAGCACATATCCGTGGGGAATTCAGACTCTGTGTATAGTGTGATGGTACATATAATGATGACTTGCCCACGTAAACCAAGCTGCAAGGGCATTTTAACATGTAAATAACGTTTTGACTGTTGCAAGTAGCTGTTACTTTTAGTTTTATGTTATAACCTTTCTGAGGATGTTGAATGGTGTTGCCCTTTAGATGGAATTACAATTTCCACAGTTGTAGCAAGGTGTAGTACCTTTGAAAGTTGCATCTTTAATATTCTGAGATGAGGTTACAATTTGTTTTAAATTTCTCGACCGTTGGTAAGCGAATCTCGGTGGTGTGTCATAGATGTGTCTGAAGTCCATTTCAGTTCCAAGCATCGGCCAATATCTTAAGATGATTTTTTTGATAAAGTAACTTTGAGTGGAAAATTTGGGCACGAAAACGCTTCTCGATTTACATGTTAAAATGCCCTTGCAGCTTGGTTTACGTGGGCAAGACAGAGAGAAAAATGCGGATAAGACTCAATGAACACAAGAGTAACATTCGAACTCACCAGGTTAAATCTCCAATTGCCAATCACTTCCAACAACTCCAACACAATATCAGTCAACTTCGCTTTCTGATTCTTGAACAAGTACCAGTTTTGAAAGGACGAAATAACACGCAATTTATGCTACAGAGAGAAGTATATTGGATAAATAGATTGGATTCCATCAGTCCGAAAGGTCTCAATGAACGTTATGATCTTAGTTGTTTTTTGTAGAGTCATCATTATATGTACCATCACACTATACACAGAGTCTGAATTCCCCACGGATATGTGCTTTGGAAGACTTGATTACTGTTGATCTCTTCACTGACAACTGTATTGTTACATTTTAAACATAATCTATTTTTATTTAGCTATTACATCATTTCACACATCCTTCTCACCTTTTTACCTTATCTTGTACAGTTTACGTATCACACTTATAACCGATTACTATTTCCCATTCCAACCTTTTGGGATTTTTTTATTTCAACTCATACAGTTTATTACACTTTTTAGATATGTCACTGTAGATAGGGACATTGATAATTGCCATTATGTTATTCGTTTATTCTCTTGAACTTTTTACGTTCAGTTATATTTCTCGTTTTCACTATTTACACTGATCCACTCGTGTTAAACTACATATCTGTTTTCTATGTAGTTCACGCTACCTTGTTCAGTTTCCCGTTTTCACCGCCATTATCTACATCGAAACTCGTGTGAAACTACGAGTCTGTTTTCTGTGTAGTTCATGTTATCCCACAATTCCTAGCGACGCTGGTCATATACGAACGTACGCTGACGTGCATTTTTAACTTTTTCGAACGCCGTCCGGCATCCACACAGATTTTCGGAACATCAAATCTATCCGACACACACTCTAAGTAAGTTCACTCTACGCAGTACTAGTTGTCGTGCCTAGTACTATGTTTTCATTTTTTAATGAGTTTATTTTTCACTTTATTTTTCACCTCGTTATTCTCACAGAGTAACGCCCTAACGTCTCTTCAAGACGTGTGAGTTTAACCGAATCCTGATCTACTCGAGCGTCCAGCATAACTTGACCCGTTTTGTATTCACATTCCCCATTCCTCACCATCGCATGATCTTATTCACAGCACAATCATTTATTTTTCTTTACAGCTCTTCAACTTACCCGTGTAATGACCGATATGTTTAGTAACACCAACACAGCTTAAGTTATCGATTCACCCATGGCTTTTATCACGGGTTCACCGTTTAACACTCCGTATACCGACCGACATCAGTCACCGGATTACTCCCAACCATGTCATTTACAGCGCACTCTTGGTTACGCTTAACATATCATTACACGGGTTGTCACTATTATGATTGAAAACAT
Source organism: Calotriton arnoldi (assembly GCA_963921515.1). Classification (NCBI taxonomy): domain Eukaryota; kingdom Metazoa; phylum Chordata; class Amphibia; order Caudata; family Salamandridae; genus Calotriton; species Calotriton arnoldi. Next base: position 253,701 of record CAWUFW010016220.1, on the reverse strand, counting down.
GTTTCTACCGGTTACTTGTTATATGTGTATAATGAATATTTAGCGCAATTTGGCTGATACCTTGTTTCCTTTTCTAGAGTATATTAGCCCCTGATGAAGGGCTCATCGGCCCGAAATGCATTGGGCATCTTTGAATGAATGTTGAATTTAAAGAACTGATTGATTTCATGGATAATTGAACAATAAAACTAAAGACATACAATGATGACAACGTCGTACAGTACTCAATTATTACTTAGATTAACCATTAAACATTCTCATCGAGTGCAAGAGGGGGACACTCTCTCAATCCAGGAGAGTGCAATTACGTCTGGATCATCCTCATACTCAGGAGGACTTACCTTTTGCACCACTCACTTGATTACTATTTGAATATTTTGACCATTTAAGGAGTGCGCTATTCTCCTTTTTCACATTAGCCAGCACAAAGCCCATTATTGCCTAAGAAGCAGACGTTGATGCTTTAAGAGGTCTTTGAATCTTTCTTGGTTGATTTGCAGATTTTCAAGGAACTGGAGTTTCGAGTCAATTCACCGAAGTGACCGAGATTAGGAATCGGGAGCAAGGAGAGCCGCCCAATGCAGCCTGACTAGAATGCCAAACCCGATGCGTCGTGACCCGGATGAGGAAGGTAAAGGAGAGAAGGGCGGAAGAGACGCGCGCGTCAGCTAGAACTCGAAGCGCTCTTTCGCTCATACAGAGTGGCCTTATGCCCGCACTGCTCCGCCTCTGCCACAGAATCGGCCGGGAGCAGAGCAGGCCTGATAGTACACCCACCTAAACTCCCCTCCCTGAATAGATCCCCTGAAGAGTAACATCTATAAAAAGACGCAATACCAGAGAGGCATACACATGGCCAGGAGGCTCACATGTACGATCTTCAGGACCATAACCTTTCCAATGGACAGAATACTGCAATCTACGTCTCACTCTCCTAGAGTCCACAATGACTCCTACTTAATTTTCGGGCTCATCATTTACCACCACGGGGGGGACTAGACTGGTAATCGCATCCCCGCCATCACAGGCTTAAACAAAGAAACATGAAAAACTTGATGCATCTTCAGAGCAGAAGGGAGTTCCGATTTCATGGCCACTGGATTGATCACTTTGATGATTTTATAAGGGCCAATAAAGCGAGGATTAAATTTGTGGGTTCCCTTCATAGCAATATTTTGTGTGGACAACCAAACCATGTCCACTAACACGTAATCAGGACTGGAGCGGCGATGGAGATCCACATCTCCCTTGTACACCACCTTGGCCTTATCCAAATTAACCTGAGCTATTTTCTGTGTATCATGTATATGATCAACAAACTCTAGCGCAGTAGGAGTAGAAACAAGAGTAGATAAAAGCAAAAAGAGGACAGAAGCCATAATTACAGTAGAAAGGATGAAAAAAACCAATGGAAGAGTGCATGCCATTGTTGAAAGCAAATTCAGCTGCCCATCAAAATGTGTCCCAATCTAAGGAGGAGTGCAGTAATTGAAACCGTAAGTAGTGCGCAAGACATTGATTCATTCTCTCAGTCTAACCATCCATTTGAGGGTGATGGCCAGATAAAAGACGAATGTCTATCTGTAACAGAGTGCCCAACCCCTTTCAAAATGTAGATATAAACTGGGGCTCGATCTGAAACCACCACAGAAGAAAGTCCATGCAACCGCTGTGTATATAAATACGGCGGGCAACTCTTTAGATGTAGGAATGGCTTTCATAGGAATAAAGCATATCCCCACAACTAATATGACTGTAAAACCTTGTGTGGTTCCTGGTAGTTCCACGATTAAATCTATGGAAATAGAATGCCATGGACTGGGGGAGTGGGCATAGGAGTCGCTAAGCCAGCAGGGGCCTGGTGAGAACTCTTGCTTTCAGCACATGCATGACATTTTTGAATATACTGTTTGGTGTCATTAGCCATAGTGGGCCACCAAAACTACAGTTTCAGTAAATCTTAAAGCTTTTTGTATCCTGGATGGCTAGTGAGCATGTGTATGGCACTATTCCAAGGCTTGCTATGTAAAGGGCAATGTGGGAATAACCAAACCTCCCTGAATGTATAGGAGGTTTTTCACTCTTACACTCTTGTATTTCTGTTCAAGATCCTTGACTTCCTTAGAATTCTGTGCTTGTTATTACCTCATTGGTGAATTTCTTTTCAGAACATAAAACCTCTAAATACGTTCCCTGGCTATTATAGTGGGATGATAACTTGGTGTCTCCACAACCTCATATCCTAACCGTGACCGTGCATCAGCTTTTCCATGTTTTTTTACCTGCTTGAAATTGTATTACAAAATCAAAGTCACTGAAATATTGGGTTCAGCGCAATTGTCTCATGGACAGAACTCGAGCTGATTTTAAATATAGCAGATTCCTGTGATCCGTAAGAACAGTGATAGTGTGTAATGCTCCCAACAAGTACTGGCACCATTCCTAAAATGCTCTTTTATTGCTAGAAGCTCTCTATCTCCAACGGAATAGTTTTGTTCTGTGAAATTCAGCTAATGGCAATAAAAGCAACAGGGTGAAAACACCCCGATGTTTTATCTCTTTGGAATAATACTTCCCCAGTAGCCATCTGTGATGTACCAGCCTCAACAATGAAGGGTTGGGAGATGTCTGGGGGTTTCAATATGGGGGTACTGAAAAAAACCTCTTTCAATTTCTGAAATGCTTCTTCAGCCGCAGGGGTCCAAATGAATTTAACCACTTTTTTTAATTTTTTTTTAGACCTTTTGAGATTGGAGATTCCAGAGCTGAGAAATTATCAATGAAACGCCTATAAAAGTTGGCAAAGCCTAAAAAAGTCTGTACTTCTTTTAGTGATTGAGGGGACTGCCAACATGTTATAGATAATATTTTTTTGAGAGTCCATGCTCACCCCGTCTGGGGATAGTACAAACCCCAAAAGGTGACCTTTGTGTTGATTTCACATTTATCTAATGTCACATACAGTTTGTTTTCTCTTAATCTCTCAAGAACAGCCCTAACATGTTCTATATGTTCTACCTCAGAGGAGGAGTAGACCAGAATGTCATCTATATATGCAATTACACATACATCCAGCATTTCTCTCATGACTTCATTTATAAAAAATAAAAAAATTGAAAGGCAGCAGGGGCAGTACAAAGGCCAAAAGATATAACTAGGTATTCATATAACCAAAATGTAGTGCGAAATGCAGTATTCCATTCATAGCCTTTCTGACCCCTCACCAAATGATACGCCCTTCTTAAATCAAATTTAGTGAAAATCTTGGCATTCTTGACCTGATCAAGCAAAGATTGAATTAATGATAAAGGATATCCTTTTTTATGGTGATCTCATTGAGAGATCTATAGTCTATATAACATCTAAGACCTCCCTCCCGTTTTCGAATTAAAAAAGAGGAGAGGAAGTAGGTGAACGAAAAGGTCTGATAAACCCAAGGGTAACATTTCATCCTAATATTCTCTTAGATAGAGGTTCTCTTTTTCAGTTAAGGCATAAATTCTGCTGCAGAGCATTTGTGCACCAGTAATCAAATCAATCCGAAAGTCATATGGTCTGAGGCGGAAGGGTAGACGCCTTTTTTATCAATTACATCTGCTAAGTCATGATAGCGAGAAGGCAATTCAGGTACAACTGTTTCTGTGGTCACCGCTATTTCCGTCTGGTTATCAGTTCCATACGTACAACGAGTTTTACAGGCACGGCCGGCTTTAGAGCTGTTGGCGCCCGGTGCGACAGTCACTGTCTATATTAGGGTTGTATCTTATGAACTGTGGTAACAAAAGGATCTCTGTGACAAAAGCAGTAATCCACTCAACTATCCAAATAAAATAGAGACCTGTGATCTGCAGGGCACGCGTTCTTTGTAGCATGCATATTAACCCTCTGCACTACTTTATGATGAGTCAAAACTGCTCCTACACAAAACTCCGATTTCTCTCTAGCAGGAGCATTAATCACTAGTTATCTTGACATTTTTAATTGCTGCCTGAAAACTGGAGGCACAAGGAACTCTGCTGACTGTTTTTAAATCGTAAGTTATTGCTAAACACAGCACTCCACCCCCCTCCCCCCCTTGAGATCAGCACCCCCTCCCAAGGTCAACACCCATTGCAGCCGCACTCAGTCGCACTGCCCTAAGGCCGGCCCTGTATACAGAACTCAGAACGAAAAGACAAAAAATTATTCCTCCAATCTGTCAGGATTGTGTTGTACAAGCCAAGGAATGCCCAAGGTGGCTGGAAACTGGAGTGATTGAATAAGATCAAAATGTACAGTTTCCTTGTGTTTGTCATGAAGAATGAGGATCAAATCACCACTAGCATGTGTTATGGGACCAAATTTTATGTCCCTGCCATCAATGGTTTTTTCCCCCCCACAACAGATTTTATTATTTTTATAGGTACAGAATGGGCAACGCCCAATAGGTATATTACAATTAACCAGCCATATTGAAAGTACCATGCTTTTATTCCAATACAAGTCGCACCGAACTTCACTGGTAACTACTCGCCGCGTGCAATGAGCTGTATATTGATCTATGTTCTTGGTTGTCTGTTGATGGCATATTAATGTGTTGTATGCGTTACTAGAAACTTTATGGAGGGTTAGGGTCTGGCAAGGGGAGCAGTTCAATACCGCGATATGTCGCCCAGTTAGACCAGATCTTTCGGTGTTTCTGCGGGAATCCCCGGGCTTGGAAGACCACAATCTCGGCACTCATACATTTGTCCATGGCTTTTTTTCCATCCTCCCCCTCCCCCCGGCGGATCAGTTGCTTTCCATTTTTGGGCTATGTCCCTTTTGGCCAATGTGAGGCCCAGGAACAGCAGGTGCTGTTTGTAGCAGTTTCCACCAATCCCCTCCGTGCTATGAAGTAACATCAGTTTGGGGTCATTGGGAATGGTCCATTGCAGGACTTGCCCAAGACAGGACGCAACTCTCCGCCAAAATGGCTGGATCACCTCACAGCTCCACACCGTATGTAGGAAAGTGACTTCAGCCTCCGCACAGCAGAGGCATTAGGGGGATTGGATAACCCCCATTCTCCATAGATGGGATCTGGTATAATATGCGCGTTGTAAATATTTAAATTGGATGAGGCGATATCGCGAAGAGATCGCAGCGCATCGGGGACTAGCCAAGGCCTCAGCCCAGTCATCGTCAGTTATGGTTGGTATATCTACTTCCCAGGCGGCTCTGGTCTTGTGCAGTGTATTGCGTGTATGAGTAATCAAGGTCTGATATATTTTTCAGATCTTATGTGCCACCAAATCTCCCATTAGTAGTCGGCCCTCTAGGGGGTGGAACTCGGGCAGCTCCTCTAGTTGACTAATTTTGGGGGTTTAGGGTGTGCCTCAGTTATAAATATCTATAAAACTGTGCTTTATGTAGTTGAAACTCCGTTTGTAACTGCTGAAAGGATTTAAGGGTACAACCCTGCATGATGTCGCCTAGTGTAGATATTCCAAGGAGGTCCCATTTATGAAAGCCTGTCAACGCAGAGACAGAACGTGTGTATATATACACCCTGCCACAGCGGAGTCGCTTGAGTCAACTGTCCCATCCAGCCCATGATTTTCACTATGCGTCGCCAGAGTAGTATAACAGTTTTGCAGGCTGGGGGGAGGGTGTCTAGACTGATCTGACTATATAGGAACTTTTGCAAGGGAGTGCCTGCCATTGCTAGTCATTCCACAGCATAGGCTGGGTCAGATTGTGGGCTATACCACCATTCGTTTATGACAAGGAAATGGGATGCACTATAATATGCGTATATATCTGCCGCAGCAATACCCCCGTGCAGTCGGTCGACTGTATTCATGTATTTAGAGCCACCCAAATCGCTCCTCCCTGCCATAGGAATTTGTTGAGGAGTGCATTCAGTTTGGCAAACCAAGAGCGTGGAATGTGGGAAATTTTGTAAATTATATAATAAACGGGGCAGAGTAACCATCTTGAAGATGTCGGATCGACCATATGATAGGGGTAGGTGTGACCAGATTACAGTTTCTTCTCGCGCCGCAGGAAGTAATGGGATGATGTTACGTGTCCATGAGATCGTGGGGCATGAGGATAGGAAAACCCCCAAGTATTTGAACCCGTCAACAGCATGGGATAGTTGTGCTGCTCAGGTCTGGCGTCTCTGGTCGCCGCACACTGGAGTACAGGACCGATTTGGAGGGATTAGCGCCTAATCCAGAGGTTTCCCGAACACCCGCAAGATCTTAAGGATGCGGGGTCCTGAGGACCATGGGTCGTTCATGAAGAAAAGGACATCGTCAGCATATTATGCTATTCTATCTGAGCACCCAAATGGCCAGAGTCTCTATGGCTAGGGCGAATAAAAGGGGAGATAGGGGGCAGCCCAGACGCGTGCCCTGATGGATAGGGAAGGGGGATGATCGTGTCCTGCCACTCGCACCGAGGCCGATATGTCTGTATAAAGCAGTTGAATATACGCTATTAAACGGGGTCCAAAGTTAATGGCGTGAAGGAGCTTAAAAAGGTATATCCAGCTTAAGGAATCAAACGCCTTGTCTATATCTGCTAAGAGGACGGCCGCAGGCCGACCTAAATCTCGGTCCTTGGTAAGGGCATTGTGGACTCGTCTAATGTTGTCTGGTAGATCGCTGTGGCATAAAGCCTGACTGATCTGGATGGATGAGGTCGTGGATACACAACCTGAGGCGATCAGCTAGGACTTTACCGAGTAGTTGAGGCTCAAAGTTGAGCAGAGAGATATGACTGTATGAAGCGGGGTTTTCGGGGGGGCGGCCAGGCTTGAGGAAAACCACAATTTCGGTGTAGCGCCAGTCAGGTGGTAAGATATGTTGTTCAAGTGCTTCGTGAAGGGCCGCTAAAAAGTGTGGACCCAATGTTGTCATATGTGGCCTTAAAAAATCACTGGGGAATCCGTCGGGGCCAGGTGTGCGACCAGGGTGAGTGTTGGCTAGTGCCGCCCTGAGCTCTTCAAGAGTTATTAGGGCGTCTAAAGTGTCACGCTGGTGGTTGGAGAGTCTATTGGGGGGTATGTCTGAAAGAAGTTCATGTGAGGGCTTCTGATATATAATCTCTTTGCTGGTAGAGGGAGGCATAGTAGGTGGCGAGGACCTGCGTAACCGCCGCTGGGAAAGTGCATAGCTCGCCCTCCGCGTCGTGTAGTGTTGGAACAGGGATAGGGGCCGTCTTAGCCTGGCAGAGACGGTGTAGCATTTTGCTTGACTTGTCGCCCCATTGGTAGATCCTATGCTTTGTTGCCAGCCAGGTCTCCTGTGCCTCGTTTGTTAGGAGTATATGTATTTCTTGCTGAGTCTGGAGGATGTTGCGCCGCAGTCTCGGAGTGGCATTGGTTATCAGTTACCTCTCTAACGATTGCTGACGATCCTCCAAGTCTATTATATGGGCAAGGTGTTTGCGTCTTTCCCCTGTCCGAAAACTAATATCTACGCCCCAGATTGTGGGTTTGATGGCCTCCCAAAGGATAATTTTGGACGGAGCTGTGTCCCTATTTACCGAAATATAGTCTGTGATAGATTGTAGGAGGGCTTCCTGGTAATAGGGATCTTTAAGATGCCAGGGTGACATACGCCATCGATAGAGGGGCCGTTGAGATTTTTAGGTGTAGTTTTGAGTTGAACCGGAGAATGCTTGGACAGCCCTCTGGGAAGGATGGAGACGCAGGACACCCTATGTATATAGCTATGGGGTAGGAAAATATAATCTAGTCGAGATAGTGTCATGTACGTCTGAAGTATATGTGAACCCGTTTTCGGAGGGGTGATGGACGCGCCATGCATCCGACCACCCCAGGGTGCCTGCTAGGAGATTGTGTTTGGACTTACTGGTCTGATGAACCTGTCCCGAAGTGCGCCAGCGGTCTCGGTGTGTCAACACGTCGTTCCAATCACCCCCCAGTATGGTTAGGCCCTCGGGGAGTCCCCCCCCCTTACCTGGGAAATCTTGTCTATGAACGTTTGCCCCAGTGGGGGCGGTGCATGGATACTACCAATGGTTAGTTGTTCTCCCAATAGTGTACCGGTAACAAGGGTGTATCGACCTCCAGGGTCCAACCAATGCTCTGAGATGGTATGTGGGACCCGGCGGTGCACTAGCACTGCAGTGCCTCGTGATCCTCTTGTGAAACCCTAATGGTAAATTGTAGTGTATCCAAATCGGTGAAGGCATGGTTTTTTTTTGCCTAGGAGGTGTGTCTCTTGTAATAGAATAACGTTGGCTTCATAACGTTTAGCTAATTTCAACACCGCCCCTCTCGATTTTGTTGAGTAGACCCCTGATGTTACAAGTCACGATGTTTAACTCCCTGAGCTGGGAGTTAGGGGTGTGTGATGCCATTGGACGTCAATATGTTCCATTGCCGCGGTGTCGGAGTATGTTCTCAGTGTGTATGCGGTGTCTGCGACGGTAAAAAGCTAACAATATAAAACTTCCCTCCCACCCCATACATCCACAAACAAGGAGTATCTGTCGCAGCGGAGACATTTGGGCCCCAACAGTGGGACCCAAGGAGCTCCACAACTGGATCCTAACATTCCCAATTTACTAAATATAACAATAACAGTCTAGGGGCGTAGCAGCTTCCAACGGGGGCCTAGAGCCCATTCGAATGACCCCACATGTCTGCATCTGGAAGTTAGTCGGTGTTGGCATAGCATGCCATCAGGACCGCCTGTCAGCCGTCCGTATCAGTTTAATGGCACTTCGCCTTGGACTTGAGAACGCCAGTTGGATCGAGATCTGTGTTGCCGCTTGGAATTACTTCTAGTTCGGCCGTTTCTTTGCGAACCTTGCAAGGAGTCTGATTCTAGTGGCGGCGGGGTATGCGGCCTAAGATGTAGAGTTTCATTGGTCCTCGGGAAGATCGCTTCTGGGGAGTCGAAGAAGTATGACTTTGATTTATAGATCACTCGCATCCGGGCTGGGTAGAGTAGCATGTACGACATGTTAAGCTCTCGGAGCCGGCGTTTAGCCGCGACAAACAACTGTCGCTGTTGCTGTACAAGTTTGGGATAGTCCAGGAACACCATTATTGGATGCGAGTCGACAAGCAGACAATCTTTGTGTTCTTGTGAATTGTAATATTGCGTCTCGGTCTGCGTAGTTCAGGAGTTTAGCTGTGACTGGTCGCGTCCGCTCACCGGAAGGGGGCTTTTTTGTCTACGCCCGATGAGCTCTTTCTACTATGAAGCAGGAGGATAAGGAGTCGCCTGGCAACAAAGATCGCATTTTTTTTGTCAGGAAGTTGTTCATCGATGGTTACTCACAGCCCTCCGGAAATCCTAGCAGGCGTAAGTTGCTTCGCGGCGAACGACCTTCTGCGTCTTCAACTCGGGCGGCTAGTGCTTGTGTCACTACTGTGAGCTTATTTACTTTTTTTTTTTAAGGGAGGCCACTGTAATCTTCGACCGTGGAGACCCGGGTTTCGGCTTCAGTGATGCGCTGTTCTGCTTTGCGAAGGTCTTGGAGCAGGAAAGATACTTCGGATCCCACAGCGCCTATTTTCGCATCCAAGGCTTCTTGTGACTGATTGATCGCCACCAGCAACATTGCGTTATCTGGGGCCGGGTTGCCAACCGCTTCGCTTCCGGAACTTCTGGAAGCAGTCGTATAGTTATCCATGGTACTTTATTTGGAGCCGGCGGTCGCCTGTTTGTCTTTACCCATGTTGGCTGGGAGGGCGTCGAAGGGGAAGGAGGGCAATAAAATGAGGCTCTGCGAGTGGGTACTCCTTCTGGTAGTTGTTGGTCCGAGTTCCCTCAGGCTTTCACTGCCTAGCCACCATGTAAGTGGATTCAAGTCCACATGCCTCCAAGGTATCTCCTAGGATCACACAGGTCAGGATCCCAGGCCGGGACACACGGAATCCAGCTCCCTGACCACAAGTCGCACCGAGCCTAGCTCAGCCGCTTCTGCTGCCTAAGGAGACTGGCCAAGTAGGCCCCCTAAAGGGACCTGGCTCGCCGGACCCTTCGCAGTCCAAAGGCGCAGCTGCAGCAGGTTGGGCCCAGCAGGTAGGGAGTATATTGTAGGGCCATGTCGGGGAAGCGTGAAGATCAGCAAGTGGTCTGTTCACCTATGCCAGGTGGTTAGTAGGCGAACTAGAACTCCCAGCGCCCAACTAAGCGCAAGACGGCAGGGGTTTCACCAGGTGCCACTGGTCAGCAGGGGGCCCCTCTATATCAGGCAGTGTACCTTGTGCCACAATACCCCCAGGACATCACATCTCCCTGCGCGTGCCCGCCGCCGCATATAGGGGCCTACCTGATCACCCGACCGGCCTGGGTCCCTAGCGGTGGCTGTAGGTACCGGGGTGTCCAATTCAGTTCTGAATGCAGGGCCGCATCCTCCATGGCCCCGCATCCGCCATGTCTCAATCTAGCCCCGGGGGGATGCGGGGGGGGGGGCAGTCGCATGCGGCCCCTACCAGACCTCGAGTCAGCCGCCGCGATGGTAATGGGCCTTAATTTCAACAAGAACCCCTGAGGGGGGGTCTGAGCCCAAGCCTCTCCAGAAGCCCGCAAGGCCTGCTCGGGTCACCGGAGCAGCCCGGCTCTCACGTCAGTCGGCGTCGCGGCCGTCAGGGCCACAGGCGATCCCAACACGGCGGGCCGTGCCCACCCCTGCAGGCTGTCTCGTTGGAGCTCCTCACCTGACGCCGCACTCCACACGGCCTGTCGTTTCACCGCAGATCCGGCGGTCTAGTCCTCAGCGTGACGGGGACGTCCGCTTGGGCCACGCGGGCCGGCCCAATCTGCCTCCCAATGTGTCCGTCCTGGGGCGTTTCCAGGGCTTGTTGCCGGATCGTCGTAGAGTCCAGTCTGCGATGTTTCTTTAACGACTGGGTTATTGTGTTGGGGTCCGGATTCTGTACGGATTGTTACAATTATGGCTTGTGCCTGCGGAGCTTACTTAAAGCGTGTCCGCCATATTGGCCTGCCAAGCCACGCCCCCTGCCATCAATGGTTTTAACCGCATCCATAATGGCCTTGGTCACGCAAGGGATTTTCATTTGTGTGGCCCATTGTATGCCCATGAATTTCCCTCTAGCACCATAATCTATCATACTCTGGACTTCAATAGATTGCTCTTCCCACTTAAGATGAGTTTAAACACAAAATATGATAGAGAGAAGGCAGGGAACTATTCTGAGCTACAAGTTGTGTGACTATTAATCCTGACCTACCCGAAGCACACGTCCCAACAAGCTTCGGGCTTAGTAGTTTACCGACTCGATTAGTCTCTTGGGTTTAATAGGACAATCACTCAAAAAAAGACCTTGCTTCCCACAATAGAGACATAACTTCTTGTCTCTACGCCTCTGTTGCTCTTCTTCACTAAGTGGGCCCCTGATACTACCTATTTGCATAGGCTCGGGTTCTTTTGACAGTTTTTCAGGATCTGCTTTTTTTTCTTTGTATTTCAGTATCTTGTTGTCAGAGTCACCCCTTCTCTCGACATCTTTCGTTTAATCAATTGTCTAATTTGACCACAAGGTCAATAAGTGCACTGCACGGCTCTGAAGGATCCACTATTTGAGCCAACAAGTCTTTAAATTCATCACTAAGTCCTTTGTAAAAGAGCACTGCGCTTCGCCTCAGGCCAGCCTGCTTCAGCCACTAGTCTATTGAAGCTAGATATATAGGTCATTAGATCCTTAATGCCTTGTTTTAGAGTCAGTAGCTCTGTATCTACAGATTGCATAAAGGAATGCCTATCAAATAACCTTCTTAGCTCATCTTTAAAAGCGGTGTAATTGTAAAGCAGAAGGTTGTTACGCTCTACTGAAAGGAATTGACCAAGTGGCGGCAGTTCCACCAAAGTAGGATAAAACGAATGCTACTTTAGCCTGTTTAGTAGGAAAACATGAGGCTTTGTACATGAAGTGCAACTGGCATTGATTAATGAATGTAGCAAATTTTGTGGAATCTCCCATAAACTGTTCAGGAGGGGCTAGTGGTATAGCAGGAGGAGTGGTAACATGAATAACAGGACTACTTGAACTAGCACAGGAGGAGGCTGGAGTAAACAAATTACTAGTAGCCCCTGTATTGGTCCCAGCTGCTGTATCCTGTATAGTGTCCTGCTTTAAAGAGTCTACCCTAAGTGTAAGGGCTTGGGTTTCCTCTTGCAGATTCCCTATCATGTGGGCCAAATCTGCAAGGGTTATCTGCTGTTCTTCCATATCGCCCGGGCAGAAAGTAATCGTGGGCTTTACGTTCTTCTCTGACATCTCACCTTATGTTTCCGCAGGAGCGATATGCAAGGTATGAAGCAGGGTTCCAACTTCCTTCACCCACCAAGAATGCCCAACAGTGCCAAAGCAAGAAATGGTGAAATGGGAGAAGAAGAGAAAAGGGAAAGAGAAATGACACACGTCCCATGGTGTATACTCAGTGAAAAAGGTAAGGTTCAAGGTATTCTTATGTGTTCTCTGCATCAAAAGAAAAGAATATGAATGTTAGGGTTTGAGCCAGAATTCCAATCAGAGAGAACATACAATTCTTTCTAAATGTATCTATGTCTTAATGTGGTAGCTACCTGATTAATTCCCCTCTTACGCATATAAGTAAGTAACTGTGAAAACAGGAGCAGTGTACCATCTAAATACATAGAAAGGAGACAAATTATGTATGTATGGCACAACAGTGAGAAAAGAATTATAAGTAAGGGGTTGTGCACTGTGCTACATATAGACATTCGTAAATATGGCACAACAATGAGGAAAGAAATATAAGTAATATAGGAACAGCGTTAAAACACACCTTAAAGCATTGTATGGCAGAGAGTCAAGGAAAGCCCAAAAACCATATATCCATTAGAGGGAAAAGAGGAGGCAATCACAACTTGAACTGTTCCTCTATAGCAAAAACAAAAAAGAAGACACACAAAATACTAAATATCTCCTTCAGTCTCAGGAGAAAAACTAATAGTATGTTGTATCATTACAGCTTCAACAGGAATGCACAAATGTGAATGGAATCGCCAAACACGTAGGGAACAATTATCAGATAAGTTTCACGCAAATAACTAAGCCAGCGCAAAGTGCGTTACCGCCTAAGAAGCAGATGTCGATGCTTTAATGGATCTTTGAATCTTTTTTGGTTAATTGGCAGATTTTTAAGGAACAGGAGTTTCGAGTCAATTCACCAAAGTGACCGAGACCAGAAATCAGGAGCAAGAATAGCCTCCGCAATGCAGCCCGACGAGAACACAGACCGCGATGTGTCGTGACCTGGAAGAGGAAGGTAAGTGGAAGTAGGGTGGAAGAGACGCACGCGTCAACTAGAAAACAAAGCGTTCTTCCGCTCATGCAAAGTGGCTTTATGCCCGCACTGCTCTACCTTTTGCGACAGAATCATCCGGGAGCGGAGCAGGCCTGACAACACCATCAAGTGGGCAGACATGAGGCGTTAGATGAAGGGTTCATACATGAACATTGGGAGCTACCTTTTAAATTGCAGTGTTGGAATAAGGATACTGAAGTTTTTCTCAGCGACTTTCTAAATACGAGAACAATTTGAGTGGGTCCTTAGTATGCAAAGATGTTTTGTTGCATGGAGCATGTAATTCCTCCATGGCGAACTTGTCTTGCTACTTGAAAGACTCCCCAGCAGCCATGATTCGTTTGTATTTCAGATTACTCTCGAATTGGAGTTACCTGATGTTGATCAGTCAAGGTTGCTGTGGGATGAAACCAGGGGTTGCCTATGTGGTTGTTTTCCATTGTTACTTGTTGCACTCAAGTGCTGTTTCCACCTGCCCATACAGTTGGGAATATACGCTGTGGTCTTCGATCAATCATACCAAAGTGCGTTTTGATGCCCTGAGTAAACTGAAAGCTTTATTATTTCTAAATTATATGGCCTTAACTTCTGCCAAGGAGACATTTGACCTTTATGTGGCGAGGTCAGCATCAGAAATACAGGTGCTACTCCGTACTTACTTCCCACACCATTTTGGAGAGTTGGTACATTGTATTTTTAACATGCCTGGTACGACTGGGATAACAAGGTTTTTTTATAGGCTCCGGGTTCATCAGCACCTTCCATACGGTATTTGGAGTCATTCCATCTTTTATCTACTCCTGTTCTGAAGCATCTTAGGCCTTGTGCTGGTCCTGCTCCTAATTAGAGGGATATTGCTTTTAATATTTTTGTTCCGCAATGGATGTCCCATATTGAGAACGAATGGAGCTGGCGCTGCCTTACGTCTTGTTGTGCCGTGAACACATGGTGCAGTGCTTTGGCGCACATTTGCTTCAAGAACTGAATGAGCATTGGTTCCTGTCATTTCGGCCTATAAGGCTTCACTGTGTACATCCTGTGTTCCACTGTCTCTTATGCATTTACGAGTGTGCCCTTGATTTGTGCTTGGGGTCACAATTGGTTGAACCTTAGGACATAAATGTACTGATGGTCCCACTAAAGGCCCCTTTGTATAGCTGTCCCTTGCAGATTCCATTGCTCCTGGCCACATTCTACGAGCCTCCCTGGGTTGCATCTGCGCTTGGTGGATTAGATCTTCACTCTGGCTCAACAGAACACCGACCAGCTGTTTTTGCTCCAGCAGCGTCTGCTGTGGGGAGGGGGATGGGAACATACTTGCTCTATCAACTTGCTCCAAGATGTGCCTCTGGGATTGTCTGCAGACGCTGGGAACAGCAATGTTTCGTCTACCATTCGGAACACATAAACATCTGGCTATTCCGTTTAATGGGAACGTTTTATTCGGCCTGTTTTTACATCCCATATACATTTTAAATTGACCTATTTTTTAATGCTTTTATGTTTTTAAATTTGGCTTTTTATGCTTTGGGTCTTTAAATTTGTAAATGCCTTTTTATCATGATTTTCGATTAGGATGTTTTAGCGAATTTCCTTTACTTATGCAGTTGCATTTTTAGTAAATGGGATTTTTGCATTAGATAGCTTCTTAGTCGACTTATGGCCTAAGAGTGGGTGTCATGTCCTACTTAGGCCTAAAAGGAAATGTTGCCATTTTTCATGAATATGGGTTTTTCCTAAAGTTGGCGTCACTTTTCACATCGTCTTTTGACACATTTGCATTTGTGACACTCTGGGTTAGTTTCCTAGAAAACACTGACTTTGCTTACATGAGTCAACTTTGCATGAACATTATTGTATTGCCTTGGTCCTGTGTACAAGGCCCACATGTATTTTGTGCAGTTGTTTGTTATTTTAGGCCATATAGCGACACAGCTATCTGTAACACGAAAACAATGGCAGCCTGATCACAATCAGCCCAAAGCAAGGATGCCTCTTTCTATAAGTAAACATCTGTTTCCGGTTAAACGGAGACACTTCTACTGACATTGAGAGGTCCCTGCATGCTTACACTTTGTCCAAGGTCCAAGAAAATGGGTACCTGTTGGCCTGGTGATTGGAGTACGTCCCATTAGACTTTGGCTAGGGGATCTGGCTGACTGCTCTTTAAATTTAAACCATTTTTTTTTCTCCATCCCCTCGTCAGACTACCCTGCCCCTGGGGCGTGGCCAGCAAACCTCTCCCTGGGGGATCGCAGCTGAGTGGCGTCTGGTTTCTGTGAGTGATTTAGGCAGCCTGATTATTCTGTGCTCCCAAGGACTCATCATTGATGCCGGACCTAATGGGGACACCTGATGACACAGCTTACAGCAACCCTGAATTCCTGGAAGCAAGTAAAAAAAAGTTTTGAACCCTCAGTGCTGTCTGTCATCCTTTCTGTTCTGATGCAGTTTTTAGAAAAGAGGTTAGGGTGATGCTAGTCTTAACCATCGGAGGTGGACTACTTGGGGAGGAGTCGCTGGGGTCCATATTAACTGTCTTCATCTACTGGGGAGTCTGTTCTACTGTGGATCTTGCTCTGTGATTGCGTGAAGGCGCTACCTCCCCAAACTGTCACCCCTCTGTGCTGGGGTTGTATCCCCGGTACCTGTTGCGGTGGGTTCCCTGACTGGGTCTACTGCTGCCACGTGCTCGCCCAATTGCTTGATCTCTGCTGCAGTTGTGTGGTAAATGGCGGGCCTCCCTGCGATTGAGTGTATGGTGCATTCTGATTACCCCGTGCTTGGTACTGATGAAGCATGTTCTTGGGGTTTTGTGGTGTTTGACCCTGGCTCACTATCCTCTGCTGTTTTTGCAGCTCATAGTATGCCTTTACCCGGTACCTCTCTACCAGCTGACCCCCCCCCCATGGCAATAGTAGCACTCTCTAGTGTCTGGTTGCAAACAGCTGACCTGGCCTCCACTACCATAACCTGTTTGAGCTCTTTGACTGCCTGTTTGGAACCCTTTAAAGTTTTGCGGTGGAGCCCTCATGGTGACAGGTGCCATCAGCACGGTTGCGGATATCGTTGCCCCCTCAAGAGCAGACTTTTTCATTTAATGTTGGACATGTTTTTCTGTGTCACTTTGGGCATGCTCCTACTTCTCTCTTCATTTTTCTTGCTTTTTCATATAGTAGTGGAGTATGTAGGCTTGTATCTCCTGCCAGGGTTTGGTATCTAAATCATCTAGTCTGTATATCTGTGGGTAACCATTTCTTAAGAATATTGTAGAAAAATGTGACTTGTGGGACCATTGCGAATCACGAGGGTGTGCAGTTCCTAAGGGAAGGGAGGGAAAGAAGGTCTTTTCTAAAAAGTGCCCTCACACACCCCGAGGGATGTCGTGCTTCATCATTGGGCCTGCTCCTCGTCGGGCTGGCGCTGCAAACCCCGACTGGCACCAGCGAAGGGGCTCTTTGGCGGAGATCTTTTGATGATGAAGTCGTAGGGTGAGTGCAGGTGTGTGGGCTAAGTAGTGCAGTGAGTGTGAAGGATAAAATAGGTCTAGGGCAACCTTAACTATTGTATTTATTCTCAAGGGGGACTAGCCTAACTAAAAAGGTGGGCCCTAATTGGATATAATGATCCTATAGGGCTAGTATGGTGCATGAGGTCGACATGTTTCGTGCCTAGTTAGCCCCTAACGGGTCTGGTGGCACTTCATCAGGACCAAGGAATAATGTAAAGGTACTCTGGCACTACCGCAATACTGGTTCAGTAATTACCAGATGGTAACCAGATGCAGTTAAGGACCCGGGGTCAAAGGATCCTGAGGAGAAAAACCCCAACAATGTAGGGCTTAAGGCTGACTGGGATGACAGAGCACCTCGTTGCTCTGATAGCAGGTCTACAGCGCAACTTGCTTCAATCCTACCCTCGCTCCATGGGAATTGAATGTGAAGATAGGAGATTTCGGCTGCACATTGACAAGTCTTATTTGGCCAAAGAGGAAAATGATACTTTTGTAGAGGAGCTGTTAGATACTCGACCCCTGCCTCCTTATGCCCCGCAGAGGATATATCCCACTGTTTCTTTACAGTCACAGCAGTCTGTTTCATCTGCTTCGGTTGTTCCCGTATCTACGGATGTTATTTTGACAGCTTTGGCTACGGCGCCCCCGCTCTTTCTTTGTCCTCGCCATCTTTGATGACTGTGACCTCTAGTACATCTACTGTTCCAACTCCTGTGTCCTCTGTTCTTTCTCCTCCGGTGCAAACACTAACCACAGCTGTACCTACTACCTCTGTCGCTTCCCCTCCTATGGTTATTCATCCTCTGATATTTTTGGATGCTGAAACGCCAGTACGAGGGTTTGAGTACAGGGATTGGGTGAAATTTAGGGAACGAGTGGTTCCGTTGGTGCGCTCTGGAGTAGGTGAGGATGAGAAGGATGCATTAGCAAGACAGGCTATGAAGTGGGCTAGTAATCCGGTTTATGGCACTGAGGATATTTGGCAAGCTGTGCGTGAGTTTGAGCCTTTCCTACAGCTGCACGTTCTTTAACACATGTCCGCTACATTGATTGACCTTTGGTGCACACACATTAAAATGGAGGCCCCACAAGTGTTATTTGATATTAAGGACCGTGTCTATGTAGCTGATTTAGCACCAGGACAGGTGCTTGCAGATATTGCCACTATAGTTTCTTACAGAGTTCGATTGTATGATAAATGTCCCACTAAAATTACTCAGTTCCCTATGCGTGAAGTTCATCCAATATATCATCCAGAAATACCGGAGTTGACGGATCAGCATGGTGCGGTCACTAGACCGGCCGTGGCTGCTCGCTTTCAGGTGCAATGGGTTTGTACTCCATGGAATAGAAGTGAGGTTTTAGCCCTCAAGGCTACTCTGCCCGACCCTAGGAAAAATCCTATAGCTTATTATAAGGAATTAACAGAGGCTGCTTCTTCTACTGTAATGACTCTTGCTGATATTGAAATGTTTTTTGGTCTTCTTGTTCTGGTAGATATTTGGAGACAGGTGCATACTCAAGATCATGTTGCGGAATTGGGCGGTACATGGGATCTGATTAAAGGACGGGATCAGGAAAGGAAGCCAGGAGATGAACCCCATGCTGAGATGCTTGCTGTGCCTGGTCTTATTATTACATACATGCACACACTTATTCCACCTAAGAAGGTAAGTTAGGATAGATTGACGGCTTATCGACTGAAAAAGGATGAGTGTGTCTGATTTCTTTACTCAGTTTGAAGATCCGTTTTTGGATTATAGTGGGCAGGATATGTCCACTGAGGGAGGAGTTTGTTTGTTGACAGGTTTGTTACTAATCTTCTTCCTGAAATGACTCGTTTGCAGGCGTCTGAGAGTACTTGGTCTACGTCTTCTCCCTCTGTTATTTTGAATATGCCACAATATTATGAACATCGTGATCAGGAGGAGAAGGATAAAACTTACAAGAAACATAAGGATTTAAAGACAAAGGTATTGTTGCAGCAAGCGTTTAGGGGAAATAATAGGGGACGAGGAGGTCCTTCTAGACAACTTCCACGTACTAGGCAGCCTTCAACGGCACCTTTGGGGCAGAATTAGTGTGCGTATTGTAAGTAGGAAGGACATTGGCGTAGACAGTGCCCTGTGCTTTTACAGAAGGTTTCGTCCCCTAGAGGACGTGGTTCTGGTAGGGGCCGTGGGACCGACAGAAATCAGAATGTTGCGGCTCCAGTCGGTCGTTCTGATAATAATTATTTTGATGACTCGAGAAATGGACAGTATTATCATGATGATTATGACATGGATGATGTGACAGGTATGTCTTATAGTTACGACAGCCAGGGACAGAGTGAGGGACCAGTTCAGATACCTGTAGATCAGCGTGGTCCTTATGTCTCAGTGGATTTGCAAGGCTCGACTAAGGAATTTTTGGTGGATACAGGTGCTGCAAAGAGTTCTGTTTCTCGACATATGGTCCACGGGGCGGCTCGGTCTGGCCACAATGTTTCGGTAGGTTTTTCAGGTGTACCGGTTGTAAGCCCCATTTTACGACCTCTTGCATTGACTGTTGGTTCTTTCACTGTGGAATCTCCGTTCTTGTTAACATCTAACTGTGGTGAAAATCTGATGGGTTTGGATCTGTTGAAGAAATTGCATGCTACTATTTATTGTTCCCCTGCAGGTGTTTATATTACTATGGGTCCGAATGTGAGTACTAGGCAGTGTTTGACTCAGGATGCACCCCTTCCAGATGAATTTGCTCAGGTACCACCCATACTGTGGGCCACAGGTGATACAGATGTGAGTTTGTTGCAAATACCACTAGTTTCTATACAAGTTAAAGATAATGCTATTCTACCCCGCATTTCTCAGAATAAGATACCGCAGGCAGGCGAACGGGCCCTTCTTCAGATTATTCAGGATTTGATACGAAAGGCAGTAGTTGATTAAATATCTGCCAACATTTATAATAGTCCTGTTCTTCCGGTCCTTAAGAGGACACCTTCGGGTTCCCCTGATACTGTTGAGGATGTTTACCATTTTGTGATTGATTTGCGAGAGATTAATAAAATTGTAGTACCGCAGTTTCCAGTGGTTCCTGATATCACTACGCTTTTAACGATGATTCCCTCTACTGCTAAGTTCTTTTCTGTTATTGATCTGAAAAACGCATTTTTTAGTATTCCTATCCACCCAGACAGTAGGTATTTGTTTGGATTTACACTAGCCGGCAGAAGCTTTAGATTCTGTCGTGCTCCTCAAGGCTATACAGAGAGTCCTAGTATTTATAGTCGAGCATTGAAAAGTCAGTTGGATTCACTATTGCTTTCTCCAGGTAATGTATTGGTGCAATATGTCGATGACCTGTTAATTGCTTCTGATACGGAACAAGGTTGCAAAGACAGTACAGTGAAATTGTTGTTGCATTTGGCATATCATGGTCATAAGGTCTCTTTCGAAATTTCAGTATTGTCGACAGGAGGTTACCTATTAAGGTCAGCTACTGTCGAAGGAGGGTAGGAGGTTGACCCCTGAGCGAATCAGTACTGTTGTTAAAATGCCCATTCCACAAACTCAAAAAGATGTACGCACTTTTATAGATATGACTTCCTACTGTCGCCAGTGGATCCCAAACTACTTGTTTCTAATCAAACCTTTCCTTGCATTAACAACAAAAGCAGTGCATGAGCCTTTGCCTTGTACGCCAGAATGTTAGCAGTCTTTTGAGCATTAAAAACTGCGCTTTGTTCGGCTCCGGTGCTTGGCACACCGAATTATAACAAACCGTTGGTGCTCTATGTTTATGAAATGGCTGGTTGCGCACTTTGTCTTAACACAAACATTTGGGGATAAACGGAGGCCTTTTGCTTATTTTCCTGCCGTGCTTGACCCTGTTGCTAGAGCCCTCCGAGTTGTCTGAGAGCGGTTGCGGCTGTGGCCACTTCAATCAGGCAATCGGCTGGACTCGTACTTGATACTGACCTCACAGTTATGGTACCCTATGCTGTGGATACGCTTTTGAATAAGACGAAGACACAACACCTCACCAGTGCACGTCTTACTGGTTATGAATTGACATTGTTTGCTAAACATATCACAATCAAAAGATGTGCCATTCTGAATCCAGCCACGTTACTACCCCTCCCTTCTGAGAATGATGCAGTTGACAAACATGATTGTATCTTCCGGACGGAAGAAGAGACGAAAGGACAGGTAGTCCTGACTGATGTTCCCTTATCTGACCCCCAAAGAGAACTATATGTCGATGGCTCCTGTTTTAAATTACCAGATGACACGAACACTGCAGCTTATGCTATCACTACGTTGCGTACAGTGGTACAGACATCGCAGGTCCCCTGTCAGTCGGCTCAAGCTGCTGAGCTTGCTGCCCTTATTCGAGCTTGTGAATTGAGTGAAGGGTTGGTTGTCAATATTTATACTGACAGCCAGTACGCATTTGGGGTCGCGCCTAATTTTGGGCCACTCTGGGCAGAGAGAGGGTTTCTTACCTCCCATGGTACCAAGATTCAACATTGGCTCCTTACATTGCAGCTTTTGTCTGCTTTAACGCTCCCCAAGAAATTGGCAATAATCAAGTGCTGCGCCCATAGAAACGGCCCAAAGTAAAATTAAACGTATGCTTGTCGCAGGTCCAGCTAGATGGGTTCCCGAGGTTGTTATGTTTGAAAATACCCTTGAGAGTGTAAAGGAGATACAAAGTGAAGCCACGATAGAGGAATAAGCGAAATGGAAGGAGAGTACTGCACAGTTGAATGAGGAAGGGTGTTGGATTGATAAATCAGGGCAACTGAAATAGATATTGCCCGATGCATATGTTCTTCCCGTGGTTACTATGGCACATGGTCCAGCTCATATTAGTGCAAAAGGCATGTGTAAATTGTTAGCCCCTGTATGGCATAATTATAACATCTCCAAGACAGCTGCGCATTTGGTGAAATATTGTATGGTCTGTATGATGCATAATCCAGGGAAGGGTACCCCTACACCACCTGGTAATTTTGCACTACCACCTTTTCCTTTTGAAGTCCTCCAAATGGACTACACCGAATTAGAGAGATGCAATAATTTTAAGTGAATTTTGGTGGTTGTATGTGCGTTCAGTAAATGGGTTGAGGCCTACCCCACTAAAGAGAATACGGCCATTACGACTGCGAAGGTACTCCTTAAAGAGTACTTTCCTCGTTTCGGCTTGCCCCAAATTATCTGGAGTGACAACGGAAGTCATTTTAATGGGAAAGTGATCAAATTGATTTGTGAAGGGTTGCATGTTAAACAGAAATTTCATGCTGCCAATCATCCACAGTCGGCGGGTTTGGTTGAGAAGTACAATGGTACTCTCAAACTGAAATTAGCAAAAATTCAGGAGACAACAGGGTTGAAATGGCCAGATGCTCTACCATTAGCTCTTCTGTCAACAAGAACCACAGCTCACTCTAGAACAGGATTGTCACCTTACCAGGTCGTGTTCGGACGCCCGGCGAATGTTTGGGGCATCCCACGTCCTCGTAAATACTCAGATATTGAATATCCTGTGTTGCTTGATTATCTTGGCAAGTTAACAGAAAGTTTATATTCTATTCACCAACAGGTGCAGGAATCCCTACCTAAGGTATCAGAGAGGCCCGGCCACGATATTCAGCCTGGAGATTTCATTCTCATCAGGAACTTTCAGCGGAAGAAAAGTTTGGAGCCGCACTGGAAGGGTCCTGAGCAGGTTCTGTTGGTTACACAGACGGCTGTAAAGGTCGCTGGTCGAAAGAACTGGGTGCACGCCACCCGCTGCCGGAGGATTCCTTTGCCGTTGCCATATGATAAGTGTATCAAGGAGGGCGTTGGAGACACAGAGTGTGAACAGGTGCCCAGGTTTGTTCCCTTTAGTGAGGCCCAGTTGACCTGGACACAGACAGATAAGGAGAAACAAAGATGTTTTGAATGAGGCTGTTCCCCCAGAAATATGAGCTATAAAGGAGCCTTTGTTTATTGATCTCACGGTGCCTGGGGCTACCAGGTACAATTTGCGCCCTCGGCTGAGGGATACTGAGTCCATGGAGAAGAAAGATTAGGTATGGACTGCACAAGATAGGTAGTACTGAGTCAGTACCTACGGCATTAACTGAAATTAGTGGAGAATTTTGTGCTCACTTAGTCTTTATTGTTTGAACATCAGCTAGGGAGAGCAGTATACCTTGAAGGTATACCATCTTAATCGACGTGGGATAGATTTAAAGAGCTTAGGACAGAGCAAGCTCTACCGCCGGTGCTCAAGAGCGCCAACTTATTGATGGACAATAGGAGTCTGTACCAGTGAGGCTCTGACGGACACTGGGAACTTGTATATTTTCTTTGCATGTTCGCCTCTTTGCAATTTATTATGCATCCCTTTGGTAGTAAGGTTGCTGAAGAAGAGCAGCCAATGGTTCTTGTTGCACAGCATAATATGGTGTGGACACAGAAAAACAAAATAATATGTGTTGTTCTTTTGGTTTTGCTGATAATAATATTGTGTGGAATGTCTTGGGTTTTGGAGAATGATCAAAGTGTACCTTTACGCAGCAAGGGTAAGGTTATTTCCCTGAAAAGAAATAAAAGAACGGGCCGAGTAATATATTTTTAGAAACTCATAAGAGGTTCTTCGGGGAGGGGACAGCTTGTTACCCTACCCAATCTGTCACTAGTCTGTGGACTGCATATCCATTGTCACTTGTAAATTAAACTTATACTCGGCCACCTCAATTCACAGAAATGAAAGGAGTATTTGGTTATCCGGGACCATGTCTATACCATAGAAAGCCACTGGGGATGGGTTATCCAGGTTGTGATTACAATACATATTGCGACAATTTCTATATGGAAAAACTGAATGTCACATTGGTGGGTTGGCATTACAAGGAATTGATAGTTACCCGAGAGGCCGGCTATTTTCCCGCTTGTTGTCCCATTGTGAATAGCACTGATACTTCACTATATATAAATTGCTTGGGAATAGTGTTGTATAAAAATACGATCCCCTTGGTAAATGTCGAGGATCCAAGTACTTTCAGAATGAACTCCAGGTATGCAGCAGTGGATTATGAGGGACTGATTTATGCACACCCAGTGTTTTTCTTTTTGTCTAATGGGACGTATTTCATTGTCCACAATGGTATAGATGATGTAGCTCTTCGAATGGTATCGCCCTTGGGTTTACCTTGTAAGTATGCAAAGCCTAACATACGATGGGTTAAAAGGACTCAGACGAAAGAATTCTGTGAGGGAGTGATCGATATAGAGGTCAATAATTATAGTAATGGTGTTAGATCTGGCACCATTGGCGTGGGTCTCCCTTCCATTTTTTGCCTTTACCTCCTGTGTTTTGCTGTGTGTTGGACTCAATTTTTGCTGGTCTAGATGCTTTGGGCACTTTGCCACTGCTGTTCAGTGCCAAAGGGCAAGTATTCCCTTTGTAAATTATTGTTATGGATTAGTGACTCCATGATTGGCTTATTTGATTTACTTGTCAGACCCTAGTACAGTGCACTATGTGTGCCCAGGGCCTGTAAATCAAATGCTGCTGGTGGGCTTGCAGCACTGATTGTGCTACCCACAGAAGCAGCTTGTAAAATGTGATTCGGGCCTGCCATTGCAGAGCCTGTGTGCAGTCTGGGACTGCCATGTCGACTTGGCAAGTGCACACACTTGCAAGTCCCTAAACCTTCCCTTTTCTACATATCAGTCACCCCTAAGGTAGGCCCAAGGTACTCCTGTGGGCAGGGTGCATTGTATGTGAAAGGTAGGACATGCCCTGATGTGTGGCATGTCCTGATAGTGAAATACTGCCAATTTCGTTTTTCACTTTTGCAAGGCTATCTGTTCCCATAGGACAGAATGGGGAGTTTGTTTATAACATCTTATAAACATAACTGACCCTGGGAACAAGATTGAAAAATAAAGTTTAGTATGCCTGAACTCAGAATGTTAAAGTGCATCTTTTAGTGAGTGTGATTTTTACATTCTGTGTTTGAAAATACCACTTTTAGAAAGTGGGTATTTTCTTGCCTAACCATCCAGTGTGCCTCTGCTAGGTTTGTGTATTCCATGTCTGGCTTTTGGATGACAGGGGATGGAGAGGGGCAGTGGCTCCAGAAGTCTGATGAGTCAGGGCTGGGCTGAATAGACATGGGCTGCATTTAGAGTAGGGGGAGGAGATTTCCTTTTCACCTGAATGGGCCTGGTCTGCCTTCAACAATTCTGTCTCCACCTCCTGCCAGGAAGTTTCACAAGTGAAGACAGAACTGGTTTTGGCTGGGTACAGACACTCTCTGCCTTCAGAGAACAAATGATTTTGTGGTATAAATATTTGGGCCCAGACCCCAGAACTTTAGATCACTTCTGGGAAATCAAGAGGAACCTTTGCCAAGGAGAAGAGCCGGAGAAGCTGAGGAGGAATACTGCCCCTGTGCTGTTTGCTGTCTGGGGTTGGCCTGCAGTGGCTACTTGCTGCCAAGGAAAGGAGAAAAGGACTTTGCTGTTTGCTTTGCTACCTGCTTGAAGAAGATCTCCAAGGGCTTGAAACGGAGCTCGCCTCCTGTTCTGGAGTCTCAGGGACACAAAGACTTCGTCCCTTCTGTCTCTCTGCATCTGGAACTGCTGTTCCGAAATTGCAACACCGATGCCGGTGAGCGACGCCGTAACCTGCACTGAAGCAGTGGGCACAGCTCGTGAAGAGCACGACGCACCGCCTCGACTTGCACCATAGGCCCGACGCCTGCTGACGCCGTGCTGCATCGACTCCAAAGCCGTCATCAAGGCCGCTGCCTGCACCGGAGCCGAGGACACCGCTTGTGACGTCCACGACGCACCGTCCCAACTCTCACTGCAGCCCCAACTTCATCGACGCCGATGCTTCATCACCGCGGAGCTGATCCTCGACGTGGCTGACTTCCGAATCCATCGACATCGCACCGTCTTAAGGAACCGACGTCTCGCTGCCATCCGTGACGTCACCTCCTCACCTCCCCGACACAGTAAGGAACCAATGTCTCACCTCCCCTGTGCTACAGTAAGGAACAGAGGCATCACCTCCCCTGGGTCGAAAGGAACCGATGCCGCAGGTGCCAACAAAGCATCATTTACAACGCCGTGCACCGTCTTTGCTTTCATCAATTCCAAGGTACTGTTCTTTGTGGGTCTGCTTGACTCCGGGCCCGACGCCTCGCAGTCGGCGCCGTTCTTTGGGATTTTCATCTGTCACGACGTCGTAATAACTCCAGGTGGAATTATTTGTTGCTAGAACCTTTATTTGAGTGAATAAAATATTTTTAAGGATATTTTTGATACTGTATTGTGGATTGTTGTCGCTCAGTCTTGTTTTGGTTTAGATAAAGATTACTTATTTTTTCTTAACTGGTGTGGTGTCCATTTGTAGTGTTTTCACTGTTACTGTATGTGTTCACAAATGCTTTACACACTGCCTCTGAGATAAGCCTGTCTGCTCATGCCAAGCTACCAAGGGGGTGAGCAGGGGTTAATTTAGAAGTGTATCCCCTTACCCTAACTAGAAGCAAGGGTCCCTATTTGGACAAAGGTACCTACCTCTGCCAACTAGAGACCCACATTTCTAACAAATGGGATCACTTTTAGATGCATCCTTTCTTCTATTTTCACCTTGGGTGGTACCTCTAAGGCCAGGGGTGAAAAGGCTAGAGAATATTTTGGGTGTAAGCTGCAAATTTGATCTAATACCACAGTAGCAGCTTTGCGTGACATCACCACACAGTTGGAGAGTATGCAAATACATTCGGAACAGACCAGATATGCAGTTGGTTTTATTCTAGCTAAGAGTGGTGGTGTATGCGCGGTAGTGGGCGATCAGTGTGTAGTCTGGATCAAAAATATGGAAAAGAATATTACCAAATACATTTTAGATATCCTTGAAAACGTCAAAGGAATGGAAAGTGGGAATTGGAGTTGGTCTTTTTTTGGCAGCTGGGGCTGGATTCTTGAAAAAGTGATTTATTTGATTGTAGTATTGGTACTCTGCTGTGCTCTTATTCAGGGTTTTCTCTTCTGCTGTTCCTACTGTACCACTATTCTCACACCTAAACAGAAGATATCTGTTCATGACACAAATGCCGGTATAATGATTCAAAAGGATATTGAGGATCTGATAAATATCGATGAGGGAATATTCGAGTATTCTTCCCTCCTTACTGTTTCACTTTCTGATGCTGATGGTATGGAGTGTTCATAACTGTTTATTCATGTGTTTTTTATTTTTGTTCGAAGTTTCGTTTCCTTTTGTTGTTGTTGGAAAATGTTATAGCTCATGCTAAAAGGAGGGTCTGTTAGACTAGAAACTGTTTGTGTTTACGCAGTGCTCTATGCAAGTTAGCATTCGCTGTGCCATTTTCTTTTTAGGCGCCATTTCAGGCTGTTCGAAACTGATCTCGTCCACTTCTGAGAAACACTCCCCTCTGAGTTACGTTTCTTCACTTAGGTTTGTTTCAGTAATGACTGCACTGTTCATATTAGCGCATGCCTTTCCCTCTAGATAGAGGCCCTCTCCCACTTGTCTGGTGGCGGGCCCAGGAGGGAAACGACCTTGGATTATGTTAGTTTGTGTCAGATACGAGAAGTTGAAACCCTTTTTTTGTATTTCACTGTTTAGCTGCACCTGAGGGCGTGTTTCTGCTTGACTACGAAACATACATAATGTATCTTTATGCTTGTCGATTTCAGTTCCCTCTGCAACCCTCCCAGTGACTGGGTAGATGGGGCTCTACTCCAAGTGTATATGACTGAACAGTTTTTGGTTTGTATTCTCTACTGTCTGACTGACTCTTTATTTAGTACGGAAGGCTGAGAGGTGGTCATTAGCGACCTGGGTGACCCCAAACGGGTCACTTCCTTCACTATTCTCTCCCTCTGGGTTTTTCTCTTTGTCGTGCACCCATGAGGAGCAACGTGTATCCTCATCGCTGCTTCCATCATGGGCACGCACTGCTGCTATTTTGTTTTTCCTGTGTCGTGGGTGAGTAAGTGCCAGGCTGCCTTGATCCTTTAACTCTTGGTCAGCCCCTCTCCTATGTCAACAGAACAATGTGGCCCTGTGCCCTGCTAGTAGCCTTTCATCGATCTCTGACTCTTCCCAGCGCAGCGCCCTGTACCTGGCTTCGCTTTCCTCATGAGGAGAGTGCGCTGTCCTTTACTCTTGTTCTTGCTCCCCGTTGCGCGCACTCACGCTCTCTCTCTCTCTCGAGCCTCTGTTCATGTCTCTCTTCCTCGCGCCGTCTGACCTGTCCCTTTTATTCAGAAGTACACGCTGCTTTAGTTAGCTTGACTTCATCCTCAAATTCGTTCTCTCCCTTTACCATTTGGGCAAACCCTTTAGCCCCACCCTTGTCATCGGTTCCCGGAGGAATGGAGCTCCCTTCATCTCCCCACGTCGCTATTGAGAAGTGCCACAAACTTCCTTCACACACGTTTACGCTTGGCTGACCCATAGGGAATGTGTATTTTATCCGCCTTTGAGGTGTGAAGTGCCGAGTGTGTGGAACGGGGAGTCAAACTTTTGGGGACCTTCCCTAGGTACATGGGCTGCGCTAATTGCATCTGGGTTCGCTTGCTTTTTGATTTCTCGGGTTTAGACCTGACTGACCTTCCTTCAATGGGGGTCTCGTTGGCTTCTACTATTATTGGGTTCGAATATGGTTTTGTAGGAGGAGCTGGTGAGAGTACATCCATCCCAGCATATGTTGTGGAGGTGCTGACACCCTGCTCGCTATCCGCATCGTGGGGTTATCTGATTGAACCTCTTTAATAAAAGCCCACAATTCTAACACTGACTCCCTTTTGTCTCTCTTCTGTATATCTGTTTTTTATATGTGTTTTAGTGGGCTCAAATATATTTGTGTCAAATGTACCCTCCTTAGGCCAGGGAAATGTGTGTGCCTCCGTGTGTAAATGCCACTCTTGGCAAAACTTGAGTCTTTTTATCTGTTTGGGGAACCTTGTCTCCATGTGCTTTAGTGGGGAATCCATGGCAATTTTAGTAATTTGGATAATACAATTCAAATGACGTATTCCTAGTTTTGTTTGTCAAATTGTAGGGGTAATTCCTACGTGGTGCACTCACAAATTATGTACTATGAGCTCATCGCTTACAATTTTTACATCAAACAGTTCGAACGAGCATTTCAATATATCAAGATAAGATTACATATGTAGTATTGTAACACATGGTTAGAATAGCATCTGCACGATCACAAACATTCACACAATACAGTCTTCAAAGACAATCAATGCAATATCATCACATACAATAATACATTTCAATAATGGTTGACAGAAAAAAAAATGAGTACGTTTATCACATATTATCCTCTAGCAACAGAAGACTAGCGTGGAATACATTCCTAAGTGAACTGGATAGTCTGCCACTGCCCACTCCTAGACAAAGGTGGTAATCTTAGAAACCATTTAATAATAACTCTAGAATCATCTGCCCCTCTTGGCCCTACACAAGTGACTCCCAGTTGCCTGGGTTCAAGTTTTCCCTTTCCAAATTACGCCTTGTAACACCCAGGGTTAAGCTAGATGCACCTCCCACACACCTTCCAGATACTACAGGTTTTAAGAAATCTCTTTAGAACTGGGAAAACGTTGAGCTAAAAATCTGAGACTGAGGGGTCAATCTGCCCAATCAGAATAGCTATTTCACAAAAATCAGCATCCTGGGAGTTATCAAGGGCTATACATAATATGCACTATATTCACTGTAGCTAGCAGTTGGCTATCGAACAAAGGTGAATTCCCTGGGATTGCCTCAGAGGCCGCCTTATGACTGATACAGTTAGGACATATAAAATAGGTAATATACCAAATCCTGTCAGTGGCAGGGCCCTCAAGATATCTTTGTATGCTTCTCCCTAGTTCACCATACGCCAAATGCTTTTAGACTATGTTTTAGGTTTGGATGTAGTCTCTTACCTTCTGTGACGACTTCTTCAGGGTGGACCTTCGCCCTGAGGATTCAGCAGAACTTCCCATCAATTGCACTGCCTGCCCACTTTTCTTATTGCGCAAATATGAATCCGTCTGGGCGGTGTCTCCTTCCTTCAGCTGCATTCGGCTATGAGGTCCCAATCCTCCTTTCTGGTTCATCAAAATGTTGCTCGAAATACAATTCCTTAAAAAATAACTGAAGTCAAGCGGGGTTTGGCAAAACAGGAACAGTTTGTTTAATTAAACAGTTCAGCCAGGAGAATAGTTACAGGCACTATGTCTGAGGACTGTCTCAATTTACATTTGGTTGGTGTCCTTGTTGTATATAAAATACAATGGGCCATAAAAAGTTTCCGGTGTACCATATTCGGTGAGGAATGTTTATTGCTGCCTTTAGAGTCATAAATTAATGGTCAATGGTTACTACAGGTGGGTCTCGACCTTTCGTGGATACAGTGTGGCCTGTGGTGAGGGTGTCCAGATTTATGGCATGGGGAGTGCGTGTTCACTACGTGTGCTAGGACTTTATTGGCTATGTGTTCCTAACTAATGTGGTATCTGACATGGTGTTTCTCGGGGGCGCGTACTCCCCTCCGGCCATGTGTGCTTTATTGGGGCAATCTCCCTAGACCATTATAATGTTGCTGCACCTATCTGTGAAATTGATAGTGTTTCTTGCCCGAGTATTTGCCTGCGAGCTATGTATCCTCCCACCTGTGACCTATCAATCAGCAATCCCAGGCCTAGGTCTCGTGAACTGTGCAAATATGCATTTAGGCAGGACCTAACAGGCCAATCTGTCAATACAAACCATATTTCTTTTCCATCAATGTATGCCTCATTTTCCATATTTACTCTTTTGTTTGGCCATCCTGTTACTGTTCCTCGGAGTCTGGTGAGGGAAGGCTGGGAGAAGCCTCTCAAAAAGCATAAACTGGACATAGTGGAATATGTAATTGGCTTTCGTTCCAGGATGGAGAAAGCAACCCACAACCTTGAGGGAAGACAGAAGCTCCAGAAGCAATGGTTTGACCAAATGCTGAGCTGGTTGAAATTCAACCAGGTACAAAAGTGTGGATTTTGGAGCCTGTGGCACCGAGGGCTCTGTTTCAGAAGGCGAGACACCACAGGACGCAGCGTGGCCCCAGGACGAGGGTTCCGTATTGGCACCCTGGGCTCAAGCCCCAATGCAAAGAATTTGGAGAGACCCTTGGGAGCTACAACCTCCTGGAGCCAGGTCTCGAGAAAAGCCAACAATGATTCTGCCTCATCATGCTCTGGTAGCCCCACAATGCGTACATTATTACGCCTGGCCAGTCTTTCTGGTCATTGAAGCGAGCGGCTGGCGCAGAGTCTGTACCTCAAGAGCCAAGATGTGATTATCCACTGGCATCAGTGTCTGCACCGTGGTCTCCAGGGTCAGTGACCCTTTCTGAGATCTTCCACGAGTCCTCTTGGATAAGACCCAGCTCCACATAAAGGGAGTCAATTTTGCCCTCCAGCCATTCCCCAGAAGCGTCAATGGCAGCTTGAAGTTTATCAAACTTGTCATCCATGTATGCGGTGTCTCCGCCGCCATTGCCATGCTTGATCCCCTGCAAGGGTGTCCTCCCAGCTGCGTCATCCTTAGAGCTTTGGGTGCACCCTATAATGACACCAAGAAAAGACGAAGGGTCCCCAGTGAAGGCCAGAAGCAAAGCCACAAAAAGGTCTCCAACTCCCACAGTGGCACAAACTAAGGCAAATCAACCCAAGATCAGGGCTCCCAAATGGAGTGGAGGAGACCCTAAGCCATGAGTTTCAGAATACAGGAGCAAGGTAGTGAAGGTGGTGTCCTGCAAGAGTACATGCCACTACCCTACGTCCAGCCAGTCCCAACGACAACAGAGAGAGAATGCCTCCTCACCCCCAAAAAGTTTCCCACAAAAGTCTCTGCAACAAGCACTGTCTGCACCACAAAATGGCAGCATAGGGCCTTGATGCCCCTAATCCAACTCACATTCCAAAGAGGGAGGGGGCCAGCAACAAAACACTGGAACCCAGGGGTTCTTCAGGCAGTAAAGTGAGGGCCAACTAGTCTGCGTGCTCTCCCTCAGCAAAAACAATTATAGGGCACCAGTCCTGCAAACTGCACCCTCGCAGGTGTACTAAAGAGTGGCCTCTGTGATCTAGGCAGGGCAGCAAGCTTGATTCTGTCCCATACCATTAATCTAGTTTTTAGTTGCTGCTCTCAATTCAGAAAGTTTAGGCTGAGTGTGAAAGTTTAGGCTTTCACACTCAGGTGGGCAAACCCTTCATTATCTCGACCCAAAACTCTGGAACAGCCTACCTGTAGGAATTTTGCCTTTTTGCATGCACACACCAGATTTTCTCCTTTTGATTAGTGGTGAGTGGAAAAATTCAATCTGTTCATGTAGTTTACGGAATTCGGGAACTCCGTGCTCCACGTACAATGCGAGTTCCTGCTACATAACCCCATCCGGTTGCCTAGCGGAATTCTTTTTCCATTGGTGTGTACAAGACTTGCTGGCCACTAGCGAATGCATGCGAGATTTGGCAACTGCTATTGCGTCTTCCGGCCACTATGGTGTCTTTTTTGTGACGCTGGCGGCGGCTGCACTTCAAGCAGATTCTCTACTCAAGAGAAGACATTTTCAAGTTCATTTTTGACTCCAACGGACAGTTCAAGTTGTGTTTAGTGCAAGAAGCCTCCTTTTTATTTTACTTAATTTTTTTCAACAAGAAGGAAGTGCCCCAGAGACTCAAACTTCTTTTTCCTGTCCAGCAGACTCCTCCCAGTGCTTTGTCCATCTCATAATCACTTATCGTTAAATTTGGAACTGGAAGCATCACTCTGTCTGCTGCATATATACCATTGGAATTAAGGACTTTGTTTTTGTGATATCACAGGTAAGTTAAAAATAAACTGTTGTATAAGGGTGTCGTTTGTTTGATAGAGGGTGTGCCACGAATATTTTGTGTACTTTTCTTCAATTGTTTTTAATTTATTGTGGTAGGTGGCCTACAATTTCAGTAGGGGCTTAGTTATTTTTTCCATTTAATTTTCAATTTTTGTAAAGGAAAAATGTTGCACAGTTCAGTACATTTTCTCCATGTTCGTTAATAAATTTGCAATATATTCATTTATTTTATTATGTAGCCTATTCTGCCAATGGGCCATCTAGCCAGTAGGCCCGGTACTAGTCATGGGTGCATGAAACAACTGTTTCTGTGGTATATGTTGTTTTACACAATCATTTAGGGCATGGATGGCATTGGAATAAATATAAAATATGGTTTTTTGGGGGGTAATCCAAGTTTGTCTGCAAAAAGTCTACACATGCGGTCATATTTGATGCCTTGGGAGGATTTTGTTTTTGGCTTTGCTGAATTAATGATAGTGTTTTCTTCAGTGTTAACATGCCTCCTTTGTCTGGCCAGTGAATGTGTTTGCCATAGGCCACCATTTGTCTTTGTTCTGCATGCCATGCGGCCAGATTTCATTTTGTGTGAGTCAGTGTCCATAGGCTAGCATGTGGTCTTTGATTTCCAGGCCATCTTACTTGTTATTTGACCATGTGGCCGGCAACCATTTTGTGTAGCCAGCCACTGCACTTTTGCCATAGGCCTGCATGAGTTCTTTGTTGTGGCCATGCCTCCTTGCTGGTTGTTGTTGTTTGACCATCAGGGCTGGACTGGCCATAGCGGGCACCGGGTGTTTCCCCGGTGGGCTGCCAGGGTGGGAGCTGGTTTTGGTCCCCTGGGGGGCGTTTTTTGTTACCGGGGGCTGGTTTTGCAGCATAGCTGCAATATCGGCCCATGTAACAAGTGTCTAAAACTGGGCCCTGGCAAACAGCTCGACCTCCCCCCCCACTCCCCCGTGTTTGCCAGGCCGGTTTTCGGTTCACAGTCCGGCCGTGTTGACAATGTGGCCGGTGGCCATTTTATTTAGCCAGCCAGTGTGCTTTTGCCATAGGCCTGCATGTGTTCTTTGTTGTGGCCATGCCTCCTTGCTGGTTGTTGTTGTTTGACCATGTGGCTGGCAACCATTTTGTGTATCCAGCCAGTGTATCTGAAAGAGACACGTAGTGACAGATTCCTTACCTTAGAATATCCCCAGGCGTCAGGCTGGATCCGGAAAGTTTTTTGCGTAGCAGTACCCTTGCGCGTCGGTAGGCGGCGTCGTGCGGCTCCGCGTCCGTCGTCGGCGTCGGGATCGCCGGGATGACGTCGCGGGCAGTACTTAGACGCCGCCCCTGCGCGCTGACGTCAGTTCTTCTTTTCCGCGCCAGTAAGCGCAGATCCGGGAAGAGCAGTGCCCTAGTCAATTTTTGACTAAATTTTTGGTGATTTTTTTCACTGTTCCTTTTCGAGTCATCTCGACTCCAAGGTGTCGGTAGGGATGCCCGGCTTCAAGCCATGCGAGGTCTGTGGTCGCATGATGTCGATCACAGACCCGCACTTAGAGTGTCTCTACTGTCTCGGCCGAGACCACGACACAAAAGTCGTGCCCTGACTGCCGGAAACTTCACCCGAAGGCTTTGCGAGAGCGGTCTCGAAAGCTACTCGAGGTCCGGCCAGTCGGCTTCGCGCCGCACCAAGCCCGGTCCCGGGAGAGGTCGAGGGGCCGGTCGCGGAGTCCCCGCCGGTCGTCGGAGTCCAAGTCTTGGTGCTCCTCGGGTAAGTCGAAGCACAAAAAGTCTAAGAAGCATCATCGCTCTAAGACTACGCCTCGCCGGTCTTGCGACTCGGCTGAGGCCCCTGTCGGCACCGTCCCCGCCCCGCGGCCCCGGACGTGCCTGTGGAGCCGCCCCGCATTACCCGTCTTTTCCGGGTTCGGGGCGACTCCGGCTCAAGTACAGGAGTTCCTGTCGGCCATGGCCCGCCTCTTCGGGCCTCAAGGTCCATCCGGTGCGCCTTCGGGCCCCGCGGGCCCTGATGGGGTTGCTCCGGCATCGCCGACGACTCCGGTCCCGGCGTCGCCTGTCCCGCCAGCCTTGATCCCGGCTCCGGCCCCTCCCTCGATCCCGGCTCCGGTGGTACCGCAACCCCCATCGACGCCGGTTGAGCTAACCACGCCTCCGCCGACGTCCCCAGTGCCGTTCCTGACGCCGTCCGGGGCTCCGGACGGCGTCGTTCCCCAGTTCGCTCCGGAGCCGGACATGGAGCTGGACCGGCGTCGCTCGACACCGGCTCCGACGCCGATGAGACCTTGGGTCCCAAATGTCCCTCCTCCTCCATATTTTTCACCTGAGGAGGACCAGGAGAGCTGGGAGGGGTCGGAAGACCCTCTCACACAGCAGTGTGAGTATGATCAGGACTGGGCAGAGGAACTTGGGGATGCCAGTGGTCTAGATACTTCCCCTGACTCTGGCATGCTGTCTCCTCCCGTGGCTACGGAGGAGGGAGCAAATTCGCAGCGGTGTTGCGTAGAGCAGCTGGGGCCTTGCACCTCCAGTTGCCTACTGTGGCTGTCAAGACTAATCTCTTGACGGAAGTGCTTCAGCCGGCAGCCTCCTCCTCGGAGACTGTGCTGCCGTTTAATGATGCACTGACTGACGTTCTTTTGGGCGCCTGGTCGAAGCCCACCACAGGGGCTCCTGTGGATAGGAACGTGGCCCGACGCCATCGCCCTGCTCCGGGCGACCCCTTGTTTCTCTCCCAACATCCCACCCCGAGAGCTTGGTTGTCCAAGCCTCTGCCTCCCAAACCGCCTTCCCTACCGCCCCTCCGGATAGGGAATCCAAACGCCTGGACCAATTTGGGAAGAAGGCTTTTTCTGTGGGATTCGGTGGCGACTGTTTTGCCCCAGTGTTCTGAGGAGGTCCAGACACTGCTTACCCGCACCATTGCGGAAGGTAGGGATGCGGCAAAGTACACCATACGTTGTGGCCTTGATACCGCCCGACTCGCTGGGCAGATGCGCTTGCAACGACGGTGGCGCTGCGTCGCCACGCCTGGCTGAGAACAACTGGTTTCTCGGGTGATGTCCAGAATACACTCATGGACATGCCCTTTGATGGAGTCGGTCTTTTGGTTCCAAAGCAGACCATGCGCTGGAGCGTTTTAAGGACTCACGGGCTACTGCTAAGTCCCTGGGCCTTTCTGTTGTGCGCCCTCCGCTCACCTCTGCTTTTCGCCCCTTTCGTGGCCACGGAAGGGGCGCCCAGTCACGTCAGCTGCCCAGCTACCGGCCCGCGCAGCAAGCGTCTTCGCGTGGCCGAGGACGTGGATACCGCCGTGGCGGTTCGGGCAACCAGCGTGCGGGTCAGGCCACCACCTCCAACCCGTCCGCGGCCTCGAAGCCCCTCCTTTCAGGTGCACAGCACGCCAGTAGGGGGCAGGGTCCGCCATCACCTTCACCACTGGCGCGTCATCACCTCGGACAGGTGGGTCTTGGACATTGTCCGAAGGGGCTACTCCCTCCCCTTCGGGACCACCCTCCCAGCCATGCCACCTCAATTCCACCGCATGTCAGTGGATCACTTGGTGCTTCTACAGAAGGAAGTCACGGCCCTCTTGGCCAAGAGGGCTGTCGAGCATGTTCCGACCCCAGAAGTAGGGCGTGGTTGCTACTCCCACTACTTTCTGGTGCCCAAAAAGGACAAGGAGGACATGCGTCCTATCTTGGACCTCCGGAACGTCAATCGCTTCCTCCGGAAGGAGAAGTTTAAGATGCTCACCCTAGCTCAGGTCTTGACTGCCCTCGACCCTGGAGACTGGTTGGTAGCGTTGGACTTGCAGGACGCTTATTTCCACATCCCCGTCCTGCCGGCCCACCGGCGTTACCTGCGGTTCACGGTAGGCCTCGAGCATTTTCAGTTCACCGTGCTCCCCTTGGCCTTACCAGTGCCCCTCGGGTGTTCACGAAAGTGATGGCGGTGGTCGCAGCTCATCTGCGCCGGGCAGGGGTTCCAGCCTTCCCCTACCTCGACGACTGGCTGCTGAGGCGGGCTCGTCCCAGGCAGTCGTCTCCCACCTCCAGACTACGGCCGAACTCCTGCACTCGCTGGGGTTCTCCATCAATGTGCCAAAGTCGCATCTGATTCCTTCTCCACAGCTCCTTTTCATCGGAGCAGTTCTGGACACAACGCAGTTTCGGGTCTATCCTCCCGAACGGCGAGTCCGGGATATTCAGCCGATGATTCCGATCTTTCAGCCTTTATCCTGGGTTTCGGTACGGATGACCCTGAGGCTGCTGGGCCTCATGGCCTCCTGCATCCTGCTGGTCGATTATGCCAGATGGCATATGCGGGCTCTGCAGTGGGACCTGAAGTTCCAGTGGGCGCAGCACCGGGCAACCTGTCCGATCACGTCCAGATCTCGGAGGGGGCTGCAAGACAGTTGCAGTGGTGGCTCTCGAACCGGCAATGGGTCATGGGCAGATCCCTCTCCCTTCCCCAGCCAGAGCACACAGTTGTGACGGACGCGTCCCTTCTGGGATGGGGCGGTCACATGGTAGAGGCGGAGATCAGAGGCCTCTGGTCTCCAGCGGAGTCCCGGCTCCATATCAACCTTCTGGAGCTACGGGCGATCCGACTTGCACTCAAGGCATTCCTTCCCTCTGTCAAAGGGAAGGTAGTGCAGGTGTTCACAGACCACACCACCGCCATGTGGTACTGCAACAAACAAGGCGGGGTGGGGTCGTGGACCCTCTGTCCAGGAGGTTCTGCGCCTCTGGACATGGCTGGAACATCAGGGCATGTTCCTGATGGTTCAACACCTGGCAGGTTCCCTGAACGCCAGGCGGACGAAGCTGCAGCCGCAGGTGCATGATGGATCACGAATGGCGTCTTCACTCGGAAGTGGCGCAAGGACTCTTTCTACAGTGGGGAGAGCCTTGGTTGAGATCTATTCGCCACCGAAGAGAACGCGCAATGTCATCAGTTCTGCGCGTTGGAATTTCCAAGGCAGCACTCGCTCGGCGACGCTTTTCGTCGCGAGTGGAGTTGCGGTCTATTGTACGCCTTTCCGCCTATACCACTTCTACCCAGAGTGTTGAAGAAGATTCGGCGCGACCGGGCCCAAGTCATCCTTGTTGCTCCGGACTGGGCCCGAAGAGTTTGGTATCCCGAGCTACTCAGTATAAGCGTCTATCCCCCGATCCGTCTGCCTCTTCGGGAGGATCTTCTGTCGCAGCAGCAGGGGTCCTCCACCCGAACCTGTCCAGCCTCCACCTGCTTGCGTGGAGATTGAGCGGCAGCAGTTGATTCCTTTCGACTTGCCTCCCAAAGTTTGTGATGTGATTCTGGCAGCCAGGCGTCCCTCCACTAAGGTGGTATACGCCTGCAGGTGGAACAAGTTTGTGGCATGGTGCACAGCAAAGGCTGTGAATCCCCTCTCTGCCCCTCTTTCTGAGGTTCTTCTCTTCCTTCTTTCACTGGCCCAACAGGGTTCTGCCCTGGGTACCATCAAGGGCTATCTTTGTGCCATTTCGGCCTTCCTCAGGCTTCCTGATCAGCCCTCCCTTTTCAAGTCCCCTGTTGTTAACAGGTTCCTAAAAGGCATTACACACCTCTTCCCTCCTGTTCCGTTTGTAATGCCTCAGTGGGACTTGAACTTGGTTCTTACCTTTCTAATGTGCGCTCCCTTTGAGCCTCTACATAACTGTCCTCTTTGTCTTCTGACTCTGAAGACAGCCTTTCTGGTGGCCATCACCTCCGCTCGGCGGGTGAGTGAGCTCCAGGCTCTATCATGCAAACCTCCCTTTCTGTCTGTCCATCCAGACAAGGTTGTTCTTAGGACGCGTCCGTCCTTCTTGCCAAAGGTGGTTACTGCCTTCCACATTGGGCAGACCATCACTTTGCCTACCTTCTTTCCGCCTCCGCATCCTTCCAGAGAGGAAGAGAGGCTCCACCGTCTGGACCCAAAACGTGCGCTTTCTTTTTATATCAACCGCACACAACACTTCCGGGTGGATGACCAGCTCTTTGTTGGCTACGTGGGCGCCAAAAAAGGTCGGGCGGTGCACAAGAGAACCATCTTCCGCTGGGTGACCTTGTGTATCAAAGCCTGCTATTCTTTGGCTAAGAAGGAGCCTCCTGTTGGGCTGCGTGCCCATTCCACCAGGGCACGGCTGCTACCACGGCTTTAGGCCGCGGTGTTCCGCTGCAGGATATCTGTCAGGCAGCTACGTGGGCCTCGCTGCACACGTTTACAAAGCATTACTGCCTTGACAGTCAGGTCCGGAGGGACGGCTTCTTTGGCCGTTCCGTCCTCCGGGACTTCCTTGTATGATCTTTGTTCGCAGACCCACCACCGGGGTTGGTATTGCTGGGGTATCTATTCTAAGGTAAGGAATCTGTCACTAACGTGTCTCTTTCAGATGCACAAGTTACTAACTTGTGTAACGATATATCTGTAAGAGACAGTAGTTAGTGACAGATTCCTACCGCCCCACCATCCTCCCGTTCTGCGAACTGATTTCTAGGGTTAAGGACATCCCTTTCAGGGCCCTAGTATTTTTCAGACACCTATGTCAGCTTCTTGCATGGCTCTGCGTTCCTGGCGCGGAAAGTCGTGTACAGAACTGACGTCCAGCGCGCAGGGCGGCGTCTAAGTACTGCCCGCGACGTCATCCCGGCGATCCCGACGCAGACGACGGACGCGGAGCCGCACGACGCCGCCCTACCGGCGCGCAAGGGTACTGCTACGCAAAAACTTTTCCGGATCCAGCCTGACGCCTGGGGATATTCTAAGGTAAGGAATCTGTCACTAACTACTGTCTCTTACAGATATATCGTTACACAAGTTAGTAACTTGTGCGTTTTTGCCATAGGCCTCAATGTGTTCTTTGTTGTCTATGCCTCCTTGGTTGGTGGTGTTTGACCATGTTGCCAATGGGCATATTGTGTAGCCAGCCAATGTGCTTTTTCAATAGACCTGCATGTGTTCTATGTTGTGGCCACTAGCCATGCTTCTTTGCTTGCTGTTGTGACCATGTGGCCAGCGTCCATTTTGTTCAGCCACCCTTAGTTTACTTTCATCAGTTTTCATTTCAAAGTCATTTTCTAGGGAGATTTATGGTAGGTGCTATATCCTTTTGTTTTTGTCCAATTGTTTACTTTTCTCAGTTTAATAATGTTTGATTATCATTGTATTATATGTATGTTATGATTATGAACATTCTTTAATAGTATTTGTATTTTTGTATTTTTTTTAATTGCACTTTCATGCCTCCCAATGGACTTTTCATAGTCCCTTAGTACACCAGCAATTCACTTTTTTTATTTTATAATTTTAATTTTAATGTTAATTTTTTATATTTTTTTAAAGTATATTTTCCCATCATCCATCCAACCCCTGCCTGCCACAGGTGCCTCCCTGGCTTAGATGCAAATAAAGCAAAGATTTATATCTGTATGTTGTTATGCTGATTGGAAATGAAATATTTGTTATGGTGGTGAGGTTTGACTTTGGAATGTATACACTTGTTAATTATTTAAAGTAATAACTTAAGTAACCACACTGCATTATGTTTTCGTTGTCTGTACTGAATTCAACTGCAACAATGCCACGTTTCACTAAATGTTTTTCTTGCTTCTTTGCTTTTTAGGTGCACAAGAGAACACCCAGAGTCCAGCTAGACAAAAGGCCTGTACAAAGAGATGTGACCACACAACACGTGAAGTGAGTCCTCCAAACTCTTCTGCGTGTGCAGCTAAGTGCAACTGCCAACTGACAGCTTCAAGATGGCCCCAAAGAAAGATGCTGCCAAGAAAGCAGCCAGTGAGAAGAAGCAGCTTTCCACCATTCGTTACAGGAAACTGAGCACAGTGGACAACAGCCACAGCCAGTAACTGTAGATCTTCCTGAAGTAGGAGTAGAACAGGATGTTGAGGTTCCTGCTGAGCAATAACCTCCTTAAATGAACCATTGGCTTCCAGATATCCAGCAAGAAAAAGGAAGGGTACTCGCCCATCTTCTTCAGGCCCCCCCTTCTGATGATTTGGACATGGATTGGACCCAGTTGAGTCTGAGACAAGCCAGTAGAGGCTCAGGAAAAGGAAAGTTCCTGAAAGGCTTACAATTATTGGAATGGTGAGGATGACGATCCAGTCATCCTCATGGAAGCTGGCCCAGGTGAGACCGACATTACCCCTTCTTCGGGCATTGGCAGTGGCACCAGTGGCCCACTAAAAAGTTCACCTTCCCTGTTTGGGACTTTTTTACGATTAGCAAGCAGGATGATATCCTTGCAATATGCTCCATTTGCCAGGCAAATGTTAGTCGAGGGAAGTCTGATTCACTCTATGGTACTGGAGGCCAAATGACCCATATAAAAAAAACACCACGCAATTCGGCGGGAGGCACACTTTAAAAAAATTGCTTATGGTGATGAGAGCGAGGAATCGGTTCCGATCATTGTAGGAGGTGAAGGCGATAAGGAAGAAGAGGGTGAAAGGCTCTTTACTTAAAGCAGCCCTGTTCCCAGCACTGCACCAGTATCACCTACCAGAGAAACGCATAATGGCACAAGAGTCGGATGGAGACACCACAGCAACAGCATACAGTTACTGCCCCAAGAGTCACATTGAGTCTACCACCTGCTGGTTATCTCCGAAAGTCACTTGCATCAGTGGCACCAGAAAAGAAAAATATCCAGGCTACTGTGACAGGCATGTTTAGGCAGGAGGGGCCCTATTAATGGAACCACCCAACGGCACGTTTGTACAATGGGAAGCTGGCTAAAATGTTAGCGTTGGACCTCCTCCCTTTTTCTTTTGTGGAAGGAGTGTTTTTTTTTAGAGTTTGAAGCAGTCTTCTGCCCAAAATTGAAAGTACCCAGCTGGACCTAATTTGCCTGAGTTGCTGTTTCAGCGCTCCATCACGTTGTGCTACAATTGGTTGGACATGCTTTACAGCAGAGTTTTGTTCACACTATCCACCTGACAGCAGACATGTGGACCAGTTGTCAAGCCACTGAGTACATGTGTATCATTGAACACTGGATCTCTTTTGTGGGGGATAAGCAGGAAATATCTATAGGTCTCGGTGCTTAAAGTTTTAAGGGCATGTGGTGGCATCTAACAGTATCCATATTCACCACAGAGAAATCCCATACTGCTACTGCTGCAAACACCTTGAAAGACTATAACAGCAAGGTGTTTAAATGGCTGCGACCCAGAGGTCCCAGAATTGGATTTGTTACCACGGACAATGGCAGTTAGGGCCACGGCAGATGGTAAATATTTTAGGGTCATGTGTTTGGCGCATTGCATCAACCTCATTGCGCAGGGCTTTTAAAAAAAGACCTAGTCAGTAGCTTACTGACTGCCTGCAGAAGAATCTGCACTCATTTCAGCCATTCTTTTGAATCCAGGAAGCAGTTGAGGATCATTCAGCTTGAAAATAGAGTTCCAGTTAAAGCCCTCATACAGGAAGCATCAACACATTGGAGCTCGGCCTATTGCATGTTGCAACGTCTGCTTGAGCAGTACAAATCGATCAATGAGTATGTCATTCAAAGAGGAGGGGATGCAACTGAAAAACATGTCCATTGTGATGGGCAAATGGGGTGTAGTCACATGCCTGATAGAGATGCTATACCCTTTTGAGGTTTTCACACGGGATGTCAGCAAGGAGAACAGTACGATGGGCCAAGCTATCCCATTATTGTATCTGCTATAGGAAAGATTCATAGGTGTAAATGAATATGCACATAATTTGGTTCAGAGCTTAATTCTTTGCTTGGCTGATAATCTATGGCTGCAAAGCGACTTTGTGTCTTCCAAAGAGTAAATCTGTGCCACAATACTTGATCCACGGTACAAAAAAATACTTGCCACTTTAATTCCTTTTTCAGAAGGGGATGTTTCAGAATACAAGTCTTGGATTGTTCAGCGAGCCAGAGACATGGAAGAAGAACGGCTGGAAATTAGAGTCCCACCCCCGGGCACAAGTTCTGGGGTGCCACCTCCAATATCCAGGGAGGGCAGTCCTGTTGTTTCACAGCAGCCAATACCAGCAACAATTTTACCGGCAACAACAGGAATACAACAATCAGCCAGAACCTCTGAATTGTGTTAGTTTCAATATACAGATCTTAAGTCCAGTGCAGAGGCGATGACAAAAGAGGTGGAGAAAGTGGCAGCACCAATGGCCATTTAGAGGATGTTCCAGGGCTATCTGGATGACCCAAGAGAGGTCTATGTGGATCAAAACCCACTGGTGTATTGGTATGGGACGATGTGCCAATGGCCAGAGCTCAGGAGGCTGGCAATAAAGTATCTGACTTGTCGGGTCGCCAGTGTGTTTGCTGAGCATGAGTTCAGTGCAGCTGTTGCAGTTGTCACAGTGAGAAGGACCAGTCTCTCACCTCGAAATGTGGAGAACATGGACCATGAACAAAACCAACACTTCATACCACACAACTTCACCTTTCCTGAAATGAGGATAAGGGTGATTGGTCAGACTCAAGTGTGTTGGATCATGATGACCAACTTCTGGGTGAACCACCTGAGTTTGAGGATGGACTCTACTTCCTTGACTGAGAGTATGCTACCACAGAACTTTTTATTTATTTATTGTCAAACTACACTGCCAAAAAAAGATAAGGCGAGTAGAACATTGTTTGTGTCTGACTTATCCAGCCCCACTATTTTTAGGCATATGTATGGCCGTATTGGAGTTGGACCAGTGTGCAATAAATAATCTTTCCCATTTTTCTTCAAGAACATTGGGCTAGCCCAATAAAGATCATTTAATTTACAAGACTGCCAACTTCCAATGTTTTGCTTGCATCAAAGAGGAGATACAATTGTGTACCTACCACCAAGCTTGGATTGGAACAGGTAACTATTGCACCAATGACGTATATATTACCGAGTGATTGTGAGTGATGATTCATGTGGTGTCAGACAGTGAGGGAGGGTGTTTAACTAATAATTTGTAAACTTGATTTAGAGGATCTGTCATGTTTGGGGCCTAATGGGTGATAATTTGTTCTGAAGGTGATTTGCCCTTTCACACTTAGAGATTTACTTGCAGGGTACACTCCTTTTTTCTGGTTCTTGAGAGACTAGAACAGTCATTTTAGTTAACAAACACAAATCTACACACAAAAATCAAATTCTGTTTATCATCTTGTTCTTAAACAGAAGTGCAGTGCAGTCAGGAGGAGGATGGAAGGACTCTGGGCTGGACGGACTCAGGGCTGGACTACCTCAACAGCCACAAGAAGGAAGATATCGAGTCTATAGACTTCAAAGGGAAACCAACATGATGATGACACTGAGGCCTACTCAGCTCTATGAACTGGAGAGAGGGTGCATTGATTGATCAGCCCAGTACATGCAGTTACTTGTTTGTGATTGTTTGTAAATTACTCTCACTTCTCATCTAATCAATCTGCCATGGCTTATAAAAATAATTGATAGCAACAGCCTATGATCTTGCTGTGTCTTTGAGTTTTGGAAGTTGGTACACTCCTCATGAAGCTTACCTTTTGCCCTTCTCCTTGACTCTACAATATCGTTTCTGTTTAACAAACTGCAGGCCTCTTCTTCTCCTGCACGAAAGGCGAAAGCTCCATAACACTCCTGCTTACCGGACCGGTTCAGCCAGGCACCAAAGACAGACATTTCAACAAGAATGCAGATCCACCGCCCAATTTGGCAATACAGTATCATTTTTCTTTTAACAAACATAATTTTTAGAACTATGTGGGTTCACTAATTACAGAGGGAGCCAGGCTGCACACAATTTTGCCATGGTTGTACAGTAAGCTGTAACAGGGACTTTTTGAACCCCCCATCGGTGGGACCAGGTCCAAAATCTTCATACCTTTGTGACTCGGACTCCTTTTTTGACCTCTCAGTACACCCATCTCCTTGCTCCTCAAATGTTCCCTCCTAGTACCCCAACTTTGTTTGTTCACCAACCCATTTTCAAGCCTTCTGAGTGACAACAAACACCGTTCCTATTTGGCCTCCTTTTGCATTCTCTCAGTAACCCAAGTGCTTCTGTCACTGTTTAGTCTCAAGTGGCTGGTTGGATGCAAATTGCTGGGGTATCCAGGCACTTATCACTCCGTACGGCCCGTCTCAGCACACCCAGACTACACACCTCCATAATTTATATCTTTCAAAACTAGAACATTTAAATATATAATAACTTGGGTCTCTGTGGCTGAAGGGCTGTTTGCCATGGATGTAAGTGAACTGTGCAATACTCGTTTCTTCCTTTCCTTCT
This sequence comes from Calotriton arnoldi, assembly GCA_963921515.1. NCBI lineage: Eukaryota > Metazoa > Chordata > Amphibia > Caudata > Salamandridae > Calotriton > Calotriton arnoldi. The sequence goes on along the minus strand of CAWUFW010016220.1, from coordinate 208,705 downwards.
ACAACAGATTGATGTTGATGTGCTGCTCATCGTCGCCATGATGAATATTGTTGTTGTGTAGAGTTTTTCTATGTCGCACCTTTCCCAAAATCCCCTCTCTGAAAGAGACAATTAGTTATAGATTCCTTACCTTAGAATTATCCCCAGGCGTCAGACTGGATCCCGAGACTTTTTCGTCAGCAGTATCCCTGCACGTCGAAAGGTGGCGTCGGTCGGCTCCGCGTTCGTTGTTGGCGTCGTGGTCGCCGGGATGATGTTGCGGCAGCTACTTAGACGCCGCCCTCGCCGCTGACGTCTGTTCTTTTTTTCCGCGCCAGCCAGCGCGAGATCCGGAGAGAGCGGTACCTCCAGTCACTTTTTGACTGACTTTTGCCGACTTTTGTCGACGTCGCTTTTGAGTCTTCGACTCCTGGTGCACGTCAGGGATGCCTGGTTTCAAGACTTGCGGTTCCTGCCGACGGCTGATGTTGGTGACGGATCCGCACCGCATGTGCCTGTTCTGTTTGGAACCCGACCACGACTCCAAGTCGTGTTCCGACTGCGGACCATGAATCCGAAGTATTTGCGGCAGTGGCCCCGAAAGCTTCTCGAGGCCCAGCAGTCCACTCTGCATCGCTCGAGGTCCCGGTCGCGTGGGAGGTTGAAGGACTGGTCGCGGAGCCACCACCACCAATCTTATTCCAAGTCTTCGCACTCCTCAAGTAAGTCGAAGCAGAAGAAGTCGAAGAAGCATCGTCACTCTTTGACTTCTCCCCGTCCGTTGGCCGACGCGACGAGGGATGCGGGTGGTGCCCCTCCTGCGGCTCCGCGTGCGGAGCCCGCTGGGTCGACTCTGGGTATCCCTCCTTTTCCGGGAGCCGGTGCGACCCCTGTCCCGCTTCAGAGTTTCTCCAAAGCGATGCATGCCATCTTTGGGCAGCCCAACTCCGCCAGCGCGCCTTAGGGCCCCGCGGCTCGGCTGGGGGCCCTGGGCCTTTGCCGGCGACTTCAGCCCCGGCACCGCAGGGTTCCCTTGGATCCAGGCCTTGATCCGGATCGGTGCCGGTCGACCTGACCACACACCCCCCGGCGCTGACTCCACCAGCACCACGTCCGCCACCGTCGCCGCTTGTGTCCCCAGACGGCGTCTACCCCGGCCTCCAATGTGGACACTGAGTCGGACTGGCGTTGACCGATGCCGGACCCGACACCAATGGGTACTTTTGTGCCCCTGTTCAACCCTGGTCCTTTCAGGCCGGATTGGCAAGCAGATGAGGGTAAGGAGGACTGGGAGGGGTCTGGAGACCCTTTGACTGACCAGTTGGGTTACGAACCGGACTGGAGAGAGGAACTGGGGGAAGCCAGTGGTCTGGAGACCTTGGCATGTTGTCGTCTCCTACCGTGGCTACGGAGGAGGGAGCGTCTTATGCAGTGGTGTTGCGTAGTGCGGCCGAGGCTCTCAACCTCTAGCTTCCTACGGTGGCAGTCAGGACTAACCTCCTGACAGAGGTGCCTCAACCGGCAGCAAGCTCTTTGGAGCCCCTGCTGCCGTATAATGTAGCCCTAACCGACATCCTTTTGGGCACCTGGTCCAGGCCCAACACAGGGGCTCCTGTGGATAGGGTGATTGCCTGACGCCACCGCCCGGCCCCGGGCGACCCCAACTTTCATCTCCCAACACCCCACCCCTGAGAGCTTGGTGGTCCAAGCCTCCACGTCAAAAGGTGCATTCCCTAACGCACCACCTGATAGGGAATCCAAAAAGCTGGACCACCTTGGGAAGATGTTTTCTTCCTCCAGCTTGGGACTGCGGTCGGTAAACACTGCATGTCTGTTGGGCCGTTTCACCCACTCCGTGTGGAATACGGTGGCGCAAGTGCTGCCAAAGTGCCCGAAGGACGCCCGGGCCGTGTACTCCCATGCAGTTGCCGAGGGGAGAGACACAGCAAAGTTTACCATCCGCCGTGGACTGGACACTGCCAACTCGCTAGGGAGGACGATTTCCACGTCGGTAGCCCTCTGACGCTACGCCTGGCTGAGGTTGACTGGTTTTTCAGGGGATGTCCAAGCTACCCTTATTGACATGCCCATTGATGGCCGTCGCTTGTTTGGAGACAAAGGCAGACAAAGCGCTAGAGCGCTTTAAGGACTCTCAGGCTACGGCCAAGTCCTTGGGTCTCTCCACCACCCGCCCTGTGCAGTCTGCCTTTAGCCCCTTTCGTGGCTTCGGAAGGGATGCCTTGCCACGTCCTGCCCAAGGCCACAGGTCGGTTCAAGCTGTTCAGCCTCTGCGCGGCCGAGGACATAGGAACCACCGTCGTGGGTCTGGGAGCCAGCGCGCGGGCCAGTCCACCACAGCCCCCTCTGCAGCAGCCTCCAAACCCTCCTAGTCTGACCTTTCAGGGCCACCGATCGCCAGTGGGCGGCAGGATTCGCCATCACCTCCCCCTCTGGTGCACCCTCACGTCAGACAGGTGGGTTTTGCAAATAGTCCAAAGGGGCTACTCCCTCCCCTTCGAGACTACCCCCCCCCAGCCATGCCACCTCAGTACAATCGCATGTCGAAGGATCATTTGGCCCTTCTCCAACAGGAAGTTACAGCTCTCTTGGCCAAGAGAGCCATCAAGTGTGTTCCTGCCCCAGAAGTAGGTCGTGGTTGCTACTCCCACTACTTTCTGGTGCCCAAGAAAGACAAAGGCCTGCGTCCTATCTTGGATCTCAGGAATGTCAACCGCTTCCTCCGGAAGAAGTTCAAAATGTTGACGCTAGCTCAGGACCTGTCTGCCCTCGACTCTGGAGACTGGATGGTAGTGTTGGACTTGCAGGACGCTTATTTTCACATCCCCGTCCTGCTGGCCCACCGGCGTTACCTGCGGTTCACGTGGGCCACGAGCACTTTGTTTACCGTGCTCCCCTTTGGCCTTACCAGCGCCCCTCGGGTGTTCACGAAAGTGATGGCGGTGGTCGCAGCTCATCTGCACGGATCAGGGGTTCCAGTCTTCCCCCCCTATCTCAACGACTGGCTGTTGAAGGCGGGCTCGCCCCAGGCTGTCGTCTCCCACCTCCAGACTGCGGCCGACCTCCTGCATTCACTGGGGTTCACCAACGTGCCTAAGTCACACCTGACTCCCTCTCAGAAGCTCCTTTTCATCGGAGCTGTTCTGGACACAACGCAGTTTCGGGTTTATCTTCCCGAGCGGCGAGTCCGGGATATTCGGGCTATGATTCCGATCTTTCAGCCCTTATCCTGGGTTTCGGTCAGAATGACCCTGAGGCTGCTGGGCCTCGGCCTCCTGCATCCTGCTGGTAGATCATGCCAGGTGGCATATGCGGGATCTGCAGTGGGACCTGAAGTTCCAGTGGGCACAGCATCAGGGGAATCTGTCCGATTGCGTTCAGATCTCGGAGGGCACTGCACGTCAATTGCAGTGGTGGCTCACGAACCGAGATTGGGTCAATGGCAGATCCCTCTCCTTTCCCCAACCGGAGTATACGGTGGTGACAGATGCATCACTGCTGGGATGGGGTGGCCACATGGGAGAGGCGGAGATCAGAGGCCTCTGGTCTCCGGCGGAGTCCGGGCTCCACATCAACCTTCTGGAGCTTCGGGTGATCCGTCTTGCACTGAAGGCATTCCTTCCCTCTGTCCGGGAAAGAGTGGTGTGCAGGTGTTCACGGACACCACCGCCATGTGGTACTGCAACAAACAGGGCGGGGTGGGGTATTGGACCCAATGTCAAGAGGCTCTCCATCTCTGGACATGACTGGAACATCAGGGCATATCCCTGGTGGTCCAACACCTGGCAGGTTCACTGAACGCCAGGGCGGACTACCTCAGCCGCAGGTGCATGATGGATCACGAATGGCGTCTTCACTCGGACGTGGTGCAAGGTCTCTTTCAGCAGTGGGGAGAGCCTTGGTTAGATCTATTTGCCACCGAAGAGAATGCGCAATGTCAGCAATTCTGCGTGTTGGAATTTCCAAGGCTGCACTCGCTAGGTGACGCTTCTCGTCGCGAGTGGAGTTGCAGTTTTCTATACGCCTTTGCGCCTATACCACTTCTGCCCTGAGTGCTGAAGAAGATCAAGCGCGACCGGGCCAAGTCATTCTTGTGGCCCCGGACTGGGCATGAAGAGTCTGGTATCCCGAGCTGTTATACATGGCCATCGATCCTCCGATCAGACTGCCTCTTCGGGAGGATCTTCTGTCCCAGCAACAGGGGACGGTCCTCCACCCGAACCTGTCCAGCCTCCACCTCCTTGCGTGGAGATTGAGCGGCAGCAGTTGACTGCTTTTGACCTTCCTCCCGAAGTCTGTAACGTTATCTTGGTAGCCAGGCATCCCTCCGCTAAAACGGTATACGCCTGTAGATGGAAAACATTTGTGGCATGGTACGCAGCAAAGGTTGTGGATCCCCTTTCTGCCCCTCTTTCTGAGGTTCTCTTGTTCCTCCTTTCTTTGGCCCAGCAGGACTCTGCTCTAAGCACTCTTAAGGGTTATCTCTCAGCCATTTCAGCCTTTCTTCGGCTTCCTGATCTGCCATCTCTTTTCAAGTCCCCTGTTGTAAATTGCTTCCTTAAGGGCATTACTCATCTTTTTCCTCCTGTTCCCTTCGTAATGCCTCATTGGGACTTGAACTTGGTTCTTACCTTCCTTATGTGTGCTCCCTTTGAGTCGCTTCATAACTGTCCTCTCAGACTCCTTACTCGAAAGACTTTTTTTCTGGTTGCCATCACCTCTGCTCGCAGGGTGAGTGAGCTGCAAGCCCTTTCTTCAAAACCTCCTTTTCTGGCTGTTCAACCGGACAAGGTGGTCCTCAGAACCAGACCTTCCTTTCATCCAAATGTGGTTACTTCTTTCCACATTGGTCAAACCATCACTTTGCCCACCTTCTTTATGCCTCCTCATCCTTCTAAGGAGGAAGAGAGGCTCCACCGTCTGGATCCAAAACGTGCGCTTTCCTTTTATTTGGATCGCACCAGACAATTCCGGGTGGATGACCAGCTCTTTGTTGGCTACGTGGGCGCCAAAAAAGGTCGGGCCGTGCACAAACGGACCATCTCTAGGTGGGTCGTCTTTTGCATTAAAGCTTGCTATTCTTTGGCAAAGAAGGAGCCTCCAGTGGGACTGCGCACCCATTCCACCAGGGCGACGGCAGCGACCAGTGCTTTGGGACGGGGAATCCCCCTCAATGACATCTGTCAGGCGGCTACGTGGGCATCTCTGCACACGTTCACAAAACACTACTGCCTGGCCAGCCAAGTCCAGAGAGCGGCTTCTTTGGCCGTTCTGTTCTCCAGGACTTTCTGGTGTGAACTTAGTTTGCAGACCCACCTCCGGGGTTGGTATTGCTGGAGTATCTATTCTACGGTAAGGAATCTATAACTAATTGTCTCTTTCAGATGAACAAAGTTACTTACCTTCGATAGCGATGTATCTGTAAGAGACCTAGATTAGTTATAGAATCCCTACCGCCCCACCCATCCTCCCCTTCTGCGAACTGACTTCTAGGGTCAGGGAATCCCTTTTAAGGTCCTAGTTTTGTGCACCAGTGGTCAGCGTCTTGCATGGCTCTGCGCTTCTGGCGTGGAATGTCATGTACAGAACTGACGTCAGCGCGCGAGGGCGGCGTCTAAGTAGCTGCTGTGACGTCATCCCGACGACGACGAATGCGGAGCCGACCGACGCTACCTTTCGACGCGCAGGGGTACTGCTGACACAAAATTCTCCAGATCCAGTCTGACGCCTGGGGGTAATTCTAAGGTAAGCATTCTATAACTAATCTATGTCTCTTACAGATATATCGTTACCGAAGGTAAGTAACTTGTTCTTCCCATCCATTCATCAACTCCCTAACCCTCTTGCCGTGGGCTGTGTGATTTATTGAGGTGACTCAATTTACACCATAAATGGACCACACACTTGGTGGGGCGGATGTGGTGAAAGCAACACCAACTCACTGCAGAATCTTTTATTAGCTGAGAAATATACCCCACACCAGCCCCAGTTACCCACTCATGCATAAAAGGGGTTTAGATATAGAACATCATTCGTCAACATCAGCACTCAAACCTTGTGTTGCGTAAACGCATAACCTTGTTGATTCCACTCCTGACTATGAGTCCACTTTTCTGACTCAATAATTTTGTAGCTTTAGATTTAATTAAGTAACTCCCCATTGCTCAGAAGAAGCTACTATTGCTTGTTTTTGTTACTTTATCAGGTATTCTTTTCTTTGTTGTGTCATGGTGGTATTAGTCTGGTCTCTTTCTGTGTAAAGCTATGATATAAATAAGTAACCCATTAACTCAGTTTTTCTTTCAATTTAGTTGCCTGTGCTAGTTAATCCTTTTTGTTAATCCTACAGATGGAACTCACCTAGGTGGGAGTGGGCCCTCGCTTGTTGTGATGCCTTCCCTTTTAGCGTGCTAGCCTTCTACTACTACTACCACCACCATTAAAAAGGCACCTTGGGTAACCCTGCAGTTAATTTTGGAAGATATAGAGCGGTAGCAGCCATCGCTTTATCTATTCAGGTAAGAGAACTATTGGGTGAAGTGAACTAGTTTAGTTAGAAAATAAGTAACTTCTATTGCAGATTTGACTTTCCTTCCCTGTTTATCTAGGTTGTTGTAGGCAATATAGGCAATGGCAGCATACCCTACCCTCTAATGGTCAATATTATAGTTACAGAGGGCAGTTTGACATGGGTGTAACTAACTACAACTAACTGGTATGCTTATACGTTCATAAGAAAGGAGATTAAAAAACAGGCTGCACAAAATACGCAGCAGTGAAAAGTAAAACACAAAAAAAGACAATGTACAATTCCCTTTCCCCTTACTTGTTTTTGAGAATAAAATCCACCCTCTCTACCCTCAACAGGCTTACCCCTCTCCCCGAAAAAATCCTCCCATCCCCAACCAATGTCCAAAGAAAACTCAAAGTCCAAAGTAACTCCCAACTTCCTTCCCAATCCCCACCATCTCCTCCCACAACAAAAGTCGCTCACACCAAAATAAAAAGTAAAGAAAGGCTAGAAGAGGGTGTTCTACAAGCGGGTCCCGAGCTCCTCAAGCTTTGCCTCCATGTGTGCCATCCTGCGGTCCAGGTGCGCCGATTGCTTCAGTACACTGCGCTGAAAATGGCAGCCTGAGGCGGATGGGGGAGGTGGGGGGAGCAGCAGTGGTTGTTGGACAGGCAGCTGCAGCCGGCAGTGGCAATGTTGCCGGGAGGCTGGAGGTACTTAGCTGCTGGCTCGAGGAACTGGGGCCTGGGGAAGCGGAAGATGTCGAAGGCTCCTTCTCCTCTGGAGCCACCAGCCGTTAATATTCTAGACGGTTTGGCCTCCAACCTCTGCTGCTGCAGCTGGGCTGCAATCTCCTGGCATGTAGGTGGACCTGCAGGAGTAGCTATATCAAGAAAAAAAAAATTGTAAACAGTGCTCTTTGCTAACACTTGTTTAAAATTATAGTGGCACAGTAGCAGGACATTGCTGGTCCCTTAGGGTCATTGGAATTTGTTGTGATTACTAATCACAGGGACATATTTTATCCACACATGCCTCACATAAAAGCAATATCTGCCTGAAAGCAATTAAGGCAGACTAACAGCACACCAGATTACAAAAAACTGTTATTATTGTCTTTTTAACGGATTTCCTAGTAAAATAGTAAACAGACACTTTGTGTTGAAAATAAAAATAAATTACCTCTCATTAATGAGCGGCATTATGTACTAAGGAGTACAAGTATTCTTGTGCTAAATTAATGCAGGCATGCTAGCTATCTCTCTGTATAGTCTGCAGCTGGGGCAGCTTTAATGGAGATTTATCTTAATTCCAATGGCCCTGCTCTTCTCCAAATGCCTTTAAATTCTACCCTCACTATAAAGAGGCAGGTGAATAATAATGATGGTACGTCGCACACGTCTCGTATATAATGCGGATACCATGTTTGACGTAAGTAGATAGTGGAAAAACGATGCACTGCAGCACAGGGAAAGGAACAAGATATATAGATTGCATTTGTCACATTCATTAAAGTCCGGGCCCCTTCATATACCACCATAAAAAAATTGTTACCCAGAGATTTTCATTTTTGATTTGTGTTTTTGTATCATTAGAGAAGTAATTTAGCTTGGGTAGACATTGCAAAACCGTGCCGGATTTTTCTGGATGACATTTTTAAAATAGTGGATGCGTTGCAGTGATTATGTAATATTTCAGGAACCATAAGACCTATATACTTAATTTTGGTATTAAAACATAGGTTTTTGGGGTCAAGTAGTCTTCTAGAAAGAGAAATCACTCTTCAGAGCAACCCTTCCATCATTTTTCAAAATGGCAGCTCTATAATGTGCTTTATCCATCATAATGATTATTTATTTCGATATTGTTTTTGTTTCAGGTTTTCCATTGATTCAAATTCGTAAACATGAGCGAAGCAGGTGGTAGCAGAAGATCTTTACCTCCTGACAGTGTTGCAAACTACAAAATCTGAGGACTCCTTCAACATTTTATCATTGTAACAAGTGCTACAAGTCGTGTACAATGAAAAAAAGCATGGAAAAAATTCCTCAAAAAATAGCAGAAACCCAGTGAATCATAACAAGACTGAGTGTTCCAAGAACGCTACGACAACCAAACCCAATACCCATCTACTTAGAAGATTGATGGCTACCCCTCATCCACCTCCAACAACTGATCAGAAAGCAGAGGATCTTCAGTGTGTTTCTGTAGTTTAGCCAGAACAAGGGCCAATTCGATTGACGAAAGAACAACGTACAGAGTGTAGGAAAGTGCCTCTTTTTGCATGGTTACCCCTCCACTTTTTGACTGACATCTGATGCAACCTGACTTGATGTGCCCTGGGTCCCTGCCAATCAGGTTCCCAGGGCCTGTGTTCTTTCCCAAGACTGTACCTTTGTACGCACAATTGGCACATTTCTGACCACAGGTAAGCCCTTTGTAAAAGGTACGATTGGTACCAAGGGCACTGTGACCAGGGGAGGCCTCTAAGGGCTGCAGCACTTATTGTGCCGCCCTTAGAGGCCCTGTACCTTAACACCCACACACTGCCTTGGCAGGCTGCGTGTTTTGATGCAGAGAAAAGTGAAGAGTCGACATGGCACACCATGCCTGCAACCCACTGCCTGAGGTCTAGGTAAGTCACCCCTCTAGCAGGGTGCACTAGCCCTAAGTTGAGGGTACAGTGACATGAGCCTTGTACCCCTACATTGTCTAAGACCATTCTTAGACATTGTAAGTGTAGTAAATCCTTAAAGAGTATATGGTCTGGGATTTGGTCATTAAGAACTCCAAAGCTCCATAATGGCTTTACTAAAAACTAAGAGGTTTGGTAGCAAACTTCTCAGCATATTAAACCCACGCTGATGCCAGTGTTGAATTTAATGTAAAATGCACTCAGAGGGCATCTTGGAGATGCCCCCTGAAAATCAACCAGCCCTGGTGTGGTTCCTGAATGGCTGCCCGCCATTTGCCACCACCAGACAGGTTTCTCGACCCCTCCGCTCTCTGGGTCCAGAAACATCCAGGGCAGGGGTGTCATGCCTCCTCCCCCAGGATGGGCTGGGTACATGAAAGGGGAAGCTTCAAAGGCCTGTTGCCTTTGGAAGCTGCCCCCAGCAACTGGCTCCCACCGGTTTTGGCCCCCACTTTGGGTGGGAGAATCGACGGGAAAACCAAGCTAGGAAGAGAGGTGTTTTTTAAATTTTATTTATTTGGTGTTTTATATAGCGCGAACTTGACCCTAATGGGGTATCAGAGCGCTTTACGTTCACATAATTTTACACTTATAACAACATGAACACTTTACAGTTTCAGTAAACTTTATCATTATACAGTAAGTTACTAGCAACAGTTATGCTACAAAGTCATAAATTAGTTGTACATTGAATTGTGAGAGAAACATTTGTGCATGACATACAAATTTACGAAATCAAAATGACGTTAGTGGTCGATGTGTGGTGGTGTGTGTATTAAACAAGAAGGTCCTCTGATAATGACAAGACTGCTGGAGTTATGGCAGGAATTTGCTCATAAGAAAGTTTTGGCTGCGTTTTTAAAAGCCGCGATGGACGACATTTTTCTAATGTTAGGGGGAGAGCGTTCCCACCTTTGCCAACCCCACCCCTCAGGTGGGGGAGGTGAGGCGAAGCACACATCTCAGTTCCCTCCATCTTGATTATGAGGGGACACAGCCTATTTGGAAGAGGCTCATGTCCCCTCCCACTGGAGGGTGGTGTAATAGGAGGTGTATCCACCCCAAGGAAGGGACCCATTGGTCCTGAACTGCTCACCCCTTTAACGCCCCTAAATTTAGTATTTGGGGACACCCTGAACCTTGCCTCCTCAGACTCGAGGAAGAAACGGGAAGGACCGAAGAGCCATGCTGACCAAGGAAGAAGAAAAGGACACCAATCTACGACCTACCTACAGCAAGAACCCTGGCGGAGTCCAGAAGTCAGCAACCCCCAGAACCCGGAGGACCTGCCCTGCAACCATCTTACCGACTCGGTCTCCCGGTGAGCACTGGATTTGCTCAAGCAATGGCTTACCTCCAGAATCCGGATTCCGGCGACACTGCTATTCGGCATTACTCTGCACCCAATGCCCACGGCCCGAGTTTGAGAGGCCCAAAACCACAAGGTCTCCCCAACTATCCTGGCTTGGCATCTGGTGATCACGACCTCCCTCAAGCCTTCAAAAGACGCCTGCAGCCTCAACTTGAAGGGTCCCCCCCCGACTGCGACCTGAGCTGGTAAAAAAAAACAGACGGCAGAAGACACCCCTGCACCCGATACCCCAAGGCCTTGGGTGGCCTAACCGACGGTGTCAAGACATCGCCCAAGATCCAAACACACCTGTCCAGCTGGTAGTCGCCTTCAGTAAGTCTCCCTGCCCGAGCCTGCAGCAGCTTTGCAAAACCGAAGGTCTCCATTGAAAAGCACAGAGTCCCCCATGTCCTCTTTGCACCCTGCACCCGGCCACCACAGTGCCGCTCGTTCCTGTGCTCGTCGTTGGCCCCTGCAGTGCTGACCTTAACCCCAGGAGCTTTGCTCCCACACCCGACTGGCCTGCTTGCCTGCAGTCCCTAAGCGAAGGCCCCTTAGCCCCTTTGGCTAACATTTGGCCCTTGCACTCTGCACCCGGCCGCCCCAGTGCCACTGGTGGTGCAATTTGAGTGTTTACCTGGACCTTAGGGAACCTTGGTCCTAACCCCCAAAACTCAAACTTGTAAGTCATTTACTTAACTGTAAACTATTAAAACTCTTTCTCCTATAGGAACCAATGTTACAAGTTTTGTTCCTAATAAAATGTCTGTTGACTTACTGTTTTGTATGAAAAGAAAGTAACTATGCTTAAACCTACGAATTGTCGTACTTACCTGTAAGTGACCAACTCTAGTATATAATATCTTGGCATATCACCTCAAGTACTGAAAGCAACGGAAAAGTAATCCAAAAGTAATCAAAAGTAATCTTTCTGTGTTTTGAACTGCACTCACACATTATGCAGGCGTGATTGCAACAAGATAGACTGGTTTAAGTGTTAAAGGCCTGAAGGAACAGCTGTGCATAATCTCAAAGGACACGTACATCGGAAATGTCAAGACTAAGCCCAAATCCCATTGGGGTGTAACAAGTGGCAGCAGGGGAAGCATGAGCCAAACCTTTTATAAAACGCATCACAACCAGTAAATTAAAGACTGTTGGTTCGCCAAATTCAGGAAGGCCAAAAGGGTCATTAAATAAGCTTTTACTGTGCCCACTGCAAGGTACAAACAAAAGAACATCTGGAAACCTGGTTCAGATGGAGTGAGTATTTTAGGCTGTGTACCAGGCAACTAATTTGTGCAAGGGCATCTGACAGCTGCATGGATGAAAACCCCTCATTTGGCAAGTCGAAAGCATTCAATTGCTAACCATAAGTCAGCCAAAGATCCTGTACTGTCTCTCTCAAGATCTGAATGAAGTTGGGGAGGCATTGCTAATGCTGGGCCTCCTGGGGTCTGAGATGCCACTGCGGGCCCTGCATATGCCATTTGGGATGAGGGTGATGCGAGCAGTCCAAGAAGTCACAGAACCATCCTCACTGAGAACCATGATTGAGCCTGAAATGTTGGGATCATACGATAAATGTCCTGGGGTCGCTTTGGTGGCGGGAAGGCTTTGAAAGTCACCAGATCAGTACCAATGAAGGGAATTTTCTGTGTGGAGCAAAGTAGCGCTTTCGCTCATTGAAAATCCCAAGGAGGTCAGGAGTATAGCTATCATCCGGAGGTGGTGTTTGACTGCGGCAAAGCCTACCTGTAGGACCCAGTCATTGAGGTGTGGAAATGCGTGAATCCCTAACTAGTACTTTAATGAATAGCCAAGAGGCAGAGGTAAGTCCGAAAGGGAGCTAAGTAAATTGAAAAGTGTTCTTGGTCTACCTTGAATCGCAGATAATACTGCTAGATCTGCAGGACTGGCTTATGGAAATACATGTTCTGCAATTCCAGGGACAGCATCCAGTCTCCTTGGTCCAGAGTTGGAAGGACCTCAAGTATCTGATAGCACTGGTGTCATTGCAGCGGTATTGATGTATTGGGTGACATAACAAACAGTTGCACCTTTATTTCCTAGCACAACCTGGGCCTGGAGCGGGCCACTTTAGGTTTGGGGGTCAGAGACTGGCGTCTGGACCAAATCCTGGGCCAGTCGATATGGTGTTGGCATGGAAGGAACCAGCGTGCATCTTGGTGCCAGTCTAGAACCCAGAAATAGTGCGGGCTACACAGCAGGTCCTGAGCAGGCCAGTGGCATTGAGGGTGAATTCCGCACCTGAAGTACAATATGAGATCCCTGTCATTCTATGGGGCCTGTAGGTGCACGGGAGGAAGCTGGAATATTGAGATCTGCAGCATGACATCTTTGAAGGGCGCTATCTGTTAGGCTTATGACGGCTCAAGGAATTTGCTGGGATTGGGTCAGATTTTGGCAACGTCGAGTGTAATCTCAGGCTTGTTGCCCTTGTGGCTTCTTGCTAGCTTTTGAGTAGAGAGATGGGGTTGGGTTCTGCTTGACCTCCTTGCGCTTATTTCTAGACTTTGACTCACTACAAGACTTCCACAGGGACAACGACCTATAAGGGATGTGTTTAGTACCTAAAATAGCACTTCATCAGTCTCCTTTCCCATGACCTTATTGTTACATTCGGCCCTTCTTAATGGCTGGTGCCTCTCTTGGACACTATTACTCTACATTATGCAAACAAACCTGATATCTGCTGGTGTCAATCATATCCACTACGCAATAGCTTGTGTGATTACAGGGTACCCTTCAAGCCATAGCCTTTTTATCCTAAAGCTGGCCATCTCCACTGGGCTCTAAAAGTTAGAGGGGGCCCTTCCTCATGCCCCTACTTGTTTCCTCACAAACCACTCCAAGGCCTCTTGATTACACTGACCATTCACTTGACCCTATTTCCCCTTCTAAAGGGGAATCTTTGTGGCTCGAATGATTTCAGTGGACCTATACAGCCCCTCTCTATTTCCCTGAGTTGACAATCTACACCACACGAGAGCTCTGCTGCTTACAGTGAGCCCTTAAAGACCCTATTGCTTCTTTCCTAGCCTAGAGTCAGAGACCTTCCCTAGTCTCTTTTTACCATGGATCTACCTCCGTGCCCTTGCCTGTTTCATTCGACTGTCAAAATGTCACACCCAGGACTCTAGTGATTGCACTGACCCTCAACATGAACCTCCCCTCTGTCTCGCAAAACTAGTCACTTTCTAGACCGGTATGATTGCACTGAGCTGTAAAGGCGCCGCTCCTTTATCTGCCAGGTTCAACTATCTGCACCCCATTTGGGCTCCCAAACTTACACCGGTCCCTCCATGCCAATGATCTTTTTTTGTCCTAATGTTACCAGTCTTCACCAGGGCCTCATTATTTTCAATCATCCCATCTCAATTGCCCCTGCCTCTTCGTCCATGGAGTCAGTAATCATTACTTATCTCTAGTGGTTACACTGACCCCTCCATGTCCATCTTCTTTATCCCGCAATCACATTTTAGCATTTTTGATTCCATTAGGGCGGCCCCTCAACATCTTTCATCTGCCGGAGTCAACCAGCTCCTCCAGGGCTCTGCTGGTGACACTACGTCCTCCACAGTCTTCTTTTTCCCTGCTCTTATCTGCCTTTGCCAGGCACTAGCAGGAGACCTATAGACCTAGAAGACCACATGCTGTCTCTCTTTTACAGAGTGGCTGGCGTTCCTCCTGCCACCAATCGAACATCACACAGAACAGAACACCCCAACACTTTCCTCTTCCATGGAGCGGGGTGTTGTCTCTGATCCTATTGCTGATACTTTAGGACCAGCTGCCCCTACCTGAACTTTTTATAAAGAGCTTGACATGGTCACTCAGCTCTTCTGGTGGCGCAGCTACAGGCCCTATACATAGCAAAGGAAATCGCAGCACAATTAACCCCTGTGGACAAGGGCATGTTCCTGCTACTCCTGGGAGCAGCTGAAGCTCTTCAAACAGGATTAAAGGTTCTGTACTCTCCTCCACTAGAGTCAGGGTACTGTGTCCCTGCTCTTCTGGATGCTACCCTCAGTTCTCAAGTAGACCACAAGGTTCCTAGACAGTCCTTTCCCTTAGAGTGGCCACGTTGCATTGTGTTGAGATTGGAACATCCCACATGTGCCAGAAAGGTGATCATCTTTTCCTATTGATTGAGGATGATTCTTTGGTTGGAAAGGTTGGGATTCACATGTTGTTGGAGTAGTTTTGAGTAACACAGCTTGAGAAGATGCTCTCTTAAAAGTAAGTAAACCTGTCGGAATAAATCAATGCTTCAGATTACTTTAAATGTCAACAAGATTGGGACAAACCATGTTTTACCTCAGGGTGTGAATCTGTGGGCTGCATACCTACCACTAATGGAGGTCAGGATCTCCTTTTTGTCTGTATGCTACTTCCAGTGGCCCACAACTCTTGTGCTGGTGCCTGTGTACACTGCTGGACCGAAGAAGTCAGAACTTTGAAAAAGTATGCAGAGGTTAGGGACACTGATCAACCTGGCTCCCCACCCTACATGGAGAATTTGAGGAGGGCTGCAGTGCATGAGGAGTGGATGTGGAGGTGCACATTCTCTATTTGTCTTCTTTTAGCCCAAATAGAATGCCTCCAAAAGAAAAGACAGAATTTCAGGAAGTGCTCGGATCTCAGAAACCCTTCAACTTTGCAAAAATACAGGATTAGCAGCAATGAACATCCACATGCACATGGTGTCAATCAGCCACTGAGTATAGTATTTTGATTCTAATACTATTGGCCACATAGCCACCTTGGTATTTACAATGTGGCCTTATTAGGCAACTACTGTATGAAAGATTACTTCTGCATTGCTTGTGGATGGGATTCAGTCATACCTAGTAGAGTGGAGAAGGAAGAAACTATTCCAAATCTTTGGTGCCAGAGTTTCAACAGTTCTCCCATTCTATTGCTGCATCTTCTTTCCATTATACTTCTGTTGTAAACTAAAGGTGGGTGCTGTTGCATTAATACTTGATCCAGCTGCACACGGGTGGCATGAAGCAAATATCTTGTGCACTGTTGGGTACTATTTTGGAAGGCTAAGATTCATTTGATGCGTGGATGTTATGTGAGCACCACCTGAAATAAGAAGCTGCTGTCCTCCTCCTTTGTATTATGCCAATTCTCTGAGAAACCGCTAGGTAACATTTCCTCTGTCAATAAGCATGAGGATACAGAAAGGGAGGATCTAAGACACTCACGTGCACTACCACGCTGAACTCACATACCACTGTGCCATGGTCCCCTTCTTGGTGGCAAACAGACACCTCTTGGCGATGCCGGGCAATCCATATCTAGACACGCTCTCCAAGATTCCCCAGCTACTGCTGCACATCCCTCATTTCCAGAACGGGGGCATACTATACAGAGTGCATACAAGAACGCTTTTACTAAGCAATCTCCCAAGACATAGAGATTGCACAGGCCTCTTTGACAAGCCAACTTATAGTGGCCAAGCCTGTGCCTTGATGACGCTTCTCGATTGATCCATGAAATGCTATTACATTCTTGAGTGAATTTATTAACCAATTTTGATAGCTTAAGATATACATTCCTAGTGCCCACTTTTTCCATACTTATACTCTTTATTAAGGATTCTAGGATGGTAGCTGTAATACAATATAGATTAATTTATTGAATGTACTGAACCGAGGCTGTAAATGTTATAAATAACCTCTTTTCTTCACCTTAATGAGTTTGTAATTCTATGTGTTTAGTTATGCTACCTTCAATAACTTAAGAGCAATATTAGTAATTAAGGGACAATATATGTTGCTAAATAGTTATCTTTGTATTTCTCTCATGTTAAATGTGTATATTTAAATATAAAAAGGGAAAATAGTGGAAGACAAATGGTAACAAAACATAACGTGTATTTTTAAAGCGCACACGTTCACCCGGAGGCATCTTGCCGCTGAATAACAGATGTTCAGTGTTACCCAACTCGGTGGTACTCATTTTATCGACCTCAGTTGGATGAAAGGCTGAGTGGACCCATTGGCATTTGAGCCTGTGGCCATGAGATTGAACACAGGCCCCTGCAGTGGACGCATTATTTCACTGAGCCACCAGACCCTGTAGTAATGTGTGACTACAAAGCGAGTGCAGCTATAATAAAGATGAAAGAGAGGGGGCCAGGGACACAACTGAATGACAGGAGAGAAAGGAACAAGGCTGTTAAGAGAAGGAAGCAGCATGCAAGCTAAATTAGAGGATGGAAAGAACGAAGCAGGATAAGAAAGGGAAGTGTAATACCCTCTGAGTGAGAACTAGGTGGGAGGTGCAGGATGGTTGTGATCAGGCAGCAAGGACCCAAGAGGAAGAGGGAGTTCCTTCCTGCACACTAAGTGAGAAGGGATAAAGGCACAATATAGATGAGCGTGACCAAGTCACAAGCCAGGTAACAGGGAAGCAAGGCACAGATCAGTTGAAAATGGACAAGTAAAGAAGGATGATGAGAGAAGTACCAATAGAGATAACTGATGTGAAAGTGTCACAGACCACAAGATGTTTGCAAAATTAGAGGGAGGCCTGGTGGAACACTTAAAAAAAAGGCTCTTGAAGGATAAGGAAGGGAACAGGCAAAAGAAAGAAGACTGGGAAAGACAATAGGGTGTTTGAGGAAAGTCTGGGCAAGATGGATGAGAGAGAAGCAGTAAAGCATAAGCCAGAACAGAGAGAAGATTGAATCAGTACAAAAAGCTTGGTGCTAGCCAGAGCCAAGAGCCAGATGAGAGAGTGGAGCAAAGCATGTGCTAGATGAGATAGGATAAGACCAAAGTCAGATGAGAGAGAGGCACGAGGCACAAATAAAGAGGATTGATAAAGATGAAGACTAAGAGAAGGGGGCACAGCTAAACATAGTCAACAGAATGAAACAAGGTGCAAGCAGAATGAGAGAGGGAAGTGAGACACTGTAAAAGAAGGGATAAAGAGACCAGCCATAAGAAATTGATGATCAATGCTAAAGCCAGGTAAGAAAGCAGAGCAAAGCTCCGAATGGATGAGGGGGAGAATCAAGGCACAAAGTGGAAGAAATATGGAACAGAGACATGGTCTGGATTTGCGAAGGGAGTTAGGCACAAGTCAGATGAAAAAATGGAGTCAATCATGAAGCAGATGAGGGCAGCAATCCACTAGTTGAACGACAGAGGAACATCAAAGAAGATCAAGGATGGAGCGGTCTGTGGCACTATGACGAGTGATGAAGCATAAGGGGGATGAGTGAATTGCAAGGCAAGAGTCAGATGAGCGGGTGAAATGAGACAAGAAAAGGATGGGCGAAGGGATCAAGGGTCAATGCAGATGAGAGTCAAACAAGGTACAAGATTGATGTGAGAGGGGATCAGGCACAAGGCAGGTGAAAGTGAGTTGTCAAAAAAGAGGGAAGACCAAGATAAGATGGAAGTGATATAGGCACAAAATGGTCGTGCTCAGAAGTGGGGTCAAGTGATTTGGACACCCCTGACTCCTCCTCTGGAGCATCACCACCCATACCTAAGTTATCCTGCCCCTCAGGATTTTGCAGGTCATCCTGCAGGAGCATCTCTAAGAGATGCTCTTTGGTAGGGTTGCTACCAGTCTTCAGTTTCCTAGACGCACACAGGGCCCTAAGTTCCTGGAACCTAAGACCAATGTATCTAGAGGCCTGAGCCCCACTGGACTCACCCACCTGAGACATGGTACTAGGTGTAGTGTGGTGTAGTGCACCTACCCACCCTAGTGATCCTAAACTTCCAAAGATTGGAGAAAGGGTTGTGCCTAAGACCCTTGATAACCAATCCATGAAGTTCAGTAGAACTTTGTTGATTAAGTATTTTATATGTGCCTAGCTAGTGATGGTTATATATGAAACATTCACTTGATTAAGTGGTAAAACAGTGCAGGCTTTAATCCCAGCCACTGCACACCAATGTAGGAGGCTACCTTAGTATATGATGCACACTTAAAGGAGGGATGCAGCTTGCACTAATTCAGGTAACCCCAATGGTGATTTTGATGGTCTTTGATAACCTTAGGCCGTCAATGTGGTAGCTGGGCAGAGCAGCCTTCAGGCTTATCTTGAAGGAGTGTAAAGCAGCTTGGTTTACCACCTGTAATCAATAGGGTAGATTAGATGGAAAAGAACCACACAGCGTTTGTGAAAAATAAGAGTATTTATTACACAACACAGTCACTATCACATTGGTATATCTCCTAGCCGGCGATATCAACAATACACATGGAAATACTTCAAAGAAATCAGGTAAGTGGCACTGATGTACACTGGTCTCCAGGGGGAGGTCAAACCATATTCTAAAGAAGTGGAATGCGAACTGCAAGGAAGAACGGGACTTGGACCAAAGGATTCAGAGAAGCTTAGGAGAACCAGGAACCACCCAAGGTAAGTAACAAGGAACCCCACGGAGGCTGTGTGCAGAGTGGAAGCACAGCTATGTGCCTAATGGAGGTCAATGGAGAAGTCTCAATTACAGTTTTTAAGAAAAAGGACTCTTCCCAAAGGATCCCAAATAAACCCTTTGGAGGATGGAAAGTTGGAGAGCCACCCCATCCCTGGATGCCCCAGGAACCAGATTACCTGCACCAGGGAAGCCGGATGCATAGGGGTCAAGTGGCGTCGGAACCTCCGGTACACTACAATGGAAGACTTAGGAAGAAAGGCCTCTGGAGAAGTCTCTGAAGATCTCCAGTGGAATCCAAGGGTGGATTCTTCAAGAGGAGAACCTGCAAGCAGAGGGAACAGAGTCTTTGCCACTCGGAGGTAACCAGGATGCATAGAAGCACAATGCCCACCCTTGGCAGGGAGCTCAGGAGATTTGATGAGTACTTTTTTGGTGCAGCTTGGGGACCAGGCGACGCTGAAGAAGACCAGGAGCTGTACACGAGCTGTCCCGCATCGGATGTCAGTGTCTAGGTGCTCGGTGTCTGGCGGGAGCGCCAATAAGCCTTGGTAACTGCAACTGGTGTGGCTGACAAGATGCAATTGTTAGAACCAGCAAGGTCCAAGGGACTCACTAAGTGCAGGAGAGTCGGGGCAGGCCCAGAGAAAGCAGGGGAGCCCACCAAAGCAGGAGAAGACCTTCGACAGGACACCCAGGCTGAAGGCACTGGAGTGGCAGGAGGACCTCAGGCAGTTCACCAAAGATGGAGGCCCATGGTGCAAGGGATGCAGTGAGGATGCTGGTCTTCAAGGTATGAAGTGGTGGATGCTGGAGCTTCTTGTAGCCCAAAGATCTCTGGAATGCAGAGCCAGCAATCCTTGGAAACAGCAGGTCGACTTGGTGCGCAGGGGTTTGGTCCCAGTGGCTCTGACAAGGGATACTGACCTTCAAATTGCAGGGAAGACAGGTTAGGCCTTTGGAGAGCCACAGAACCACCACCTGTGTTGCTGGGCCTCTGGAAGTCCATAGGATGACAGGAGCCGCAGACCGTTCAGCTTCGTTTCGGTGCCTGCAGTTGCAGGCTAGTGACTCCTTCACTCCAAGGGAGATTTCTTTGGATGTCCTTGATGCCCACTGGTCTTCTGGGTAACCTGAGCAAAGCACAGTCACAGACGAGGCAGAAGACTTGCTGAACAGCGAGACCAGGAGCAGCAAGGGTCTTCCTTGATGCAGTATCGTTTCACTGCGAAGCCCAACGAAGTCCAAGTGTCTAGACAGTCTAAGAGTGTCTTGGTTTCAGAAGGCGAGTCTTGTTCCATGACGATCTGAGGACCCACTCATGGGGGTGCCCTTAAATACCCAAGGAAAGGGTTGGAACAACTCAGGGATCCCTCCCAGAGGAGGGGCTTGACAGAGGGGAGGATTCTCCCCTGCCCTTTATCCAGTTTCGCATCAGAGGAACCAAGTGATCAAGCGATCGGGGACTAACCAATTTTATTACTTGGACCCAATTCAATACCCTAGAAGTCCCTTTCACGCTGGGTGAGTGTAAACCAAACTTACCAAATTTTCATTACCATATTATCCTCATATCATTCTATTGTGGCGATACAATCTTTATTATGTAATCAGTGTTTGGCAAAGAATAAACTATTGTATATCTTCATATAACCCAGTCAAAACACTAATAAAGACAAACTTATTTATGAGTTAATAATTTTTATCTATAATAATGTGATTGCTCATCAAGTACAACCCAGCTCGAATCATAAATCAGCATACAAGGAAACATAAATGGATAATGACATAAAACACATCTCAAATGCAGCGCTCTGAGTGAGTGGAAAGGGGTAGAGACAAAAGAATAGAAACATAAGTCATTTGCAAACAGTTATGCACATTTAGAATATCATACTAACGTAACCTCATGAAATTTTGGAAAGCTACCCTCTGGCCATGAGAGTAAGCAGGGCCCCTTAAGAAGAGTTCAGGAGCAAAGATTAAAGTCCGGTTTCAGCAGAACTGCAGCCAGCCCATAGAATTTAGGAAACTGCAACACAGCCCTCCTCTCGCAAAGTCGGAAAATCACGCCCTAAACCCACCCCCTTTCTACAAGTAGTTATACCTAAATTCACAAAAGTCCAACCCACATTGTATCATAACACAAAATTTCATTTCATTCTATTGGTTGAAATAGGGGGTGTTCAATCACACCACTCCTGACATAGTAATTTGCAAAAATAGATCCATTGTTCGTTTATTCATGTTATCAACTTCCAGCCAAGGAAATCCAGATTTCAAGCTTCCATAGTTTGTGCGCTTCCTCCATCTCAGTCATGTATCAACTTTTGTGCCACGATTGTTTCAATGCGCTGCTCTCTGATGAAATGTTCTATTCTTTTATTCAATTAGTTTCCTCCGGCAACCTTGGCAGACACAGGGGTTCGCGAAGGACAGTTCATATTTTCTTCCCTTCTACATTTCTAATACGGCATTATATTTTCAAAAGTGACTATCAGGCCTTTTCTGCAGAGCAGAAAAATCACACTTCTAGGAAAGACAAATACAAGAGTTATTTGTCGTTTATAAAGCCATACCATTAAGAACACCCCATGTGATGCATATTTTCTCGCTTTATCTATGCACAATTTAATAAATTGTTCTTTTGATTCAGTTTAGTGTCAAATGAAACTAGCAGGTTTTAGTCTGTTATTTTCACATGCATTCACTGCCTACTACAGCACTTTAACACACGCTTGCACAGTTTTCATCTTTTCCCATTAGCCTTTTGCGTTTTAGTTTGCACATCACTCGATTTGTATT
Source organism: Calotriton arnoldi (assembly GCA_963921515.1). Classification (NCBI taxonomy): domain Eukaryota; kingdom Metazoa; phylum Chordata; class Amphibia; order Caudata; family Salamandridae; genus Calotriton; species Calotriton arnoldi. Next base: position 186,911 of record CAWUFW010016220.1, on the reverse strand, counting down.
TTCACACAATGGTAGTTCAATCCGAGCAGGTTTTATTTCACAAAAACCCTGCTCCATCAATCCCCTTTGACGGCGACTTAAGCCATCATAAAAACCAACCCCCAAAAATACAAATTGTCGTCATTTATACTACTCAGAAGGCAGTAGTTCTCTTTTGTTTCAGCATAACCCCATCTATATCCTTTACTATTTCATAATAATTTCCTCTTCTGTCTTCAAACTCTATTTCTTCTCTCTTTCTCTTTCTTGCTCTTCGTTTAGTATCTAATGTTTGTTTCTTACATCTGCAATATTTATATTTTAATACCAACATTAGTATCCCTGTAGCCACAGCAAATATTGGTGTTATTATTTTCCCTAGTAAGCTATTACCGAAAGCAGAAAAACAATTTCCTACTGAAGAGGAACTCTTACCAAGTCTCTCTCAAGCACCGTCAACCTTCAGTTAGGTTAAATCTTCTCGCAAATGTGTAATATTCTTAATATATCCCTTCAGGCTCTTACTTTTGTCAGGGATAGAAGTACAGCACTGTTGAATTTTCAACATGCTACAGACTCCACCCTCTATAGCCAATAATACATTAAGGGCAAGTCTATTCTGTAAGACCATAGATCTCATAGCAACCATTTCAGTATCAATCATCAAGAACCCACCAGCAGTGTCTGTTGATAAGCGAGCAACCACTGTAGACCGTTTTCTCATCTTATGTTAATTTAGAATTACCCCAACTGAAGTTATCAATGCTCCAAAAATATCACCCACTATTTCTACAGCTCTAATTCCCCATTTGCTACGAATTAGTTCTTTTCTTTTCATTGATTCCATGACTTTTATCCAAATGGCGCACCTTGGGAAAAACAATTGCCATATAACAACACCCATACCAATGTGCAGGCAACCTATATTAGGCATTCTTACCACACACATAATATATTCCAGGGAAAACAGGATCAGTTCCTCCTCTTATTCCTCAGCCTCCTGTAATCAAGAAAACATGATCACATTCACTAGAACCAATGAAATAGTTATTAAAGTCAGTTTTCAATCTAAGTAAGCAAAGCTTTCCCCTATGATGCCAATCTAGAGTCATTGTAGCGTATGTCTCACCCTTCTTATAATCACCTTCTCTGAAAGCCCATGGAGGTACACAGGACTTTTGCTCAGCACCTTTTTGCTTAAAACTTTGTCTTCTATCTTCTACTAAATTTATAAATTCAATCTCCTCTGACGCAACTTGCAGGTTAGATTATTTCGATGAACATATACAGTATCTATTGTCTTAGTCAAATGAAAGAACTCTCCCATAAATTTTGCATTTCTAGCACTCATTACCCTATTCATATTCCTTCTATTTGGAATTTCAGATAACACTAAGTCAAGTTTGGAATAACAATACTGTAAATTACCCTTCTCATAAAATAAGCTCGTTAGTACACTACATGAAACACCATATGTTAAAGGTAAGTGATGATAGGTCACTCACTCAGACACAGGCGATGGTAGTTGCATGCACACATAACAATCTCTTGCGTCCATAGTATCAGCGTACTGATATAAGAGTTTAGTAAAGATATTTAACGAAAAATCATTAATTGAGTTAGCTTGATGATGTATATTGTCAGTTGTTATCTTTTCCATATTAGTTTGTTGTTCTTTAAGTTTATCCACATCTACTTTTGCACTTGACACACTATTAGTATTATTACTTCTAGTAGGATACATAAAATAAGGCACAACAACAATTGTTAGCCAAACCAACATTAGTAGTAAAACACTTATAAAGCATGCATTAATACATCTACGTTTAAAACCTCGGTTTTGATAGCCAGCCTCTGATAACTCTGCTTTTGCCATTTTCTATTATAAAAATCAAAAACTAAACTAGAACTAAAGAAAACTAAAAAAAAAAACTAAAAATTGATGAAGTGTATCCAAGCATTTCTTTAAGCCTTCTTGCTTCAACCCCCCTTTTTCTTTTATATCTTCAGTCTTCAATTTCAATTCCAGTTTTATTTTTCTGCACTCCTCAGTCATTTCTCAATTTTCTGCACCCCAATTTGAAACCGTTCATTTAGGGTGGCTTATAATCGTTTCTGTGACTTAATTCTGCAACAGTTTCTTTCTCACACTGATTTGTGTGTTCAGCTGTTTCAGACACCAACTATGTCCATTCAGGTGCTGTATACTTCTTGTTCAGAACACTTGTTCTTTTTGTTCTCCGAACTGTATCTTCTTCAGAATCACTTTGTTCAGTCTGGCTTGACACTTCTACTATTGTGTTTGGAACTTTTCCTTTCAGAGTGTATTTCAGTCAATCAATTGATTCTTTATTCGATTCAATAAAAATGGTCATAAAAGCACAAAATAAATACATGATAAAACAGTAAATGATTCATATTTCAAGTTAGATAAAAATCAACAACAACAAATTCTTTCACGCATAATAAAAACTCTTACTTCATAAGCAACCCCTTGGTGTAATGTGCAAAATTATCGCATAGCGAGCCCAATACTATTTGCAGCCCCCCCTTCCTCTTTTTCATGCAAGCCCATAGGTACCTGGCTACCGAAAAGCAGATAAGATAACATTTTAAAAAAATATAATGCGACCCGGCATTGTTTAAAATTTCTTCGCTTTAAAATTGGTATGAGGTAGTCATTCCTTTCTTTCTCATAGAGCCCGCAAAACAGGACCAAGTGCAATTCAGTTTGTGTTGAGAGGTTATCACACGGGCACACACTTAAATCTGAGTGGTTATACATTTTTTCTGGATAACCTAACATCAACGGTATCCTGTTCATACGGAATCTCAGTAGTATGAATTTGTGTTGTGCACTAGTGACATTTGCTAAATAGAAATACCCTCCCTCTATCAGTGGCGGACTCTGACGATAGGTACGGACTGCCTGTTTCTCTCGGTTATTTTCCTTCCGTTTATATTCTGCCTTTGATAAAAACATGTTGATGACCTTTTGCTTTGAAACCTTTCTGCATGCCAATGGGTCCTTAAATAAATCAGGAAGGCCAATATCCTTCAACACTGACTCTACATAGCCAAGCCACCTAGACCTTCTGTGGTTTTCCATACTTAAGCAATTCCTTATTATAGTTTGGGTCAGGGTCACTGTGTCCCTCCGCCAGATTGAGTGCCACAGAAGAATTGGGGCTGACTGAATTGAATCTGCCATGTAGGGCAAGCCCAGTTCCAAATGTAAAATATAATTAGAGGAAGAGAGAGGGAGGCCCACTATGGACTTACAAAAGTTGTTTTCGATAGTTTGGAGTGAGTCTGCCGCTACCATACCCCAGACGCCGGCCCCATATGTTACTGCCGCCTTTGATTTGGCCTGGTAGATGTTCTTTACCGGTAGTAATGGTCTTGCACCCAGTTTTTTGGTAAAGGATTTTATGGCCGAAAGACTTCTCTCCATTACCAGCTTCCTACCTTCCACCAGCTTTGACCATGATAGATTTTTATCGAAGAGGACCCCCAGGTAAGGAAAAGTATCAACCACCTCTATTCTTCCAGAGTCCGCATGCAGATACGGGGTTTTGTCTCTTTTTCTTGCCCGGCTATATTTACAAAGGACTTAGTTTGATTTACCTTCAGATCTATTGAGTCTATAAAGGATACATACACGGTTATCAAACATTGGCGGGCTAGCCCCGTTCTAGCGATCAACACTGCGTCGTCCTCGTAAGCCAATATAGGTAACAATTGGGAATCAAACGCGGGGACGTCCCCTGTAGTCACCGTGAGCGCGTCCTCAACTCCATTTGTGTAAATGGAGAAGAGGAATGGGGCAAGGACACAGCCCTGCCTTACCCCCCTGGCGATTTTAAATGGGCGGGTACAGTCCCCGTTTTTGGCATAACGGACTGATGCTGTGGCATTTGAATACAACTGTCTGATGAAATTAATTATAGCTGGTTCAACCCCCATCTCCTCCATTATATTCTATAACTTAGCATGGACCACACAGTCGAACGCTGCCGACAGGTCCATGAAAGCCATGTAGATCTTTTCTTCCTTCACTCAGGTATATTTTTCTATTGTCAGTGCTAAATTCAAGCACTGATCCACAGTACCCCTTCCCTGCTGGAACCCATACTGGGCCTGGATTAAGATGTTGTTCTCCTTGGCCCACCTCTCTAACCTGGAAAGGAGGAGCCGGCCCATAAGCTTTGATGTGGTATCCAGCAGGGACATTGGTCTATAGTTCTTTGGGTTTGCCCTGTCCCCTTTTTTGTGGATGGGAACAATAACGCCCGCTGACCATGAGGTGGGAGGGCCTACCAGAGCTACACTATTAAGGACGTTCGTTTAATAGGGGGTGCCCATAGGTCCGGTGTTTCCTGAAAAAAGTCAATTGGGACACCATCCGGTCCTGGGGCCTTTCCAATGCTATATGTCATCAGACCTTTTCTCACTTCAGGGAGTGAGAAGAGGAGAGGGACCTGTGGGTTTGACTCTGTGGTGAGAAATGGTGTCGGAGGGTGAGTGCTTGGTGCAAAGATATTTTCAAAGTGAGCCACCCATGCATCTTCATCTACGTTAGTGTCTATTGTGGGGTCTCTGGAATTTTTAATTATGGTGCGTTTACTATTTTCCAGAAATCCCGAATGTTGCCCGTAATAGCTGCCTCTTCAAGATCTGCCCATGCCTCCTCCTTAATGGCTCTTTATCTGTTTTTACATGCAAGATTATAAGAGGCCCGCAATGTTTTTATTTGGTCCGGAATTCTGGGTCTAATTTTCAGAGCAGACATTAAAGCCTTACTTGCTTTTGTACAAGGAGAGTCAAACCAGCCCCTTCCACTCCTGGTGTTTGACGCATTTGTGCGTGTAAGGGCCAGTTTTACCTTCTCTAAGAGGCCACAAAAGAAGGACACCACTGCCCCTGGGTCAGCGTCTGGTTCTAGGCATGTTTATATATTACCCTGTATGGTTGATACAATTTCTGGGATCATCTTTATTTTGTCAATATGGGCCCACTTTAGTTGGAAACCATTTCTCCTTGCCACAATTGGTGTTCCAACTTTCTGGTGGCAGGTTGAGTCCCTTGTGAGTACCTTTAACTGTAGGGATAGAATAGCGTGGTCACTAAAAATCGTAAATTGATTTTCTAACTTAGTAGCCCTTATACTAAGGGGGTTAGTAACTAATATGTAGTCAATCGTTGACTCTGACCCATTTTTTCTGGAAGGTTCGCCCCAAGTTACTTACTTGTGGCTTTGGATCATCGATTACTACCATATTTAAAGAAGATAAAATCCTATTTAAACAATTTCCATATTCATTATGGGTAAAATGATATATGGAATTTCCCCCCATGTCCTCTAAACCACATACAGGGACTGCATTGTATCTGCAGGGATGCATGTTAAAATCACCCAACCAAATGATGTTGACTCCCTCATTCTTGATATCACTTAAGAGGTTATCTAGTGCCTTATCAACCTCTCCTACCAGAGTGCATATTTGGGCCAAACTCATTGTTATAAAAATTAATTAGGAGCCACGTGCCCTCCTTTTGTACCTCAAGTATCAGCAAATAAAAATTTGAGTTCGAAGATTCAAACTTTTTTACTCTTATTGGTAAGTTATTTGGAATTAAGGTCAAGATGCCCCCTTAGCCCTCCCTGAGACAGAGGGTGTAGCCAGAGTTTGGAAGGAGCGGTATCCGTTTACGAAAATTGGCTCCGTAGATCATGTCTCCTGGAAACATGCAATATCGTGATCTTGCCAGACTTTTTGCCAGTTATTGTCACTCAGTTTTGGGGCAATACCTGCCACATTCCATGAGGCTATTTTAAACGTAGTTTTATTTGCCCCTCGTTGTAAATTAGGTGACACAAGGCTCTCTGTGGTGACAGGGACCGCAATAACCTGACTCGCACGCCCCTCTCGGGATTTTAACTTAGTTGGGCATAGTCAATTGCATGATTCTAGATCGGACAGAGGTGTGAATTTATTTTCTAGCCTCAAACCCAATGCCCCAGAATTTCCCAATGAGTTCATCCGTCCCTGGACCTCCCTCTGCTGTGGTCTTGCTTCTGGAGCCAGCAGAAAAAGGGGTCTATAAAAATATTCCAGTGGTAGCACCGTAATCTGAGAGCTCTTAAAGGAAGCTTTGCATAAATACTCTAGTAAGGATCTAACAACAAATTCATTATTAAAATTTATAACCACACAATCTCCCAACATTTCTTTCCTTACTGTGCCCACCCAAGCTATCCTTCTAGCCATAATCATTTGATTTAGGAGACAACTGCCTCTACCCCCCACTTTGTTCAGTTGCCGCGTCAGCCAGGGCAGGGCTTTAAACATTAGTTGGTCTGTGGATTCTGCACCAGTGGGGATGCTGCTGGGGGGAGATGTAGGATCTGGGTTCCAGTGGCCATAGTTCTGATATTGAGTCTTTCCTCCCGGTGGTCAGCTCTCCCCCCCCCCCGCCCTCCGGTTATGCCCTCGCGTGTTGAGGCTGTATTGGGGTGGTGGCTTTGTCGATTTGCTGTGGCCTCCCCAGCGAAGTTCTCCGAGCGGACATTGGAGTATTGCTGGGATGCCTGAATGTGGGGGGTTATACCAATATGGGTATCAGAGTTGGAATGTAAAGGATTAACCAAGTCAATAAGTACGGGCACGGTGTTTGGGCAGTCCATGGTCGAATCTGCTCTACGGAGTACTGGTTGCATATGGGTCTCTGGGCCAGTGCTGGGACCATTCCTAGCATACAATGCCTCCAGTGCACAAAAATTGTGTGTGGCCTGGGCCTTTAAGCCAGCTAACTTCTCTTCAATCTGGCTTAACTTTAATGAGATGGGATTCAACATGGTGGAAACCAAATTTTCTAGTCTCTGCCACATGTCCTCGTTCGTCAAGGGGCACACAGTTGGAGTTATCGAGGGGCTTGCTCCACTTTGGGCGGGTTCCATTTAGTCACCCTGTTAAAGATTGCAGGAATCGCTGTTAGCATGAGCTGAAAGCCATTTTGTACTTGGCAGCCATTTTAGTTAGCCATGTGCTCGCCATGTGCTTTCTCCCTCTTCCAGAGTCTTGCACATGCTCAGAGAGGCCTAACTGGTAGAATGCACCTGCTCCTAGTATAGAACTGTCAAGCTATTCTTACTCATGTAAGCAGTTTAGTCTCCCTCCCACTTTGTGGAGCAAGCAAATTTTGTATACCCATATTAGTCAATAAGCATGCTTGTATGTGCTAGGACCTCCCTTGATTTTATGCTGACTATGTAACAAATACATATATAAGGACCCTGTTCTCTGCACTCATTAGAATGCCTCCTACAGTGGCCTGCGGGTACCGTAAGATGCAATCTCCCTCATCTGAGGTTAATAAAACATGTTTTTTTGATATTACAGCTTCTGTGCCAATCTCTTCCTTGTTGGTCTTAAGGACCAGATGCATCAGTGAACCCCTAAGAAGGTTTTTATTTCTACAAATGGCGCCCGAAAGTGGACCTCATCTGTGCAGCGGCTATCCAAGGGAGTGGTCTTGAAGGGAGACAGGAATCTACTGAGGAGTACAGGACAGGAATCTACTGAGGAGGTACCCTGCGCACGGAGATTGCTTTGTCTTCCAGCCCAGTATATTTCTGGTCTTCCTGATCTGATCCTCCAAGTGTTTGCCGCTCCCGACTGAGAACTTCTTTGGCGTGAGTATTTTAAAACGACCGTTAGGTCACTCAGAACTTGGCAGTTGGAACCTGGACACCATTTGATTGGTAAGAGCCGTTTTGCGGCACTTGCTGTTGGTTTGATGCCTTTGATTGGTAAGGTAGTTTTAGTAACACTTACTGTGGCTTTGTTTGTATGATTGGCCAATTTTGGAATTTGTTTTGTAATTATATATGCATTGCAATTCATATAGGCAGGTAATGAGGAGATTTTTCTCTAACTTTGAAAACTTGAACGACACAGATTGTGTTAAGTGTCACTTGGAGTATAATATTATATATGCTATAATATTTTTGACATGCCAGTTTCCAGCACACTTTGTTGAAAGTGTTGCTGTTTTGGAGGTACCGATATGGATTTAGGAAGTACTCAGTTGACTCCCCTCAGAGGGGATACCTAAATAGGTTTAGGTATAGTAAAAGATATTTCTTCCTTGGTGACTAAGTACCCCATGGAACTAAATATGTACATAAAACGGATCCGGATCTGCGCACTTAGTAACATTCATAAGTGGTGATATGCAGAGCGCTTTTTGAGTGTTCTACCAGCCAAAACTGGCGAATTTGGTGTATTTTGGCTTCTTGACCATGGAACAGTTTTTTGGGCTACTTTTGAGAGCTCTTCTTGTAAATATGACTTACAATTAGTATTTACAAATAGGTTGGTCTTGCGTACACTTTGTAAGCTGTCCTAAGTATTGATTTGTGGGTTAAATGTGTGTTTAAATGTCTATGTGGGGTTTTTGGTTTGACATTGGTAATACTTGTGTGAGTACTCTTTATGTAAGAATGGCTAGCTTTAAGCGCGCTGTGTTGTGTCCTTCTGTAACTGTCTGAATGAGCTCAATGAGTTTGTTTATGTTTTTTTTGCTGTCATCATTCTGTTATGCAAAATGTCATTTAGTTACTTACATATTAAATAAAATCCAGAAATAAATTATGTAACATATGCTAAACAGCTGCATGTTACTATTAAATTGACAGAGTAAGACACTATACATGTGTGCAACTTGCCACAATGCTAAACATAAAATTAGAATTCGTATTCAATAGGATTAAAATAGGCCTCATACAGAGAAAAAAACGAAATTGTGTGTTTTGTAATCAATAGACTTAAATACACAATGTTACAGCCTTTTCCTTAAATACATTGTATTAGACATTAAAAGGCATGCACATCATTTGAATGAATTTGGTCGTTGCTGAACTAAATACACATTATAGAAAGATAGATTTGACTGCATTGAAATGCCTCAGTTTTTAAATAGACTGTGACATGCTTTTCTTTCAGCACCCGAGAAAAAGCTTTCCGACAGCTGTGTTTAAACTGACTAACTGAAAAGAAACCGTTTGACACAGCAAATGGGGATTTAACTCTGTCAGGGTATTTCAAATAATAAAGGGTTTTTCCTGAGAAAGGCGTGCAAATTCGACGCCTGCTGACAAACAACAGCTGCATAAATAGCATATGGCTATTCCTGCTCACGGCCACAGACAGGAATGCTGTGTCAGCGATATTTTAAGTCAGTGTAAAACTGGTATACAGGCCTGCATTATTTTAAAAGTTTCAAAACACCAGTTTCATTATTTTGGATAACAGAGAACAAAATTGAAAGTAGGGATTTCCTTTCTTAATGCTTTTTTTATAAGTATATCTATGGTTCTGATGTTAAATGATAACTGTCCTTTTAAAAAGTGGCGCAGACTTTTCCTGTTTCAAGTAAGGCTTCTGTGCTTAGGGTTATGAATGAATGTGTTTAAATATGATAGGCTACGAATGAAGCTTGCTTTTCCAATGTGGAATCATCAAAATGGTTGGTTTTATTGATAAAAAATAAAAATTTAATTATATGCAAAAAAATATATTGTTAAAAACAAATGCTTTAAATTCGTTTTTCATCTTTATAAAGCCTAATCATCATACTGTGAATTCCTAGTATCAAAGTTGAATTTAAGCAGTGCTGTACCGAAAAAAAGGAACTTAAATGTGAAATGTCACTTTACCCAGCTGTACAAAACTTATTTTTATAAGGGTATATCTTATACATTTCTGATTTCCCATTCCTGGGCTATCTAGAGAACACTCTGGGGGTTCCTATTATGCAAAAATATTGTAGGATATTCATTTTTAAGTGCCCCTACCACCAAAGTCGAAATTGAGCTAAATTCACAATTTTACAAGCAGTTCTACCACTCAAGGCAGTTTTAACGTGCTCTCAGGCTTCCATAAAGTATATGCAAGTATAAAATAAACAGCTGCCTCTGCATTACTAGATTGCACACCACTGTACATAAATGAAAATAAGTATACAAAAGAGCAGACGTTATTATCCTACCTTTAAATTGCTGGCAAACGATCGGACAGGACTGCTTTTCGCTGTGATATCTCCAGAGTTGCTTTGCATTACAAAACCGCATGGCAAGCCTTGCACGCAAAAATGAGCAGCTGCTGAACGGGTCAAAGGTCAAAGTTCTGCATTTAGCAACTTAGCAGGGTGAAGGGTAATGTTTGCTGGGACACTTCGACCTTCGAAAAGTTTTTGAAAGACGAGATGATAGCGCAAAGAGAGAAAGAGAAGCTTTGCTTCCTATTTTTGGCAAACACACGTTTTGCGCAGTCCTATGCCACGAAGGAAGACAACCCTCAGTTGAGCATTGATCTGCCATTTATATAAAATAATGGTTTTAGTTTAAAGAATACTGTGTAGGGGCTACGATAAGGAGGAAATGGATTTTAGTTTGCATTCATGCGCCCTCATGTTAATCTAGTACAATTGCTGTAGAAATTGGTTTAAAGTTAACTCAATTTGCATTGTGTTAGACTGAATCAGAGAATAGCCACTTTCTAAGATATCTCCTACAAGTTTGTTTGTGCCCAGTTGCTACAAATAGGGGTTGAAAGTGTTGACAGAAGTAAAACCTGTTTCAGGTTTTCCTACTGTCAAAATGGGGGAAGGAGGCTAGCTCCTCTACAAATTAAGGGTAGGCAAAATTATGTTTTCTCTCTTCTTTTTCTCACTTTTTTTTGAGTCTGTCTAAAGCTGTCTAGGAAATGGCCATGTGACAGTTAAGGCACTTTGCATGGTTCATAAGGCGGCACACAAAATGGGGCCTAAACCATTACAGAGAATGTTTACTTGGTACTCCCCAGCTAGAAGTCTTCGTTCCTCGGCAGCCCACCTAGTATGTACCCCACGAGTCAAGAAAACCCGACTAGGAGGTAGATCATTTGGCTATACAGCCGCAAGGCTATGGAATAAACTACCAAGTGAACTCAGACAGACTGATGACTTTCTGCAGTTTAGAAAAAAAGCTAAAAACCAGGCTCTTTCCAAAAGAATAGCCTTGAGAGATTGGCGCATGATGATTCATAGTTTTATAGCTGCACAGTGATTTAGGTAATCCCAGCGCCAGGATGCCCGTTGGGTGACAGCTGCGCTATATAAATGCTACTTACAATTACAATTACAATTGGCTATTCTGTAATACTGTTTTAAAATTGTTAGAATTAATAAAAAGATGAAACACATAAGCTATGTTACTGCCCATCCTGTATGAAAGAATGAGTAGAACAGATTGATGTTCCCTTATTTGATCTTTAAGGAAAATTGTATAGTGGGGTTTCTGTTCAAAAATCTCAGGTGGCAACACTATTATTGTTTATGTTATTCTCATGTTCTATACAGTTTTGCAAGGGCATTGCTAGTCTTTTATTAGCTAGTCTCTGTCAATAAGCTGACAGCCCTTATTAGAGCTGGAGATAGGGTTTTTTTCCTTTTGAAAATGATGTTGCATAGTCCAGATCGTGAAAAGTATAATGCAGGAAAGAACGCTCATGTGATCCTTAGCAAACATTTTGAAGGAAAATATTGTTTTATAGGAGTTTGTTTGTCATAACATGTTCTGCTGAAGAAAACGTACCCACTATGTTGAAGTTTAGTTCTTTTGCAATAAGAATCCCTGTTAGATTAGCAGTTTTAGATTTTCCTGCTGCACCTATAACATGAGAGCATGGTCCTAAGCATAACATGTAAGAGAAATTATTTTACAAGTGTCTGCAGTCCTGTACAAGTAATGTAAAATCTATGAGTAAAAGTGTAGAACATTTCCTTTTTCTGGAGGGTTCTTCAGATTAGTAATATAGGAATACACCAATGTAAGTATTTGGAGTATGTCTGTATTGTTTTTCTTTTTTTCCTCAGAATTTAGTAAATGAACACAGACTTCCTTGGCTGCTTGGGATTGGGTGATGTATTACTCTTGTCAGTTCACCAAAACGTTCCTTTTATACTTGCCAATAGGTCCAGGGTTTTCTACTCTCAGATAGATGAAGTGGCTCTTGGGTGCCTTGCTAATGTATGGGGCGCCCCAAGACTAAGGAAGTATTCTGAGACTATCCTCTCTGTTGTTAGATTATTTCTGTGCCTTGTCTAAAGACCTCTTGTTCTGTCCACCAATAGATATTTGCTGCCTTACAACCATTGCCAGAGGGGCCCGGACATCAGATCCAGCCTGGGGAGTCAGCGCCACTCCAGTTTGAAGCCAAAGTGAAAGGAACCAGCATAGGCCTTGCTGGCAACTAGGACCTCAGTGAAGTCGGAAGCACTGGGACGTGAAGTGTGTACCCCTGCCACTGTCTTGGGCGAAAGACGGGGTTACAAATCAGGATGGGAGAAATCTTTGTGTGGATCCAGTTTTTGATGCCCAGCTGAGAGAGTCACAGAACGACAAGGACGGCAAGGAGGCTTTTGCTTGAGGTGACCCCCTTTGAAACAAGGGTTGCTTCAGGCCTCTTAATCCTGGTCCCAAAGTGAATGCAAGTCTACGCCTTTGTTTGTTGATCAAGAGATGCCCGAGCACACTGGGTACAATTTGTGCCCCAACAAAAGAGCAGTGCGCCAGAGGTGCAAATACATGAGTTAGGGAAGGACTTGAGTTTAGGGTACAGGTGCTATGCCCTTGGTGCCTGTTAGATTAAAGTGAAGAAAACTGGTGCACTGCCTGAGACACTGGACAGGATCATTGAGGGTATTTGCCCTGGGGGTGATTGCCCTATCCTGAAAGAAAGACTTTTTCTTCTCCGTGATTCTTGAGTTGCGAGTTAGTGCAGCTCCACCGTGGGAACAACAAGAGCCTGCCTGTGAGGCTCAAAGCGGACACAGGGAGAAGACTCCCTCTGGCTGGTGGTTGTACTACAATTTCCCAAGGACTCTTTTTTGTTAGTAATGTACCCCTTTGGTCGTCCCATTTTTGAGGAGGAGCAGCCCTTTGCGGCGCCTTGTCCTAATTCCTATGGTCTTGTGTGGTCCTCCTGGTCCCCGGAGCCAGGATTGTTTTTGTAATAATCTATTTTGACTTCCCTGACATTTGCATTACTTATCATTGGAAAATATTGAGATTTCTGTTTGAGATAATAGTCATTATTCTCTCTTGCTACCTGTATGACCCAATGCTCTGTTCACTTTGTACTCCTGCTTATACCTTGTATATACCTGCTTAATGAAATGTTTAGAATGTAAATGCCCACCTAGCATAGGATATTGATGAATTTATGAGAAGAAAATGTGCAAAATATTTTCTATGTCTCTACTAGATCATGGGAATGTCTTTAGCTCATGCTAAAAGGATCGTCTGTTAAAGATTGCAGGAATCGCTGTTAGCATGAGCTGAAAGCCATTTTGTACTTGGCAGCCATTTTAGTTAGCCATGTGCTCGCCATGTGCTTTCTCCCTCTTCCAGAGTCTTGCACATGCTCAAGAGAGGCCTAACTGGTAGAATGCACCTGCTCCTAGTATAGAACTGTCAAGCTATTCTTACTCATGTAAGCAGTTTAGTCTCCCTCCCACTTTGTGGAGCAAGCAAATTTTGTATACCCATATTAGTCAATAAGCATGCTTGTATGTGCTAGGACCTCCCTTGATTTTATGCTGACTATGTAACAAATACATATATAAGGACCCTGTTCTCTGCACTCATTAGAATGCCTCCTACAGTGGCCTGCGGGTACCGTAAGATGCAATCTCCCTCATCTGAGGTTAATAAAACATGTTTTTTTGATATTACAGCTTCTGTGCCAATCTCTTCCTTGTTGGTCTTAAGGACCAGATGTATCAGTGAACCCCTAAGAAGGTTTTTATTTCTACAACCCCCCCCCCCCCTGTTTTGGCCGATCTAGAGACTTTTGCTGGTTTCTGTCTCTGTGGGCCCCCCCTTTCTCTTTACTGGGGGTTCGGGGTTGACTCCCCAAAGGTTTTTCGGGCCTATGCCCCTAGTGGATGCTCTTATCGTAGTATTTGTCGGTGGTGGGTGTTGGGATGTCAGTCCCGTGAATGTTTCTGTTTCTGCTTCATGTTCTGGTGAGGAAGGTTGTATAAGAGCATTAAATGGTGTCTGGCCCCCCCAAAGGAGATCCTTTTTGGGGAATAGGCTCCAAGGATAGACATCGTTCTGTCAGTTCTATTTTGCGGGTTAAAACGGACGTAGCCCTTGTTAAAAAAGAATCAAGGGTTCCCGCAATGCCTCCTCCCGGCTGATCACTCTGGCCCTTGCGCTTGCTCATCCTGAAGGGGACTCTGGGGTTGGATATATTAAAAAAGTAACTGCGCATAATACCTTAGTTGAGTCAATGTTGTTGGAGGGGGTCCAAGCCCAGCCTCTGACGGGCGTGGACGGCCCGACATTGGCCCGGGCTTTGCTCGAGCACGGCCCACGCGCGTCCCCGCATGCGTCCCGCACCGTGGGCTGGCAGTGCTGCTTTATGCGCAGGGAGTGATGGGAGCTGTGGTTTCCCCCTCCAGGAGTGCTCTGGCGTTGCTGCCCGCTTCCTCGGCCCAAGCGCGACCAAAGAGACACCAGGTGAGGCCGCGGCTACGCCTGCCGCGGGCCAGCGGTGCTACTTTATGGCAGGGAGAGATGGGAGCTGTGGTTTCCCCTCCGGGGAGTGGTCCGCGTTGCTGCCCACTTCCTCGGCCCAAGCGCGAGCAAAGAGACACCAGGTGAGGCCGCGCTCGCCCAGCCGCGGGCCGGTGGTGCTGCTTTATGCACAGGGAGTGATGGGAGCTGTGGTTTCCCGCCGGAGTGCTCCGGCGTTGCTGCCCGCTCCTCGGCCCAGCGCGACTAAAGAGACACCAGGTGAGGCCACAGCTACGCCTGCCGCGGGCCGGCGGTGCTGCTTATGCGCAGGGAGAGATGGGAGCTGTGGTTTCCCCCTCCGGGAGTGCTCCGGCGTTGCTGCCTGCTTTCTCGGCCCAAGCGCGACCAAAGAGACACCAGGTGAGGCCGCGGCTACGCCCGCCGCGGGCCGGCGGTGCTGCTTTATGCGCAGGGAGAGATGGGAGCTGTGGTTTCCCCCTCCGGGAGTGCTCCGGCGTTGCTGCCCGCTTCCTCGGCCCAAGCGCAACCAAAGAGACCCCAGGTGAGGCCGCAGCTATGCCTGCCGCGGGCCGGCGGTGCTGCTTTATGCGCAGGGAGTGATGGGAGCTGTGGTTTCCCCTCCGGGAGTGCTCAGGCGTTGCTGCCTGCTTCCTCTGCCCAAGCGTGAGCAAAGAGACACCAGGTGAGGCCGCGGCTACGCGTATTTCAGTCTTTTCACTCCCTTTGGCCATACACCTTCTTTTTCTGGTTTTCTTCACTTGTACAGTTTCTCTAGATTCAGGATCAACTTCACAACTTCTTTTGTTTGTTTCTTTTCTTTGACATTGACAGGATACCCAAGAAAGACAGTCTGACATATGAGTGCATAAAGAATGCTTTGATTAGGCGGTTTGGATTGAAACCAGCCAAGTACTTGCAGAGGTTCTCTGAGAACAAGAAGGTGGATGGAGTTCTTTTTGAGAATTGGGTCCATGACATTGTGACAATCTGAAATGAGTGGGGTGGAAGCAAATGATTACCAGTCCCTAAATCAGGTGATGTTAGCTAAGCGTCTCAGGGAGGAGTGCTCTAACCGACTCAGACAGTATTTGTTTTGACCTTGCTGAAAGGGATCCTGAGAAACTTGCAGTTTTGGCAGATAAGTGGCTTGCCAACAGAGTGAACAAGGGGCATGGAAAACACAGTTCCAGAAGCCCAAGGGGGGAAGAACTCTCAGCAGCGTGGGCTAAACCAGAGTGGTAGTGCAAGAACAGTTCCCCAGGCTCTCAGCCAGGACAGGAGTCTAAGGGGGAACATGGCCTCTAGTCGGCACCAGAAAGGGAAAGGAGGGAAGGGCCATTTCACTCCCAATGTGATTAAATGCTATAAGTGTCATAGAGAGGGACACTTAAAGCCGGACTGCCCAGTAAAGGGCGCGGTTCCAGTGGCACCCATGATAGCAAGTGTGCTTTCATTGGGGGCAGACATGAAGGAAGACTTAACTGAGTTTAACTTAGTCACCAGGGACATCTGGGAACTAGACCTAGAACCCCTTAAGCATATTCACCCTAACTCAAGGGGGGGGGTATATGAGGGTGGCAAGTATCAATGGAAGGAAGGTTCCTGCCATGAGGGATACTGGTACCCACAAGACTATGGTTGAACGGAAAGATCTCAAACCCGAGGAGATCATCCCTGGTTCCAACGGTTATGGACTTGTAGCTACCGGTGATGACATGGAGTACCCTCTTGCCACAGTGGAGGTAGAGATGAATGGCAAGAAGGCCATGGTTAACATGGGGGTGCGAGAGAAGCTGTGCGCTGAGTGGTTTCTGCGGAATGATCTGGTTGAACCCGGGTTAGTACCAGTACCTGAGCCCTATATGGCCTGGATTTCATCAGCTGTGCTCAATAGGGCACAGATGGTAAAACCACTTCTTAGTGAGGTGAGGGCCACTCTAGTAGAAGAGACACTAGAGAGGAATAGGCTGGAACAAGAACCAAGGACAGATTCTGAGAAGGCACCTGTCCTGGTGTCTGTACCTCCAGCTCCAGTTGGAGAGGAGGGTGAGCATCCAGAGGCTTGTCAGAGCTGCAGGAGGACCGTCCCATGAGGAGTTTAAGGCACAGGCTGAGGATCATACACTTGTTGGGCTGTGGAAGACTGATCAGAAACCAGTCTCTACTGGAGTAGTCAGAAAGCACAGGGTGGCTTAAGAAGATGGACTCCTTTACAGTGAGCCCACTGAGCCAGGAGCCAGCAAAACGTTGGTGGTTCCTCAGGTGAGGTACCCTTAGCTGGTCACTTTGGCATCAAAAAGACAAATGGCAGGTTGGTCCAGATGTGGAGAAGTTTTGCTGTACCTGTCTGGTCTGTCAGGCCAGCGGCAAGTCTGGTGGCAAGACGAAAGCACCCTTGGTGCCCCTACCGGTTGTGAGGGTACCCTTCAAGAGGGTGGGGATTGATATAGTTGGTCCGTTGGAACCTCCATCCTCCTCAGGCAACCATTACATTCTTATTGTAGTGGATAATGCCACCAGGTGTTAAGACAAGCCACTCACCTGAGCTCCAGGTTGTTCCGCTTTGGTGACAACTATTCCCTAATCCCAATGAGAACTGACGGAATGGCAGTTTAGATAAACACACCGCCACTCCGGAAGTTCTCAGGGGGAAAGGGGATTGGGATGAGAGATAAGAGAAAAGACAAGGAGAAATACCAGAGTCTCTTGATGTGCTGGACAGGACGGTCTCACAGGGAGACAGGACGGTCTCACAGGGATTCAGGACGAGCTTTTGGCATTCAGGATGTGGGTTCTGGATGTGAACTAGCTTCTTCAGGAGATTGGGTTTATCTACTGTGTTCCACTTTGGTTTTATTCAGTTACTGGAATAAAAGCACATACATTACCAAACTATAATACCTGAAGTATATCAAACTCTTCTGAAACATATCTAGGCTGTCCGGTTTTAGATTTAAACCTATAATAACTGATATAGCCCCACCAAAAGGGAATTAGCCCTCACCAGTGTAAACATATAAACACTGAAAAAACACTTGCACAGCCACAAACCAAATGCCGTTCAAAGAAAGAAAAAGGGGAATGAAAGTCATTTTTATTTCTTCCTGAAAGGGCCAATACAATGTAACTTTGTTATATAAGGTAGCAGCAAGAAAGACTGGGCTAACATTATTCTGCTTGAGTTTTGTTGTTTAGGGATGTCGATAAAATATTGTTTCTTCTTCCTTTTTTCAGTTTTGTGGTCTTTGGTCTTAAGATGCAGGGTTTAGAAGCATGTTTTAGGTCTTGTTTAATTATTTTATAAACTGTAGAGAATCAGGAAATATCAAAATCATATTTGATATTTTGGCTAAGTTTCATTCTTTCACAGATAGTTAAAATGGCTGGTTTCATAAGAACCTTTCCCAATATGTACCATCACATTTTCCCACAGAGAATGGGTAAAAGCCCTTGCTACATCAGCCCCCTTTTCTAATGAGTCAGTATTAATAGTAGGTGAACTGCCAAACACCCCAAGCTTTAAACATTCAATGCAAGGTGTAGTGACAGGTATATGTGAAAAGAGTGCTGTCACCAAGCACCTGGGATAGTGGTGAAAAGATGACACCAGACTTTTGGAAAACATGGAATTCTGCTGCAAAAGGTTCTTACCAAGTTCAACAAAGATTGGAGTGATATTATTTGTACTTGCAGTAATTTAGCTTTGTATATGAAAAGGTTGTGTGATGATCTGTTAAAATCGATATCAGAGCTGAAGTGCTTCCATGTAAACGATCCTTGCCACTTGTTAGATGGAATGCTGAAAGCATCTTTGCAATCTTCAGAGTTAATGAAGAATGCTATTGACTTTTTAGTCCATTCTGGTGCACTGTTTTGTTATGTACGGGAACTAAAACGCGAATATTTCTCATTTTGTGCTTCGTGTGGCATCAAAGAAAGAGTCATCCCAACTGTGTCACTTAGCTGGTGATTCTCAGTCCTAGAGGCTGTGAATTCTATATTATCCATGTGGCGACCGTACACAGAAATTTTGCTGAGTGATGATGCCAAAGGCAAGAAATGAGAGGATCTTTGGTCGCACTTTGATAGTGATGTGAAAAAAAGTACACTCTACTGCATTCTTAGATTTTTACAGGAAACTCAGACTGCTGTAGTGGACATAAAAAAACTAGAGTCTGAAAACACCCTTGTCTACCAAGTGTTCAGCATAATTGGTTTAGATGTGAAACATCTCCTTGAGTAGGCTGGACGACACTTTTAGTGTGTTTGGCACTGCAACATGTTCCATGTTAGAGTGCTAGCCACTTGGTATGCAAAGAAATGTTGAGCTATTTGGGAACTTTTATTTTACAATGTATGAGAAATGGCTTGCAATAATGCATAGAAATGTTCCTTCACCAACCATGGCATTTGAAGTTAATGAAGCCTCAGTGAGGTACTCTGCACAAGTTCTAGAGTCCTTCCGTAAAGGGGAATTTTCTCCAGAGTTTCAAAAGTACTGCTTCATTTTTGACCGCTTCAATAACTCTGAGGGCACATACGCCCAGTTCAACACATATGTTGATCAGTGGCCAGAGTAAGCATATTGTGTAGTGGCTGTGTTTGCGTTGCCCATCTCAAGTGCCAATGTTGAGAGGGCCTTTTCACAAATAAAAGTTTACATGTGAAGGAAAGAGCGAGTGCGCATGACCAAAGATTCATTGAAGAAATATTGTAAGGTGTACTACAATAAGTTTGATTTCTAAAAATGTATTTGGACCTCATTATACACTGTACATGCACTAGCAGTGCAAAAAGCAAACAATAATAAAAGCACAAAGTTCCATAAACACCAGAAAAACATGTTTCTGGTTTTTTTAATGGCGCAAAATGTGCAACCACTGATAACCACTGTTTTCTTAAGGTATTGATATCACTTGAAAACACTGAAAACCGTCTACGACGCCCAAGACCACACCATAAAACCAAAGGGGGGGAGTTGATCCAGGAGAGCACCGACAACCAGCTTACTCGGCCGAGCAAACGGCCGCCATCTTGTCGTAGACGGCTCGGGATGTAAGGAAAAATTGCGCTATGTTCTGGCGGTGCAGGTCCTGGAGATTAAATATCCCACAGCCAGCAAAACTACGGTATACCGGCTTACTGTGCTGGCGGCATACAGCTTGGCAGGTTGATCCAATGCCTCCGAGGAATGCAACCAGGGGCGCTAAGGCCCGTGGGCCTCCCGCGGGCGTGGTTTCTGATGCTGGGTGTGGCGCGAACCCGGCGAAAAGTAGCAGCGGTAGAGGAGGCGAAGGTGGATGCCGGCAAATGGAGAACTCCTCTCCGTCGGAAAAACGGCACCACTACTCGTGGCCGGCACACAGTTCCAGCATTATTTAAAGCTCACCCCGGCAAAGGAAAAGTGCAATAACGCTTACAGAGCCTCGCGGTGCATCGGTGGAGAGCAGTAACAGTGTTGCGGGTGAAACTGACAACAATGTGGCAGTAGAAGGTTCGCTGTCTGGGAGACAAGGTACTGTCAGTGATTCTGTTTGTGTTTCTGTGGCGGCTCCCATCAAGGAGAATGGGGGGAGTAGGCGGGCCCAGGGTTTGAGGGCAGAGGCGCTTGGTATTGCAGCTAACATCAGTGCAACTCTCCTTACAGAAATGGTGGATGAGTTGGTTATGGATGGCCTCGATCCCCCAGGTGATAAAACATCCGAGGAGGGGATTAAAAAACTCACATTGGATGATGTCCTAACTAGTAATCCTTTAAGGACTGACCAAGCACAAGAAATTAGCAGTGACTCCCTGGAGAGATGGGCAGAAGGATCTCGGGGGATGCAAAATGTGGATAAGCCGGTTTCAGGACAAGTTAAGGAAGGTGACTGGGGACAAGTTCTATTCCATGTCTGACCCCTCCAACTCTTCTGGGGATGAGAGTCCTGGGAGAGAATGGGCAGAGGATAGGAGTGACACCAGCAGTCTCCACCTGGATGAAGAGGAGACAGGTGATGAGATCTCATTGAATAATGGGACCGTTCGGAAACAAAGGGAACAGCCTGTATCTTTGGCAAAGTCAGCTTTGGGTCCAGTTGGCTCACTGGTCTGGGACTATTCGTTCTCTCCAAATTTGGGTGATGAAGGAAGACATGGCGAGATACTTAAAGAGGCAACTGGGTTAAGCACGGCACCGCAAGGCGAAATTACTCTCTCTACTATTTACCAAAGCATAACGGCGCATCGAGAGGAGACCAGGGCTGAAGGGCTACGGACTCAGGGGGCCGTTCGAAAACCTGCAGAATACAGTACGTAGAGTTGCCAAGACCTGTTCTGAGTTTGTAACGAGATTTGGGGAAGCTGAAGCTCGAATATCAGTTTTGGAAGATGATTTAGCCCAGCAGAAGGTTATGACAGAGTCTTTGAAAGCTCAGAAGGATGACACAGCATGGAAGCTGGCTGAGTTGGATAATCGCTCCAGAAGAAACAATTTGCGGATTTTGGGAGTACCTGAAGGGCTGGAGGGCAGTGATGCTCGACAATTTGTTGTAGAACTCTTCTCGGAAACCTTCCTCGAGCTGCAGCACTGGGATTGGAAAATTGAAGTGTTAAGAGCCCACAGATTCCCATTCAATCAACGGAAAAAGGCTGCGGGATCTATTGAAAGACCAAGAGCAATTCTGATCTGCCTCAATAATTTTTTATTACGAGAAGCAATTTATGATTTGGCAAGACCAGATAAGAAGAGAAAGGGAAAGGGGTGCGAATTTTTTGTTCGACCTGATTTTTGTCAGGCCACAGTTGAGAGAAGGTGGCATCTACGGCAACTGATTCCTTTATTTCAGGCGAAGGGGCACAGATTTTTTATTAAATCCTGCAAAATTGAAAATTATATATAAGGGTCAGACAAAATTTTTTGTCTCAGAGGTCTTAGCGAAAGAGTTCTTAAATTCATTTTGATGTAGATATCGGGACAAAATTGAATGAAATGAAATTGAACCAATGTTTGTTTGGGGAAAAGTTAAGTTGACTTAATGTCATAAGTGTAAGGGGTTAACTTTGTTGCTCCTGCTATGTTCCTTTGTCATTCTTTCTCTTTTTTCTCTTTCTCTTTTTTCTCGCACCCCAATTCCTTTTCTTTCTTTTTTTTGTGGGGGGGGGATGGGTTCAGGTGGCACCGATTATCTGCTTCCCATCACAGAGGACTTGGTCCTTATGTCTCATTTGGGTGGAGGGTGGGATGGGTGGAAGTGGGTGGGAGGGGAGGTTTGGGGTAGGGGAGTAGGGGGGGATGGGGGCGGCACTGTTGTTTCGTTTGGTTTTTGGTTATCAGCTATGGTTATGGTACTTGTGTCTATGAGAAAAATAATAATTGCTTAGTTATGAAATGTAGCTTTGGGTTCGGGCTGGTCAGATCTGAGCTGGAATTTTTTTGTTATGATAATTGTTGGTAGAATTCGTATATGTTCATGGAACATATGTGGTTTAAATGATAGGAGAAAGAGAGGTGTGACAGCCAAAATCTTGCAGGTCATGCAAGTTGATTTGCTATGTTTACAGGAGACCCATATATCTTGGAACAATCGTGGGTGGCTGCGGGATTTGGGTTTAGAAGTATTGGCTTGCACAAGGCAAAGCACAACGACTAGAGGGGTCTCCATTTTGGCAAAGCATAACTTAGGGGTTTGTAAGCGGGTCAAGGAGGATATTTTAGGGCGTTGGGCCATAGTGGAAATTATGATTAATAACTCTCCTTTGTCAATCTGTTCTATTTATGGCTCTAATTTGGACGATCCGGAAGTGCTGCATTATTTAAGTGTGGAATTAGCACTTTGGCCACATCCCTTAATTCTGTGTGGAGACCTCAATCTGCATTTAGATAGTGATGTAGATATAACCAGTAATACCCTATATAGAGGAAAAAAGTTAAAGTTTTTAAAGCCATTCAAGGCTTGGTTAGGGAATTTGGGTTGGTGGATGTGTGGAATAGACATAAAAGAGACGACCCAGGATCTACTTTTATTCCGCTCCTCATAAAAAATTAGTACGTTTGGACTATTTTTTTGTTTCCACACAAATTGTTGAGACTGCTAAGATGGAGATTGCACCTAGGATTATCTCAGACCACAACCCAGCAATATTAGAGCTACCAATGTGCATAAAGGTCAATCACAAGACCTGGACCTTCGAGAGAAAGTTGTTGCTGGACCAAGCATATTGTACCTATATGAGCAGCTGGCTTGAAGAGTTTTTTGTGATAAATAGGAATACAGCTGCAGATGTAATGGTCTGGGACGCCTTTAAGGCTGGGGTACGGGGGGAGACTATTAGTTATTCTATAGCTAATCAGAGGAGAAAACTCGGTGAAGCTAAGAGATGGATTGAACAGCTGAGATTATTAGAAATAGAACTTATGAGGAATATAATAAGGAGTCTTAGTATTGAAGAGTCTTTAAAGGCTATTGCCATTTTAAAAATGAAAATTCATCAGCATTTCTGTGAGGAGATAGCTGCTAAATATGCCCAGTTTAAGACTGAAGCATATGAAATTGGAGAAAATACTGGTAGGGTATTAGCCAAGCGAGTACATCAGAGGGAAATGGCTAACCGGATTCATAGGATTAAGGATCACCTTGAACAAATACAGGATTCTCCGGGTGAAATTTTGAAAGTGTTTAATAGGTATTATCATCAGTTATATGCTGAGGAAGAGTCCATAGGTGGCAACGTTCAAATGCAGGAATTTTGTTCCGAATTAGAGACAACCAGGGTTACTCCTGATCAGAATGAGATTCTAGCAGCACCAATCACTTGGGAAGAAGTGGAGGGGGCGATAATGTCATTGGCTTTGGGAAAAGCGGTAGGCCCGGATGGTATCCCTCTGGAATTTTTTAGGACATTCCGGCAGGTACTTTACCAAGATCTCATGCTTTTATTTCAATCTGCACAAATGGGATCTATTCCGAATTCGTGGCGTAGAACAACCATAATTATCTTTAAGAAGAAAGATAAGTCTGAGCTGTATCCTTCTTCGTACAGGCCTATTTCACTTATCAATTCGGATAGTAAGATTTTTTCAAAAATCTTGGCTTGTCGACTGGGTAAAGTTATAACTCCGTTGGTTTCAGCTCAGCAACATGGATTCATTCCAGGTAGGGATACAGCTGACCATGTGAGATGGGTAATTGCTCTTCTTGATTGGGCGCAGGCAACTGAATCATCGTTAGGGGTGATCCTGTTGGATGCCGAGAAGGCGTTCGACAGGGTCTCCTGGCGATTTTTATGGCATACTATGCAATGGAAGGGGTTTTGTTCGGAATTTATCCAAGCAGTGAAGGCTCTTTATGTATGTCCAGAGGCAGTTATACGTATTTCGGGACTGGAGTCTAGCGCATTTAGTATTAGCAGAGGCACAAGGCAGGGGTGCCCCTGCTCCCCCTTGCTATTTGCATTATATATTGATGTATTCCTTAGCAGACTGAATTCGAGCACTAATATAAAACCTATTAGAATTAATAATATGGAGTATAAAACATTGGCTTATGCCGACGATATCGCGGTACTTACTAGCGATGTAGCTCTGGCTTTTCCAGTAATCAAGAATTTGGCAGAATTGTTTGGTAGCTTTTCTGGCTATAAATTAAATATAGAGAAGACTCAGATGCTCCATTCTCATAATAATCTTCCGGTAGATTTGCCAATTGTTACTGAAGCAACCTATTTGGGTATCAAAATTACCTCGGTGGTCGAACAAATTCCAGATCTGAATATTATACCGGTGTTGGATAAGGTTAATAGTAATCTGGAAAGGCTAGATCATCTGCATCTTTCTCTCCATGGGCGCTGTAATGTTCTAAAAATGCTGGTCCTGCCCAAAATTCTATATTTATTTAGAACAATCCCCTTGAGTTCTCTGCCTCTTGCTTTACAAAGATAGATCGGATCTGTTCTAGATTTCTTTGGGGCTATCGGAGGCCGAGAAGAGCATTCAAACGAATGATACTTCCGAGACAACGGGGTGCTTGGGGTATTCCATACTTTTTGCTGTATTATTGGGCCTCTATGCTTCAACAGTTGGGGCCCCTCATAGTAGGGGTTAAGGCTGAGATACCGTTAGCTAGGAGACCAACCATTTATGAATTTGGGCTGGGGGAGGATGTTAATAGCTGCTTGGTAAGGTTTTTAGAGCCCAGCTATTATAAAAAGACAAAGTTTAAGGTGCTTAAAGCTGCATATCTAGTCTGGAAACAAATAAGGAGAAAGATGAATATCTCAATTTTGAATTTCTATACCCCATTTTCTGCTCCGGCTCTTCTACCACCAATATTTCGGGACCAGGTCACATTTAGATGGGGATCGAATGGACTTCTCTTTTTGGGTGATTTGTTAGAAGGCGGTCAACTGTTATATTTTACAAATTTGCAGGAGAAATATGGTTTATTAAAACAAGATTTTTTTAAATACCTACAGGTTCGTAGTTTTTGGGGAGGACCGGGACAGGTGTAGGGTTATTAATGGAAAAAATTCCCTGATTGAAAGAATAGGGAAAAAATCCTCCATCGGTGAGATCTATCAAGTATTATTGGAAGTATTTCCAGATGATATTGGAATATGGAATTCAAAATGGGAGAATAAGTTGGGGAGTAGCGGTGTAAATATTGAGGATTCTTTGGACTTGGCGAATCAGATTTTAATGACTGGCAGACTTAGGAGTCAGCATTTTATGTCCATCTTTGATTTATATTATACTCCGGGGAAAATTGCCAAATGGGGGGGGATGAGGGGGATAAGTGTAATAGGTGTGGATTGCAAGCTGCAGACGCAGTTCATATGTTCTTTTCTTGCCCGGGATTAGGTTTGTGCTACAAGAGATTGAACATTTTCTGATTAATATTTTAGGGAGTCGATCAGTATTACTGCGGATATGGTAATTTTGGGTGTAGGAGTCGATAGGGTAGGAACTACAAGGACGAGATTTATGAATGCAATTCTGTTTATTGCTATGGCCTTGGCCCGTTTATGTATAACAAGTGAATGGATCAGTTCTGACCCTCCTACATTTATTAGTTGGAGGTCTAGATTGTTAGCTATTTATAGCTTAGAAATGTCAATTTACAAAACCAAAGGCAGGAAAAAAAGGGCTTTTGGATATCAAATATGGGCTCCTGTCACTGATTGGATACAACAAATGTAATCGGTGTAAATGGTGTAAATGGTGTAATTATAGGTATTAAGTAATACCTGATGTTTGCTTTTGTGTATAACCTCTTTTTTCCTTTCTTTTCTCTGAATCTAGAGAGTTAAACAAGGATAATGTGTATATCTTTTCTTTTATTTTTTTTCTCTGTCGTTAAGTAGTTTGGTGCTGATGGTACCATAACCTTTTTACTGTATGTGCCTTGGTTATAAATGGGGTGAAAACCAATAAAAAAAAAAAAATTAAAAAAATGAAAACACTGAAAAAACCTCACCAGAATTTACCAAAAATAGAAACTGGAAACAGGAAAGCCTAAACATATCCTACCTAGATTTGCGAAATTATGCCTTTAACAGTGGGAAGTCTGTTCTGTTCCTGAAAGGTTCGCACTAGGTTAGCAAACATTGAGAGAGTTTCTTAAGGTATCATAAGAACACTGTGAACAGAATATAGGCATTAGCAAAGTTTAGCAATATATTCCCATTGTGACATCATTCAACACATAACAAGTTTTTATACATGTACTGTACCTAAAATAATTCTGCTAGGCACTTCTTCTCAAAGCCTCTAATAAAGAGAGAAATATAAAAGAAAATACAATATGAGAAATTGTCTTAATCATACAATATTTTTGGTGATACCAATAACTATTGTGCTCAATAACTATTGTGCTCAAAAGTGCACATGAGTTCAATGATAGTCTATTTGTACGTGCACACGAGTTCAATGATAGTCTATTGCCTTTGTCCTGCTTGTCAGAAATTTACGGTGTTCCTCTTCACTGCAAATTCTAGCTCGTTTTTGTGAGTTTTGTTTGAGCAATTAATAGTTAAAGTCTCTTGTGCACATTTCCTTAAAAGTAAGGGATAACAAATCAAATTTGAGCTTACCTGGTTTTCTGGTTAGTTTTTACCTTGAAGAAACTGTTCTGCTTCTGATGTTTCTTTTGGTTGTGCTTCTATTACAGGCTCTGCTGTAGAAGTCACGGGAGCGAAAGGCAGTGAAGGACGGGTCCAGAGGCTACCAAGAGACGTCTGGTCCAGGAGGAGGTATGCCGAAAGAAGCCGCCGGGGAAACTGAGGAACCGGAGTCAGGTAAGTGCTTCAATTCAACGAGACTAAGCATCGAGTCCGTGCGGGGAGCAGTACCCTCGCCGCTAATTTCCCTACACGTGTTGTACGTTGCAGTGCTTGGCAGTTTACACGCCGCAACGGTAACAGTTTACACGTGTATCTAGAACTGACGGTATTGGAAGAGGGAAGCGTGTATCTTATTTACATACTTGTACATGTGCTTAAGTGAAATACAACAGTTTAGATGATCAAGATTACATCCTTTATACAGTAATAACAGGAACATGTACTTTAAGAATTAAACAGTTGTGATAGACACTGCACTTAATCAATCTTTTATCCAGCATTTTAATGAATGTGAGTTCACAACACTCTACTTCGGGGTAGGGTGTGCAAAGATTTGGTCGTGCCCATAACAGTTCTCCCCCCCCAAAGGCCTCCTCACCGGACAGGGTTTGTCAGGATGAAGAGCATGAAAGCATTGTACAAGACGCGGGGCATGCAGATAGGATGCTGGTTCCCATGATCTTTCAGATGGGTCATAACCTTTCCAATCAAGTAGATAGTACAATTTACCTCGAATCCGTTTAGCATCTAAAATGCGCTGTACTTCGTATTCTGGATGATCACCCACTATTACTGGAGGTGGAGGGTTATCATTACGTGTCAATGGATAGTAAGGTTTTATGAGTGATACATTAATGCTGGATGTATTGAATATTCATCTGGTAATTGCAATTGTAAAGTAGCTGGATTCAAGATTTGTTTAATAGGGAAGGGACCAAAAAATCATGGTTGTAATTTTTGGGGACCGTCTAGATGAATGTTGCATGTAGATAGCCAAACTAATTTGCCGACTTTAAATGATGGTTCTGGAGTTCTGTGTTTATCAGCTTGTATTTTTGTACTGACTTTATTTTGCGCTAAACATTTTCATGCTTTTTTCTGTATGAGTTGTAACTGTTCGAATCTGTTTGATACAGAGGGCATGACACAAGATTGTGATGGGAGTGAAGTTGGAATAGAACAAGGATGGTAACCAGTAAGGAAGTAAAAGGTGGAGCAACCCAGTGCAGCATGAGTTCTGTTGTTGTGAGAGAATTTAGCAAGAGGAAGAGCTTGATCCAATTGGGAAGTCAACGTGGATGTTAAACAACGTAGACTGTGCTCCAGATACTGGTTGACTTTTTCTGTTTGGCTGTCTGATTGGGGATGGAAAGCAGATGATAATGCTACCACTAGTACCATTTTGAACCTAAAGTTTTCCCGACTTTTGAAGTGAACCGGGGCCCTGGTCAGAAACAATTTTGCTTGGAAGCCCATGTAATTTTACGATTTGTTGTAAAAAGATGTTGCTAAATTCAGTAGCTGTGGGTAGTTTTTTAATGGAATAAAATGGCTCATTTTGGATAGAATGTCCACCACTACTAGAATGGTAGTATAATTGTTTGATTTTGGCAAATCAGTAATAACGTCTACACTGATGGTATGCCAAGGTGTAGATGGAACAGGTAATGGTTGCAATAGTCCAGCGGGAGCTATATATTGTGTTTTATTACAAGCGCAAATGGGACATGTCTTAACATATTACTGCACATCTTCGCGAATGGTGTCCCACCAGAATTTGTTAGGCATAATTTTAAGGTTTTGAGCATACCGGGATGTCGAGCTATACCTGAATCATGATGCCATGCCAGGATTTGTTGTCTCTGTGCTTCTTGTGGAATGAATAGTTTGTTTCCATGAAAAAGATATCCATCTTTTATTGTGTTCTGGGGTTTTTGTAACTAGACTTGGTTGTTTACTTTTTTAGATGCCTTTTTAACATTTAGTAAAAAGGTGTCAGCTTGAGTCATGGCTATTACATTGTCAGAAGGAATGATGCTTTTAGGTGACTGACAATTGTCTTTATTTTTGCCTTCATCTAGTCTAGATAAGGTATCAGATTGTATTTGTTTATGTCCTGGACGGTGAAGGAAGTGACCCGCTAAGGGCCACTCGGGTCACCACTGACCACCTCTCAGCATTCCGTACCAAATGAAGAGTCGAGAAGACAGTGGAGAATATATACCAATAACTGTTTATTCATATACGCTCAGTGCGGGGCCCCTTCTGCACAGTCTGTCGAGAGTGCTACAGAGGGAACTAACTAATAGTAAGCATAGAGATACATTATGTACATTTCATGGTTAGGGAAGAACACGCCCACAGTGGAATTTTCCAAGCAGATGTAACTGGACAGTGAAAGACAAAAAAAAAGGTTTCTGTTTTCCTATCTTTCACAACCCAGCACAGTCCAAGGCCGTTTCACCCTGGACTGCGATCAAACTGCCAGACACGTGGGAGAGGGCTTTATCTAGTGGGAAAGCTATGCACTGGCACGAACAGTTCTTCATTGCAGAAACAAAACTTAGCGAAGGGCATTTCTCAGCATACAAAATGGAGTCTAAAAAGAAAATGGTGCAGCGAATGCGAACTAAAACATGACATAGCGTGAGCATCAACGGGCCGAATCTATCAAACCCTCCTTTTAGCATGAGCTAAAAACATTTCCTAATATAGACTGGAAAAGAATGATACATGGGTCGCATTACTATAACAGCATCAACACAACAGAACGTAAAAATCGAGAAATGTAAGCAGAGTGAAACTATGGGCACTCCTTACAATCAGCATTAGAAAGGGGAACAGCAAGGAGACAGGAATCCTCAAATTCCCTCGTCAATATTCATGAGATCATCAATATCCTCCTGGAGCATCATAGCGGCATTTGTAACATGGGCTTATAATTTCTGTTTAGGTGTAAAAACAGAGGCACAATAGGAACAACAGAAAGGAAGGCATTGAATGAGAATGCAACAAAGTACCAACACCACTATAAGATAAATCATTTCCTTAAGTGTCCAACCCCAGCTGCCGAAAAGGGACCAATTCCATTTCCCACTTTCCATCCCCTTAACATTGTCAAGGATATCCATGATGTGTTGCGTTATATTCTTTTCCATATTTTTGATACCAACCACACACTGGTCGCCGACCACTGCGGTTACACCACCACTCTTAGCCAAGATAAAATCCACTGCATATCTAGTTTGCTCCGAATACACCCGCATACTTTCTAACTGAGTAGTGATGTCGAGCAGAGCCGCCACTGTAGTATTGGATAGAATTTGCAGCTTATACCCAAAATATTCTATAGCTTTCTCACCCTTGGCCATAGCAGTACCATCCAGTGTGAAAATGGAGGAGAGGATGTATCCAAATGTAATACCATTACTATAGCTATTTACTTCCAAATCTGTTACTCCACAGAATTCTTTCGTTAACGTCCTTTTTACCCATCTTATTTTGGGTCGAGCATATTTACTCGGCACACCCAAAGGCAGTACCATTCCAAGGGCCACGTCATCAGTGCCATTATGGACGTTTGAATAAGTCCCATTAGACAAAAATAAAAACCCAGGATGTGCATATATCGGCCCCTCATAATTCACTGCAGCATATCTAGAATTCATTCCTGAAGAGTGTGGATTCTTTTTATTGACTAGAGGAACGATGTGTTTATATAGAATCATGCCTGAACAGTTGATGTACAAAAAGGTATCCAAACTATTCACTATGGGGCAACAAGCAGGATAATAACCAGCCTCTTGAGGTACTGTCAATTCCCTGTAATGCCAACCCACCAGCGTTATATTCTGCGCTTCCATATAGAAATTATCACAATATGTATTGTTGTCTCAACCCTGATAACCCATCCCCTGGGGCTTGTTATAATACCGACATGGCCCAGGATAACCAAATCCAAACATTCCCTTTACCTCTGCAAACGGAGGTTGCCGAGTGTACGTGTCATTCACAAGTGATAGTGGGTATGCAGTCCAAAGACTAGTAACAGATCGAGTGGGGTAGCAAACAGTCCCTTTCCCAAAGAATCTCCTATGGGTCTCCACAAACACATTACTCGGAACAGTCCTCTTATTACGCCTAGGGGAGGTGCCTTCACCCTCAGTGCGTGTAGGTATACTATGTTCATTCTCCAAAAACGACGATACCCCGCATATTATTACTATAATTGTTATTAAAAAAAAAAACATATGCAATTTTACTCCGAAGTGACCAAGTAATACTACGTTGTATAGTGACAATTGGCTGCTCCTCCTCATTAACTTTCCTGCAGAAAGGATGCATAGTGAATTAAAGGAAGAAGATGCAAAGGAAATAAGAATGTTCCCAGTGTCCGTCAGAGCCTCACTTGTACAGGCTCCTATTGTCCATCAATTATTTGGTGCTCTTGATCACCGGCGGTGGAGCTTGCACTGTCCTAAGCTCTTTCCTAATCTATCCCACGCTGATAAAGGTGGTATACTCTGAGTATACTTCTCTAACTAATTTTCCAAAAAACAAAAGCAAAGCAGATGCAGAATTTTCACTTGTTTCGATCCCTATTTGGTACTGCTACTCAGTACTTTCCTACCTTTGTACAGTCCATCCCTAATCTTTTTCCTCCTTAGGCTCGGTGGTCCTTGTCCGAGGATGTAAATTGTACCTGGCAGCTCCAGGCACTGCGTGATCACTTAACAGAGTCCCCTGGATAGCTCGTATTTCTTGGTGGGACAGCCTCTTTCAAAACATCATCGTTCTCCTTGTCTGTTTGGGTCCAGATTAGTTGTGCGTTGCTAAAAGGCACACATCTGGGCACTAGCTCACATTCAGCATCTCCTATTCCCTCCTTGACTCACTGGTCAAAAGGCAAAGGTATTCTTTTGCAGTGAGTTGCATGAACCCAGTTCTTCCGACCAGCAACCTTTACAGCCGTCTGTGTAACCAATAAAACCTGCACAGGACCTTTCCATCTGGGCTCCAAACTTTTCTTCCTCTGGAGGTTTTTCAACAGCACATAATCCCCAGGCTGGATGTTGTGGCCGGGTCCCTCTGGTTTAGGAGGTAAGGAGTCTCGCACCTGTTGGTGAATAGAACGCAAACTTTCCATTCACTGTCCAAGTAATCTAGCAACTTAGGATATTCAATATCTGAAAATTTCTTAGGCATCGGGACGCCCCAGACATTCGCTGGGCGTCCAAACACAACCTCAAATGGGGATAACCCAGTTCTAGAATGAGCTGTAGTTCTAGTTGACAAAAGAGCTAACGGAAGAGCATCTGGCCATTTTAACCCTGTTGTTTCCTGAATCTTTGCCAATTTCAGTTTGAGCGTACCATTGTACTTCTCAACAAGACCCGCTGACTGCGGGTGATTGGCAGCATGACATTTCTGTTTAATGTGCAAACCTTCACAGATTAACCTAATCACTTTCCCATTAAAATGAGACCTGTTGTCACTCCAGATCATTCGGGGGATTCCGAAGCGAGGAAAATACTCTTTAAGGAGTACTTACGCAGTTGTGGTAGCCGTATTGTCCTTAGTGGGGTAAGCCTCACCTCATTTACTGAACGTCCAGATAACCACTAAGACATACTTGAGATTGTTACAACGTTCCAGCTCAATAAAGTCCATTTGAAGGACTTCGAATGAGAATGTAGGTGGTGCAAAATTACCGGATGGTGTAGGGGTACCCTTTCCTGGATTGTGCTTCATGCAAATTATAGACTTTTTCACCAAATGCGCAGCAGTTTTGGAAATGTTATCATTACACCAAACCGGGGCCAATAGTTTATAAATGCCTTTTGCACTAATATGAGTCGGACCATGAGCCATAGTAACCACAGGAAGCACATACGCATCAGGTAACATCCATTTCTGCTCTCCAGACTTGTCAATCCAGCACCATTCTTCGTTTAACTGTGCTGTACTCTCCTGCCATGTCGCTAATTCTTCCATCGCGGCCTCACTTTGTATTTCTTTCACACACTCAACCGTATTTTCAAACATGGCGTTCTCAGGGACCCATCTAGCTGGACTTGCAACAAACATTCTCTTCATCTTACTTCAAGCAGTTTCCTTAGCTATCTGATCTGCGAACGTATTCCCTCTACCCACATCATCTGTCACTTTTCTATGGGCGCTGCACTTCACAATCGCCATTCTCTTAGGGAGTTTTAGTGCAGATAACAATCGCAGTTGTATCTTAGTGCCATGGGAAGTAAGGAACCCTCTCTCTGCCCACAGTCGCCCAAAGTTATGTGCGACCCAAAATGCATATTGGCTGTCTGTATAAATATTGACAACCAATCATTCACTCAGTTCACAAGCTTGTATAAGGGCAACAAGTTCTGCAGCTTGAGCTGACTGATAGGGGACTTGTGATGTCTCTACCACTGTGCGCAAGGTAGTGATAGCATAAGCTGCAGTAGTGGTGCCAACTGGTAATTTAAAACAAGAGCCATCGACATATAGTTCTCCTTGGGGGTCAGATAAGGGAAAATCAGGCAAGTCTACCCATCCTTTCGTCTCCTCCTCTGTTAGTAAAATACAATCATGTTTGTCAATTGCATCATTCTCGGAAGGGAGGGGTAGTAAAGTGGCTGGATTCAGAGTGGCACATCTTTTGATTGTGATATGCTCAGCAAAACAACGTCGATTCATAGTCAGTAAGACGTGCACTGGTGAGGTGCTGTGTCCTTGTCTTATTAAAAGTGCGTCCACAGCATGGGGTACCATGACTGTGAGATCATTATAGAGTACGAGTCCAGCCGATTGTCTGATGGAAGTGGCCACAGCCGTGACAGCTCGCAGACAGCTCAGGAGGGCCCTTGTGACAGGGTCATGCACAGCAGAAAAATAAGCGCAAGTTCGCTGTCTATCACCAAATTTTTGTGTTAAGACAAAGCGCACAACCCGCCATCTCGTGTACGTACAGCTCAAACGGTTTCCTATAATTAGGTGTTACCTAGCACTGGAGCAGAGCAAAGGGCAGCTTTTAATTGTTCAAAAGATTGCTGACAATCTGACGTCCAAGGCAAGGGCTCATGCACTGCTTTCGTTGTTATTGCAAGCAAAGGTTTGATTAGTAAGGAATAATTAGGAATTCACTGTCGATAGTAGGAAGTAATGCCTATAAAAGCGCGCACATCCGTTTGAGTTTGTGGAAGGGGCATTTTAATGATAGTGCTAATGCGTTCTGGTGTTAACCTTCTACCCTCCTTCAACAGTAGGTGACCTAAATAGGTAACCTCCTGTCGACAGTACTGGAATTTCGAAAGAGAGACCTTCTGTCCATGATGTGCCAAATGCAATAATAATTTCACTGTACTATCCTTACAACCTTGTTCCGTATCAGAAGCAATTAACAAACCATCGACATACTGTACCAATACATTACCTGGAGAAAGTGAGAGTGAATCCAACTGACCTTTTAATGCTTGGCTGTAAATACTAGGACTTTCAGTATAGCCTTGAGGAGCGCGACAGAATCGGAAAATTCTGCCAGCTAGTGT
This sequence comes from Calotriton arnoldi, assembly GCA_963921515.1. Taxonomy (NCBI): domain Eukaryota; kingdom Metazoa; phylum Chordata; class Amphibia; order Caudata; family Salamandridae; genus Calotriton; species Calotriton arnoldi. The sequence continues at coordinate 152,693 of CAWUFW010016220.1, read as the reverse complement.
AAATCCAAACAAATCCCTACTATCTGAATGTATAGGAATGCTAAAGAATGCATTTTTCAAATCAATAACAGAGAAAAACTTAGCGGTAGATGGAATCATAGTTAAAAGTGTAGTGATATCAGGAACCACTGGGTATTGCGGAACTACTATTTTATTAACCTCTTGCAAATCAATCACAAAACGATATACATCATCAGCTTTATCAGAGGAATCCGAGGATGCCCTTTTTAGGACCGAAAAAATAAAACTATTACACACGTTGCCTGTAGTTTCTTCGACAACACCCTTGCATATTAAATCTTGGACAATCTGAAGAAGGGCTTGTTCTCCTGCCTGTGGTATTTTATACTGAGGAATGCGAGGCAATACAACATTATCCTTGACCTGTATAGAAACGGGGGTATATGCAATAAGCCTACATCGGTGTCACCGGTGGCCCATAACGTAGGCGGTAATTGATCAAATTCAGGCGAAAGGGAGGCATCTTTAGATAGACACTGTCTAGTACCCACGCCCAGACCTATTGTAATATAAACACCATCAGGGGAACAATAAATAGTAGCATGCAGCTTCTTTAATAAGTCCAAGCCCATCAAATTCTCGCCACAATTAGAAGTCTAAAGAAATGGAGAGTCCACAGTAAAAGGACCAATGGTAGGAGCAAAGGGGCAGGAAATGGGGCTTACAACCGGTACTCCTGAAAAACCCACCAAAACATTGTTATGGCCAGTCAGGGCCGCCCCAGGGACCATATGTCGGGAGAGCGAAATCTTTGTAGCACCTGTGTCCACCAAAAATTCCTTAGTCTATCCTTGCAAATCCGCCTTGACATAAGGGCCACGCTGATCTACAGGTATGTGAACTGGTCCCTTACCCTGTCCCTGGCTGTCCTAGCTATGAGAAATGTTTTCGCATCATCAAAGTCATAGTCGTCATTATAGTACTGTCCGTCCCTGGGGTCATCCAAAAAATATATTCAGAACGGCCCACAGAGGCCGTATTGTTTTGCTGTCTGTCAGTCACACGACCCCTATTTCCAGAACCCCTTCCTCGAGTGGAGAAAATGTTTTGCAAAAGTACAGGGCACTGACTGCGCCAGTGACCTTCCTCCTTGCAATAAGCACACTGATTCTGTCCCAAAGGTTTCATTGGAGGCTGTCTAGTACGTGGGAGTTGTCGTTTGGGTCCCCGTCCTCTAGTGTTACCCCGATATACCTGCTGCAATAATACCCTTGTCTTCAGATCCTTATGCTTCTTGTAATTTTTGTCTTTTTCTTCATTGTCTCTGTGCTTGTAATATTGGGCCATATTTAAAATAACAGAGGGAGAGGACGTGGACCAGGTGCTTTCAGATGCCTGAAGTCTAGACATTATTTTGGGGAGGAGATTAGTGACAAACCTGTCAACGAACAAACGGACTCCCCCTTCCGTAGACATATCCTGCCCACTGCAATCCATGAACGTTTCTTCAAACCTCGGTGAAGAAATCAGACACACTCTCAACTTTCTTCTGGCGACAGGCAGTCAATCTATCCCAACTAGCTTTCCTAGGCGAAATAAGGGTATGCATGTATGCTATTATACGACCAGGCAAGGCAAGTAACTCAGCACATGGTTTATCTCCCGGCTTCCTATCCCGGTCCCAACCCTTAATCGCATCCCAGGTGCCGCCCAACTCAGCGACATGGTCTTGAGTATGCACTTGCCGCCAAATATCAACTGGAACTAGCAGCCCAAAAAACATTTGAATATCAACAAAAACATTTGAATATCAACAAGAGTCGTTACAGTAGAAGAGGCAGCCTTTGTCAACTCTTTATAATAAGTAGTCAGATTTTTCCTCGGATCAGGCAAAGTAGCCTTAAGGGCCAAAACTTCACTCCTTTTCCATGGAGTATAAACCCACTGTTCCTGAAAGCGGGCTGCCATGGCCGGTCTAGTGACTACTCCACGTTCATCCGTCACTTCAGGAATTTCTGGGTGGTAAATTGGGTGAACTTCACACATTGGGAACAGAGTTATTTGAGTCGGACTCTTATCATGGAGTCTGTCTCTATATAAGAAAGCAAAGTGGAAATATTACTGAACACTTGGTCCGGCGCCATGTCTGATACATAAACACGATCTCTAAGATCGAATAATATTTGGGGAGCCTCCGTTTTGATATGTGTATGCCAAAGTTCAATCAGTGCGGCAGACATATACTTAAGGGCATGCTGTTGTATGAAAGGTTCAAAATCTCGCATGACCTGCCAGATATCCTCGACTGTATATTATATTATGAGCCCACCTTATGGCTTGGTCCGCTATTACTTTCTTCTCTTCCTCTCCCACTCCGGACGCATTAACAGACCTAACCATTCCCTAAGTCGAATCGAATCTCTATCTTCTGAACCACGTACCGGTGTGTCAGTGATTGAGATCAATGGAGGATAAATAACTGGAACAGGGATATCAGATGTTACCGTAGTCCGAGATTGTAACGGAGGAGAAGGAGTAGGGGGTGCATTAACTGGAGCAGTAGATGTAACGGCCGTAGAGACAGGGGCACCCTGGGCAGGTTGTTGTGGTTAATGAGGTACGACGGGATATATCCTTTCCGGGACATATGGTGGCGGGGGTTGGGTGTCTAACAAGGCCTCCATAAAAGTGTCACCGTCTTCCTGAACCATATAAGATTTATCCATTTGCAACCGAAATCTCCTATCTTCACGTTCTATTCCTTTCTCTTGCTTGTCTTAATCGTAAGCCACAGCTTTTTGTGTAAGCGTTTGCATCTTTCCTTTTCTAGCATCTCTCTCCATTTTTAACAGCCTCTGTTTGGCCTCCTTCTGCCAAGTCCGAAGGGAGTCAAACATAGACTGCCTACTGCCTCTTTTAAACAACTGTTCCTGAAGAAATCCGATGTTCTGCTTGTCAAAAGCGCTGTCAAAGGCCACTGTAACTCTGCATTGTCCCTCGTATATTTGTGCCATAATGTACTAAACATAATTGGGCCAAGGCCATGTTTTACATACATATCAAAATTAGGACTGCCCTCAGGAGGTGCAGGCTGGGATTCTTCCAACTGTGCATCTGTAGAACAACGACAACAACACAAACTCCAAATCTTACTAAAACCATGCATTGCAAAGGAAAAAGAAAACAAAATCGTTATTTTATCTGGCAAAGTATTTGCAAACACTTTTAATCAAAACAGCCCTTAGACTGAAACAAAAACAAATCACAGTGGTACCACATCCACATAGAACCAAAACAGACTCACCTGATATCAGAGATACAAATAAACCTGTTCTCCACTGCCGATTCTTCGGACCAAACAGTCAGATCAGGGGTTTCGCCGTTCAGGACCCCAGTCGGGATGACCACTGGGCGAGGCACCCTCTGGTGAGACAGAGGCAGCAGCTGCGAGAAACAAAGCTCTTCGTGCAGGGATCCCTAAGCAGTCAGTCCGACCTGGTGATGTCCTCGTCCTCCCTTCCGTTTGTGGAAAATGGATGGGTCAGGACTCGAAGGAGTCCGTGTTCGGGTGCCAATTGAAGGAAGTGACCAGCAAAGGGCCACCCGGGTCACCACTGACCACCTTTCAGCCTTCCGTACCAAATGAAGAGTCGAGAAGACAGTAAAGAATATATACCAATAACTGTTTATTCATATACACTCAGAGCGGGCCCCGTCTGCACAGTCTCGAGACAGTGCTTGTTAGTTTAGGCCCTTAAATGCTCACGCAATTACATGTTTTAGTTAGCATACGCTGCGCCATTTTCTTTGCAGGTGCCTTTTTAGGCTGTTCAAAACTGATCTCGTTCATTTCTGAGAAATGCCTTCTGCTAAGTTTGGTTTCTGAAATGTTAAGTTCTGTTTCAGTAATGAGTAAACTGTTCATGTCAGCGCATAGCTTTCTCAGTAGATAGAGGCCCTCTCCCACTTGTCTGGTGGCGGGCCCAGGGTGAAACGACCTTGGACTATGTTAGGTTGTGCAAGATACGAGAACTGAAACCTTTTTTTTGTATTTCACTGTTCAGTTACATCTGCCTGGAAAATTCCACTGTGGGCGTGTCTTTGCCCGGGTATGAAACGTACATAATGTATCTCTATGCTTGCTGTTTTTATTCCCTCTGTAGCACTCCTAGCGACTGTACAGATGGGGCTCCACTGTGAGTGTATATTAATAAACAGTTATTGGTTTGTATTCTCCACTGTCTGGCCGACTCTTAATTTGGTAAGGAAGACTGAGAGGAGGTCAGTGGCGACTTGGGTGGCCCTAAGCAGGTCACTTCCTTCAATTGGCACCCGAACAGGGACTCCTTCGGGTTGTTGACCCATCCCCTGTCCATGGACGGAGGGGAGGACGAGGACACCATCAGGTCGGACGGACGGCTCAGGGATCCCTGCACAAAGAGCTTTGTTTCTCATAGCTGCTGCCTTTGTCCCACCGGAGGGTGCCTCGCCCAGCGGTCATCCCAACTGGAGTCCTGAATGGCGAAACCCTTGATCTGACTGTTTGGTCGAAAGAGTCGGCAGTGGAGAACTGGTTTGTTTGTACTTATGCTATCAGGTGAGTCTGTTTGGGTTCTGTGTGGATATGGTACCATTGTGGTTTGAGTTTGTTACGGTCTAAGGACTTTTTTGGTGAAAAGTGTTAGCAAATACTTTGCCAGGTAAAAATAACGATCCTGTTTTTACTTTTGCAATGCCTGGTTTCAGTAAAATTTGGAGTTTGTGTTGTCGTTGTTGTTCTGCAGATGCCCGGTTGGAAGAAGCTCAACCTGCGCCTCCTGAAGGCAGCCCTCATTTTGATATGTATGTGAAACATGGCCTTGGCCCTATTATGTTTAGTACATTATGGCACAAATATACGAGGGACAATGCCAAGTTGTAGTGGCCTCTGACAGGCTCCTTTGATGAACAGAAGATTGGATTTCTCCAGGAACATTTGTTTAAGAGACATAGTAGACAGTCGATGTTTGACTCCCTTTGGACTTGGCAGAAAGAGGCCAAGCAAGGCGGTTAAAAATGGAGAAAGAAGCACAGAGAGGGAGGATGCAAACAATTACGCAGAAAGCCGTAGCGTATGATAAAGAAAAACAGGAGACAGGAATAGAATGTGAAGATAGGAGATTTCGGTTGCATATGGATAAGTCTTATGTGGCCATGGAGGAAGAGGATACTTTCGTGGAAGAGTTGTTAGATACTCAACCCCCGCCTTCTTATGCCACGCAAAGGATATATCCCGTTGTTCCTCTCCAGCCGCACCCGCCTGCCCCAGCTGCCCCCGTTTCTACGGCTGTTATACCCACAGCTCCGGTTACTGTGCCCCCTACTCTTTCTCTCCCTTCGCTATCTTTGACGACCATGACATCTGTTACATCTACTGTTCCGACTCCTGTGCCCTCTGTTCTTTCTTCTCCGGTGCAATCATTGACTACAGTTCTACCTACTACTCCTATTATTCCTGCTATGGTCATTCATCCTCCATCGTTTTTGGGTACTGACACACCTGTACGTGGTTTTGAAGACAGGGATTTGGCGAGATTTAGGGAACGAACAGGCCCGTTGGTGTGATCTGTAGTAGGAGAGGATAAGAAGAGGGTATCGTATTGCGGTTTATAGTCTTGAGGATATTTGGCAGGTTGTTCATGATTTCAAACCTTTTCTACAGCAGCATGTTCTTCAACACATGTCTGCTACATTGATTGACCTTTTGCACACACACATTAAATCTGAGGCTCCCCAAGTATTAATTGATATTAGAGACCGCGTTTGTTACTGACTTAGTGCCAGACCAAGTGTTTGGTAATATTTCCACCATAGTCTCTTATAAAGGCCGATTGTATGACAAGAGTCCTACTCAAATTGCTCAGTACCCTATGCGTGAAGTCCACCCAATTTATCATCCAGAAATACCTGAGTTGACGGATCAGCGCGGTACGGTCACTAGACCGGCCGTGGCTGCCCGCTTCTAGGAGCAATGGGTTTATACTCCATGGAAAAGGAGTGAGGTTTTAGCCCTTAAGACTACTTTGCCCGATCCTAGAAAAAACCCTACTGCTTATTACGAAGAACTGACAGAAGCTGCCTCTTCGACTGTAATGACTCTTGAGGATATTGAAATGTTCTTTGGTCTTCTTGTTCCAGTGGATATTTGGCGGCAGGTGCATACTCAGGATGATGTCACCGAGTTGGGCGGAACATGGGATGTGATTAAGGGATGGGATGGGGAAAGGAAGCCAGGAGATAAACCCTGTGCTGAAATACTTGCTTTGCCTGGTCGTATTATTACATATATGCATACACTTATTCCACCTAAGAAGGTAAGTTGGGATAGATTGACTGTCTGTCGACAGAAGAAGGATGAGAATGTGTCTGATTTCTTTACTAGGTTTGAAGATACGTTTTTGGATTACAGTGGGCAGGATATGTCCACGGAAGGGGGAGTCCGTTTGTTTGTTGACAGGTTTGTCACCAACCTCCTTCCTGAAATAATGTCTCGTTTGCAGGCGTCTGAAAGCACTTGGTCTATGTCTTCTCCCTCTGTTATTTTAAATATGGCCCAGTATTATGAGCACCGAAATAAGGAAGAAAAAGATAAAAATTATAAAAAAACATAAGGATTTAAAGACGAAGGTGTTGTTGCAGCAGGCATATCGGGGTAACACCAGAGGACGGGGAGGTCTTGCATGACAACTTCCACGTACTAGGCAGCCTTCGACGACACCTTTGGGGCAGAATCAGTGTGCATATTGTAAGGAGGAAGGACATTGGCATAGCCAGTGTCCTGTACTTTTACAGAAGGTTTCGTCCCCTAGAAGACGTGGTTCTGGTAGTAGGGGCAGTGGGACCGACAGAAACCAGAACGCTGTGGCCCCTGTGGGCCGTTCTGATAATGGGGAGTGGTTGAAGAAATGTCTGCCAACATCTGTAATAGTCCCATTCTTCCGGTTCTTAAAAGGACACCCTCGGCTTCTTCTGATGCTGTTGATGATGTCTATCGTCTTGTGATTGATTTGCGAGAGGTTAATAAAATAGTGGTTTCGCAATTTCCGATTGGTTCCTGATATCACTACACTTTTAACAATGATTCGATCTACCGCTAAATTCTTTTCTGTTATTGATCTGCAAAATGCATTCTTTAGTATTTCCATACTACCCGGATAGTAGGTATTTGTTTGGACTTATATTGGCCGGCAGAAGCTTTCGATTCTGTTGCGCAAGCCTATACAGAGAGTCCTAGTATCTATAGTCAAGCATTAAAAAGTCAGTTGGATTCAATCTCGCTTTCCCCAGGTAATGTATTGGTGCAGTATGTCGATGATCTGTTAATTGGTTCTGATACGGAACAAGATTGTAGGGACAGTACAGTGAAACTTTTGTTGCATTTGGTGCATCATGGACATAAGGTCTCTCTTTCGAAATTTTAGTATTGTCAACAGGAGGTTACCTACTTAGGTCACCTACTGTTGAAGGAGGGTAGGAGGTTGACCTATCAGCGCATTAGTACCATTGTTAAAATGCCCATTCCACAACTCAAAAAGATGTACATGCTTTTATAGGTATTACTTCCTACTGTCGCCAGTGGACCCCAAACTGTTCCTTACTAATCAAACCTTTGCGTGCATTAACAACGAAAGCAGTGCATGAACCTTTGCCTTGGACGCCAGAATGTCCGCAATCTTTTGAGCAATTAACAACTGCGCTTTGTCTGGCTCCAGTGCTTGGCACACCTAACTATAGGAAACAGTTTGTGCTTTATGGCCACGAGATGGCTGGCTGCGCACTTTCTGTCTTGACCCGGAAACTTGGGGATAGACAGAGGCCTTGTGCTTATTTTTCTGCTGTGCTTGACCCTGTTGCTAGGGCTCTTCTTAGCTGTCTGAGAGCGGTTGCGACTGTGGCCACTTCAATTAGGCAATCGGCTGGACTCATACTTGATACAGACCTCACAGTCATGGTACCCCATGCTGTGGATACACTCTTGAATAAGAAAAAGACACAGCACCTCACCAGTGCACTTCTTACTGGTTATGAATTGACATTGTTTGCTAAGCATATTACGATCAAAAGATGTGCCACTCTGAACCCAGACACGTTACTGCCCCTCCCTTCTGAGATTGATGCAGTTGACAAGCTTGACTGTATTTTTCGAACGGAACAAGAGACGAAAGGACCTGTAGACCTGACTGATGTTCCCTTATCTGATTCCCAAGGAGAACTCTGTTGATGGCTCTTGTTTCAAATTACCAGATGACACCACCACTGCAGCTTATGCTACCACTATGTTGCGTACGGTGGTAGAGACATCACGGGTCCCCTATCAGCCAGCTCAAGCCGCTGAACTTGCTGCCCTTATTCGAGCTTGTGAATTGAGTGAAGGGTTGGTTGTTAATGTTTACACAGATAGCCAGTATGCATTTGGGGTTGCTCACAATTTCGGCCGATTGTGGGCGGAGAGAGGGTTCCTTACCTCTTATGTCACTAGAATACAGCATGGACACCTCATATTGCAATTGTTATCTGCACTAACGCTTCCTAAGAAATTGGCAATAATCAAATGCAGCGCCCATAAAAAGGTCACTGATGATGTGGGTAGAGGGAATGCATTTGCAGATCAGGTAGCCAAGGAGACTGCCCGAAGTAAGATAAAGAGAATGTTTGTTGCGGGTCCAGCTAGATGGGTTCCAAAGAACGCCATGTTTGAGAACACGGTTGAGAGTGTAAAGGAGATACAGAGTGAAGCCACGATAGAGGAATTAGCGGAATGGCAGGAAAGTACAGCACAGTTAAATGAGGAAGGATGTTGGATTGATAAACCTGGGGAACAGAAATGGATGTTGCCTGATGCATATGTACTTCCTGTGGTTACTATGGCGCATGGTCCAACCCATATTAGTTCGAAAGGTATTTGTAAATTGTTAGCCCCTGTATGGCACAATTATAACATTTCTAAAATGGCTGCACATTTGGTGAAACATTGTATGATTTGCATGAAAAATAATCCAGGAAAGGGTACACCTCTACACCACCTGGTAACTTTGCACCGCCTACTTTGCCGTTTGAGGTCCTCCAAATGGATTTCATTGAACTGGAGCGATGCAATAATCTTAAGTATGTTTTAGTGGTCATATGCACGTTCAGTAAATGGGTTGAGGCTTAACCCACTAAACACAATACGGCCATTACAACTGCGAAAGAACTCCTTAAAGAGTATTTTCCTAGATTTGGTTTGCCCAGAGTTATCTGGAGTGACAACGGGTCTCATTTTAATGGGAAAGTGATTAAATTAATTTGTGAGGGTCTGCACATTAAAAAGAAATTTCATGCTGCCAACCACCCGCAGTCAGCTGGCCTTGTTGAGAAGTACAACGGTACTCTCAAACTGAAATTGGCAAAATTTCAAGAAACAACAGGGTTGCAAAGGCCGGATGCTCTTCCATTAGCTCTTTTGGCAGCTAGAACCACAGCACACTTTAGAACTGGTTTGTCCCTGTTCGAGGTAGTTTTTGGGCGCCCAGCGAGTGTCTGGGTGTCCCCGCCCTAAAAGTTTTTCTGAAATAGAATAACTGTCATGGGTAGCATCACACATGCCACTGCTCAACCACACGAACCCTGATGTAAACCTGATTAAAGGTTTTACTGTAGGCACAGTGTTTATTTATAGCAACTATGTAGTGGTTAATATGCATGTGAATTATTGGTTGCATTAGCTTGTGCTTATTGTGCACAATTCTGTTATACAGTATTGTGGGAGAAATGCTGAAGCAGCCAAGGCTTGTTTAAACGTGCACTGGTTAAACAACATGTGAACCTTGTGCCAACTGGCAATATGAGAAACGTGCAGCATTTTAACTGTCACATTTCAACTGTGTCTGTGAGTAATGTGCTGCACTTCATTATCATAATTGCTTCAACGTGCCGCCACAGAAAGAATCTAGAAATCCTTGAATACATGTGCAACTTAATTTGCTTTGGTAATTGCTTATTTACCTAAAGCATGGCTCAACTGACAGTAAGACACATGTTTTGTGCCTATATAAGACCCATTGCACTTTCAGTCACTGCTTGGCTTCGTTTATTCCTACCGATCACTTGCCTGGCTTCTGCTGATCCTGGGCTCCAGTTCTCTGTCCAGCATTGTGTTTCCAGAGATTCCCTTCCTGCTTCTGAAAGACACCGTAGTTCCTGTAAGAGAGGCACATCACAGAAGGTGACTCAAGGTTTTCTCATGCTCTGCCCACAAGTAATTGTGCCTTCAAACTGACAGACATTTAAAGAGTGATTTCAACCTTTGGACTCCAGAAGTGAACTGTAAAACCAAAGACTGAAAGACTTTAATAATCCACGAACGTTGATCAAAATACAGGATTTAATGTGCATTCTTTGGCAATAAATCAAGAGTTAAGCTAGAGGACAAGCAAAAACTGTATGAGTAATGCAGAATAAAACATTCTTCTAGAAAAGCTGTTATATGCACAAATCCTAATTTCTGTGTATGTATTTGAGAGTGTGACTGTAATTTAATGCTGAGTACTGTTATGAAACCATCTAATTGAGTTTTCTATTACAGAACTAAAGCCTCCATCCCTTAACCTGGCCCCAGTCCTTGCAACCTTGCATCAAGGCCCTATCTATCCTGAGCTCAGCAGTTCCCGGCTTAGAGAAGCAGCGCTATCAACAGAACCAGTATTTCTCTTCTCTCTCTCTTCCCAACTCCCTTCCTCCTTGGGAACTTACGTGGCCGTAGTGTATTTGTTCACTGCTACCGCGTTAGGTCCCGTAGGGATTTGGGGACTAACGTCGCCCCATCGGAACCGCCTGGAGTTCAGGTGAGTGGCCTGCAACAATATCCTGCCTTGCTTGATTATCTTGGCCAGTTAACAGAAACTCTGCGTTCTATTCACCAACAGGTTCACGATTCCCTACCTCCGAAACCTGAGGGACCTGGCCACAACATCCAGCCTGGCGATTTTGTGCTCATCAAAAAGTTTCAGAGGAAGAAAAGTCTGGAGCCAAGGCAGAAAGGTCCTGAGCAGGTTCTACTGGTCACTCAAACGGCTGTGAAAGTTGTAGGTCGTAAGAATTGGGTGCATGCCACCCACTGTAAGAAGATACCTTTGCCATTGCCTTCTGACCAGTGGGTCAAGGAAGGAGTAGGGGACGACGAATGTGAGCAGGTGCCTAGGTTTGTTCCCTTCAGTGACGCTCAGCTGATATGGACCAGAACGGATAAAGAAAATGATGATGTTTTAATGGAGGCTGTTCCCCCTGAAATACGAGCTATCCAAGAGCCTCTGTTCTCAGATCCTACAGTGCCTGGGGCTGCCAGGTATAATTTACGTCCTCGGACGAGGACCACCGAGCTGAAAGAGAAAACAGATTAGGGACGGACGGTATAAGGTAGGCCAGTACTGAGTGATAGTACCAACAAAAGGTTTGAAAGATTTGCATTTGCTTTGCTATAGTTGTTTGAACATTAGTTCAGGAAAAAGCATACCTTGAGAATATACTATTTGAGTCGGCGTGGATAGAGCAGGACGAGGCTTAGGACAGAGCAAGCTCCACTGCGGGTGCTCAAGAGCACCAACTGATTGATGGACAATAGGAGCCTGTACCAGTGAGACTATGATGGACACTGGGAACATTTTCAGTTCTTTATCACTTTGCGTTTCTTTGTTTCATTCATTATGCATCCTTTTGGTAAACTAGTTGAGGAGGAGCAGCCAATAATTCCAAGTCAATGTTGTGTAATTTGGTCCATTCAAAGTAAAATTCAATGTCATCGCCCTGGTAATGGTGGTAATAACAGTATGGGGGTGTTATGGGTTTTGGAGGATGTATATGATGCACCCACACTTAACCTGAGTGGACCCATTTCTTTGGGAACAGACGAGTGCTACAACGAATAATGTGTTTGTGGCAGCGCATAAGAGATTCTTTGGGAATGGGACTGCTTGTTATCCTATTGGTTCTGTTGCTAGCCTCTGGACAGCATATCCTTTGTCACTTTTAATTACACGTACACTCGGCCACCCGATTTAGTAGAAGTCAAGGGTATGTTTGGGCTTGGTTATCCCGGGCCATGTTTATACTATAGAAAGCCACAGGGGGAGGGTTATCCTGGGTGTGACAACAGCACATATTGTGATAATTTCGACATGGAAGAACAGAATATAACACTAGTAGGTTGGCATTATAAAGAGATAACAGTACCTCGAAAGGCTGGTTACTATGCTGCTTGTTGCCCAATAGTGAATTCTACAGATACCTCTTTGCATGTCAATTGTTCAGGAACAATATTGTACAAACATTTTCCCTTAAGCACAAACCTGATCCAAATACACTAGGGATGAATTCTAGGTACTCAGCAGTGAATTATGAATGGCCGATATATGCATAACCTGGGTTTTATTTTTTGTCTAATGGGACTTATTCCAACGTTTATAATGGAAGTGACGATGTGGTTCTTGGGATGGTGTTGCCTTTAGGTGTCCCATGTAAAGATATCTAACCGAAAAAGAGATGGGTGAAAAGAACATTAACGAAAGAGTTTTGTGAAGGAGTCACAGATTTAGAAGTGAATAGCTATAGCAATGGTATCACATTTGAGTATATAAAGTCTTCCATATGTACTCTGGGTGGTACAGCTATGGCCAGGGAAGAAAAATCCAGGAATATTTTGGATGTAAATTGCAAATTTTGTCTAACACTACAGTGGCAGCCTTGAGAGATATTACTACCCAATTGGAAAGCATGCGGTGTATTCCGAACAGACTAGATATGCTGTAGATTTTATATTGGCTAAGTCTGGTGGTGTTTGCGCTTTTAGTGTGTTATGGGGATAGAATATTTGGAGTAAAACATAACCCAACACATTCTGGATATCATCGAAAATGTCAGGGGCATGGAAAGTGGAAATTGAGTTGGTCCCTTTTTGGTAGTTGGGGTTGGATTCTCCAGCAACTGATCTATCTCATAATGGTGTTGGTATTATGTTGCATCCTTATTCAATGTCTTCCTCTTTGTTGTTCTTATTGTGCTTCTGTTTTCATGCCCAAACAGAAAATATCAGCTCATGTTACGAATGCCCCATGATGTTGCAGAACGATATTAACGATTTAATGCATATTGATGAAGGGATATTAGAGGATTCCTCACTGCTTGCTGTACCCCTCTCTAATGATGATTGTAAGGAATGCCCATAATTCAATCTAATTTACAGTTTGTTTTTTATGCCTCGTTGAATTTTTAATATTTTGCCATTGTTCTCGTATTATTGCATAAATATATTGGTCTTATTTCTTTTTGCTTATTAGAAAATGTTCTTAGCTCATGCTAAAAGGAGGGTTTGTTAGATTAGGCCCGTAATTGCTCACGCAATGACATGTTTTAGTTAACATTCGCTGCGCCGTTTTCTTTGAAGGTGCCATTTTAGGCTGTTCCAAACTGATTTGTTCATTTCTGAGAAAATGCCTTCTCCTAAGTTCTTTCAGTAATGAGTAAACTGTTCATATCTGAAAGAAACACGTTAGTTATAGATTCCTTACCTTAGAATTACCCCCAGGCGTCAGACTGGATCCGCAAAGTTTTTTCGTCAGCAGTACCTCTGCGCGTCGGAAGGTGACATCGGTTGGCTCTGCGTCAGTCGGCGGCGTCGTGGTTGCCGGGATGACATCGCGGCAGCTACTTAGACGCTGCCCTCGCGCGCTGACGTCAGTTCTTTCTTTTTTCGTGCCAGCCAGCGCAGATCCGGGAAGAGCGGTACCTCCAGTTATTTTTTGACTGACTTCTTCTCGACTTATGTCGAGTTCTTTTTCGAGTCTTCGACTCCTAAGGTGCACGAGGGATGCCTGGCTTCATGCCATGTGGTTCCTGTCATCGGATGATGTCGGTGACGGATCCGCACCGCGTGTGTCTCTTTTGCGTGGAGCGCGACCACGACCCCAAGTCCTGCTCCGACTGCCGGTCGATGGCGCCGAAGGCTTTGCGGGAGCGGTCCCGAAAGCTGCTTGAGCATCGGCAGTCGGCTCCGCGCCGTTCAAGGTCCTGGTCGCGAGGGAGGTCGAGGGACCGGTCGCGGAGCCATCACCATTCGTCCAAGTCTTCGCACTCTGGGTCGGGTAAGCCGAAGCATAAGAAGAAGTCGAAGAAGCACCGTCGCCCTTCGACTTCTCGTCGGGCGGCCGCTCCGACGAGGGACGCGGGTGGTGCCCCTCCTGCGGCTCCGTGTGCGGAGCCCAACGAGTCGACTCCGCGTTTCCCTCTTTTTCCGGGACCCGGAGCGACTCCCGTCCAGCTTCATATGTTCTACGAGGCGATGCATGCCATCTTTGGGTGGACCGAACCCGCCGGCGCGCCTTCGGGCCCCTCGGACTCGGTTGGGGGCCTAGGCCTTCTCCACCGTCTGCTCTGGCCCCGGCGCCGCAGGCCCCTTGGATCCAGGCCTGGATCCAAATCGGCACCGGTTGCCCTCATTATGCCTCCACCGGCACCGCTTCCACCGGCACCACTACAGCGTTCGACGCCGGTCTGCCCCCCGGCCGGCGTCGACCCTGGCCTCCATCCCGACGTGGACCCGCAGCCGGTCCATCGTCGCCCGACACAAATCGGGTGCCGAGAGGGGTTTTTGGGCCCCTGTTCACTCCTGGGGTCCCTTTTCAACCAGAATGGCACCCAGAGGAGGAGGACTGGGAGGGGTCAGGTGACCCTTTGACTGACCAGTTCGACAGTGAACAGGACTGGAGGAAGGAACGGGGGGCCGCCAGTGGTTTGGACTGCTCCCCTGACCTTGGCATGTTGTCTCCTCCTACCGTGGCTACGGAGGAGGGAGCATCATACGCAGTGGTGTTGCGTAGGGCGGCCGAGGCTCTCAACCTCGAGCTCCCTAAGGTGGCAGTCAGGACTAACCTCCTCACAGAGGTGCTTCAGCCGGCTGCGAGCTCTTCGAAGCCCTTGCTGCCGTTCAATGAAGCCCTCACCGACGTCCTTTTGGGCACGTGGTCCAGGCCCAACACGGGGGCTCCCGTGGACAGGATGATTGCCCGACGACACCGCCCGGCCCCGGGCGACTCCACTTTCCTCTCCCAACACCCCACCCCGGAGAGCTTGGTAGTCCAAGCCTCCACATCCAAAAGCCCATTCCCTACCGCTCCCCCGGAAATGGAATCCAAGAAGCTGGCCCACCTTGGGAAGAAAATTTTCTCTTCCACCAGCTTAGGACTGCGGTCGGTAAACACTGCATGTCTCTTGGGCCGTTATTCCCACTCGGTGTGGTATACGGTGGCGCAGGTGCTGCCTCAGTGTCCGGAGGAGGCCCAGCAGTGCTCTCCCAGGCTGTTGCCGCCAGGAGGGATGCAGGGAAGTTTGCCATACGTTGTGGGCTGAATACCGCCAACTCTCTGCGCAGGACCATTTCAACGTCGGTAGCACTTCGTCGCTACGCCTGGATGAGGTCGACTGGCTTTTCAGGGGATGTCCAGAACACCTTGATGGACATGCCCTTTGATGGCCGTCGCCTTTTTGGTGTCAAAGCAGACAACTCTCTAGAGCGTTTCAAGGACTCCCAGGCTACGACCAAGTCCTTGGGCCTCTCCACCCGTCCTGGGCAGTCTGCTTTTCGCCCCTTTCATGGCTATGGAAGGGGTGCCCCGCTACGTCCCGCCCAGAGCCACAGGCCGCAGCAAGTTACCCAACCTTCGCGCGGCCGGGGACGTGGAAACAACCGTCGTGGTTCCGGGGGCCAGCGGACGGGCCAGTCCACCAACCCCCCCTCAGCAGCAGCATCCAAAGCCTCCTAGTTCGACCTTTCAGGCCCATCAAACGCCAGTGGGCGGCAGGATTCGCCATCACCTTCCCCACTGGTGCACCATCACTTCGGACAGGTGGGTTTTGCAAATAGTCCGAAGGGGCTACTCCCTCCCCTTCGAGACTACCCCTCCAGCCATGCCACCTCAATACCACCGCATGTCGGAGGATCACCTGGGCCTTCTCCAACAGGAAGTTTTGGCACTCTTGGCCAAGGGAGCCATCGAGCACGTTCCTGTCCCAGAAGTGGGTCGTGGTTGCTACTCCCACTACTTTCTGGTCCCCAAGAAGGACAAGGGCCTGCGTCCTATCTTGGATCTCAGGAACATCAACCGCTTCCTCCGGAAGGAGAAGTTCAAGATGTTGATGTTTGCTCAGGTCTTGTCTGCCCTCGACCCTCAAGACTGGATGGTAGCGTTGGACTTGCCGGACGCTTATTTTCACATCCCCGTCCTGCCGGCCTACCGGCGTTACCTACGGTTCACGGTAGGCCACGAGCATTTTCAATTTACCGTGCTCCCCTTTGGCCTTACCAGCGCCCCTCGGGTGTTCACGAAAGTGATGCCGGTGGTTGCAGCTCATCTGCGCAGATCGGGGGTTTCAGTCTTCCCCTATCTTTTTTTTTTATAATTCTTTTTATTAAACATACATCGGTTCCAATAAACATTACAGAGGGTTCGCCAAATCATACATTACAGTCGGTACAGGAGGAAATACGTCAGCTTTCTACATGATAGAGGAATGTTACAGGGTGTGGGGGTCATTTTGTTCGGGACAATCAGGAGGCATACAGATCTCTCCCCGGTAGGTATTCCAGGGGCTCCATATCCGAGACCATTTTTTGGGGCACCCTCTTGCCAGGTAGACTGTTTTCTCCCGGAACATGCACCAGTCAAGGTTCTTCTCCCATGCTGCCAGTGTGGGTGATAGTGTGGCCCCCATAGTTGAGCAATGTTGCGTTTTGCCAGCATGAACCCCAGTGTAGCCCACCGTGTCTGATTTGTGTTGAGATCCGCAGGTTCCCACAGATTGAGGAGGCATCGTCGTGCCTCCGGGCGGAGATGAACCTGCAGTACCGCATTAATAGTGTCATGGATCTTGAGCCAGAAGGATATGATATGTTCGCACTCCCAAATTATGTGTATGAATGTCCCCACGTGACCACATTGCCGCCTACAGTTCCCATTATCTGACCATCCCATGTGTACCAAACGGGGTCCTGTCATATAAATTCTGTGGAGGATTTTAAGCTGTACCAGCCTCAAACGTGCCGGGATAGCAACCTCCCTGGGGAAGCCACCGCCAGCTGCCAGTCCTCATCATCCACCTCCACCCCATCCTGCGTCCATTTCTCACGGAGTGATTGAAGGGGACTCTCCATGTTGTTGATTAACTTTTTGTAAATCAGGGAGATGGTTTTCTCGGGAAGGTGGCCGTCTAATATTCTGTCCTCCAGCGGAGGGCCTCTGGAGGGGACGTCCCCTTAGGCAGCAAAGATTGCAGTGAGTGCAGGACCTGCAGGTATCGGAAATACTCGGTGGCTGCTAGATCGTAGTCCGCCTGGAGCGTGTCAAAAGTTTAACCCCTCCAGCCCCCAAAGGTCCCTAATGTGTGAGATACCGATAAGGTCCCATCTGTCAAAGCCCTTCGATTTCCATAAGTCGCCCAATCTTTCTGAGTCCCAAAGTGGAGTGGCTAATGTCAGCGTGTTTTTCCATCCCAGTGAGGCGATAACATCATGCCAGATCTGGACAGAATGTTTGGTGGGGCCAGTCAAGGTGTATCGTCTGGGCCGTGAGTATAGCGCCCTGTTATAATTACCATCTGGGAGGAGCCATTTATCCATGGCGTATCCGGGATCGTCTGCACGGCCATACATGCCGTGGTTGATGGCTGCTAGGTGAGCCGCCCAGTAGTATTTCTTGATATCTGGGAGGCTAATACCCCGTCATACCAATTCAGTGATAGTTTGGTCAGGGCGATTCGAGGTTTTCCATCCCACAGCAGGTCTCTCTGCAGGCCCTCAATTTCCTTGAAATATTTGGCGGGAACAGGATCCAGGGTGTTTTGCAAGGTGTATAGGAATCTAGGCAGGGACATCATTTTGAATAGGGCGGCTCTGCCCAGAAGGGAGAGGGGTAGCGACCTCCAGTTGGCAATATCGCTTTTAAGTTTACGAAGGGGGAGAAGGTTTTGAGTATACCGGATTGCGGGATCTAGCGAAATGAAAATCCCCAGGTATTTGAAGCCTGCCGAGTTGATTTGTATGGGGCAGTTCTTGGGAGGGACGGGTGGATCGCCCCACAGAGGAAACAAAGCGACTTACTCCAGTTGATAGAGAATCCAGAGTATCGTCCGAATACCGCCAGGATATCTAAGATCACTATAAGGGATTTCCTAGGAGAGGCCAAATAAAGCAACAGGTCGTCTGCGTAGAGGGAGATTCGGTCCTCCCAGCCGGGAGACCATTCTAATCCCCGTATCCTGGGATCTCTACGGATCCAGGCTGCCAAGGGCTCCAGGGCCAGAGGCGAAGAGGAGAGGCGAAAGCGGGCAGCCCTGACGGGTTCCCCGACTCAGCTGGAAGGTAGCTGATAACTTATTGTTGACCACCACTTGGGCTAGGGGTTCGTTATACAGAAGTCGTATCCAGTTTATGTAGTTAGGGCCGAAACCCATTTTGGCCAATACTGCCCAAGGTAAGGCCATTCAATAGTGTTGAATGCCATGGTTGCGTCCAGAGACGCGATCATTGCTGGCTCTCGGAGAGTATGTGCTCTAGCTACTACCCCATTGACTCGACGCAGATTCAGGGCCGTGCTTCTGTGCGGCATAAAGCCAGATTGATCTGGGTGTACTAAGGCACTAATGACCTTGACCAAGCGATTGGCCAGGAGCTTGGCGAGAATTTTGGGTTCGGCGTTTAGGAGGGAAATTGGCCGGTAGGAACTGCAGTCTATTCTGGGTTTCCCGTCTTTATGGATGGTAACTATGGTGGCTATCCTCTGTTCCCTGGGCAGCATGCCCGTCTCCAGTGATTCCTCAAACATAGATTTTAAGTAGGGGAGAGTTTATCGGGTCGCAGCTTATAGAGCTCGATGGGGAGTCCATTGGGGCGAGTGCCTTTCCCGATTTTAATGAACGGATCGATTGCGCTATCTCATCTGGGGTCAAGTCACTGTCCAGGAAATCCCGATTTTCTAAGGAGAGGCGGGGAGTTTGATGTCATGCAACAGTTCTTGAGAGTCCTCCTCCGTATAGGGGGCCACTGTCGTATAGACCGTTTGGTAATGGCTGGCAAAGCTATCGACTATCTCTTGTGGATTCGTGACGGGTATGTCCCCTTTTACTCTAAGCTCTGGCACCAGCCTGCTCGCCCATTCCCGTTTATCTAGCCATGCTATAAGCTTCCCTGCTTTGTCACCCAGGTCGTAGAGTCTACCCAGCCGCTCCCTCCCCAAGTTTTTGGCTTTGTCTGTGACTAAGGCCTTATAGCTGTGCTGCTTCAGGCTCAGGAGGTGAAGCTTCTCTGGCGTCACCCCAGACTCCAGTTCACTCTCCAATCTATCGATTTCAGCCTCGATGTCCAAAACTTCTTTCTGTTTTTCTTTCTTTGCACCGAGATCAGCGATAGCGCCTGTCCCCGGATTACAGTCTTAAATGCTTTCCATAGGGACTTGGATGAGGAGACCGTCCCTTCGTTATCTAAGAAATAATTATCCATGGCTTCAATAAGGGCTGTGCGGATTTTGGGATTGTGGAGATACCAGGGATTGATTGGGGCTAGTCTTCCTACTTTGTTCTGATGGAGGACCATGCGGAGCCATATCGGTGAGTGATCGGAGATGCCTCTCGCGAGATGTTTAATTTCGTGTATGAGGGATGCTTGTGCGGCTGGCAGCAAACAGTAGTCTAGGCGGGAAAGGGTATTGTGTGCCCCGGAGTGAAAGGTGTGCTGTATCTGGTCTGGATGGTAAGTTCTCCAACCATCAACTAGCCCCATAGTTTCTAGGAAGTCAGGTAGCCAGCGGGAAGCGGACCCCACCTCACGCGGGGGATGGCGGTCCAGGGTGCCCGAGACCACCGCATTGAAGTCCCCTCCGAGGACCACAAGGCCGTCTGGAATGGAGAGGAGGACCTTACCCAGGTCCGCAAAGGTGGTGCCCTGTAGGCCTGGCGGAACATAGATGGACATGAGAGAGATAAGACGGCCCTCCCAAGTTCCCGTAATACCAATGTATCTGCCCCGGTCATCCGCCCATGTGGAACTTATAGCGAGGGGGAGTGTGTTTTTCATCATAATGCCCACCCCTCTGGAGCCAGACGTGAACCCCGCGTGTGCTACCATTTTGTATCCTCCCCTATGCATTGCTTTACACAGATTACCAACCAGGTGCGTCTCCTGGAGCAGGACAACATCTGGAGATCTCTGTTTCAGGTACTGGTGAACTATGCTCCGCTTAATCTTGTCCCCAAGCCCGTTGACATTCCAACTTAATACCTTAATTGTCCCGTCCCCCATAACCTCTGTCGTACAACTTGATAGATTTTAAAATGCCAGGAGAAACAAAGTCGACATCCCCTCTGTGGAAGAAATCATAATTGACACCGATGCAAAATTTCCAACAAATTATGAACAAAAATTCCCCCACCCAACAACCCCCCTCCCTGCTGCCCTGCACTCTGGGCATAGAACTGCCCATTTCAAACTTGCAGAGTGCCTGTCGCCCTAGCAAAAAACTAAAGGTAGAAAAAAAATAGGGGTGTGGCTGTCCGTATCTCTGCCCCCTATAAAAAGTAAAGTCTGTAACCCCAAGGAAAAGGCACCCCTCGAGGGTTGGAGTTTAAACAGTCTCGAAGAAGTCCCTCCAGATCAAATTCGCAGCCGCCCAGTGCTTAACCTAGCTCGGATAAGGGCCAAAATGTCCCAGTGACATCCACTCTCCACCACCGTGTCTCATCCTGTAGGGGTCAGCGAAGTCTCCTCTCTGGGTTGACTATCCGGTGGGCCCGGAATCTTCCTGCTTTCAAGCCAGTCAGCTGCCTCTTCAGGATGCTCGAAAAACCACGTCCGCCCCTCTGCCTCGACCCGCAAACGTGCCGGAAACAACATGGAGTACCTCAGGCCCCGCTCTCGAAGCTCCTCTTCACCACAAGGAAGGTGCGCCTCATCTTTTGCACTCTCTGTGTAAAGTCTGGAAAGAAGGTGATGCCTGCGTTTTCATAGTGGAGTGGAGCTCCTGTCCTAGCATTTTGGAGAATTACGTCCCTGTCCCGGAAGTTTAACACTCTCGCCAGCATAGGGCGCGGAGGAGCCCGGGTTTCGGACGCCCCCAGGTACCCTGTGGGCCCTCTCAATAACAAAAAATCGGCTGAGGCCCTTGGGTTGGAGGTGCTTTAGGATAAGGTCTTCCACGAAGAGGTCCGGAGATTGCCCCTCCGCCCGTTCCGGAACTCCCAGAATGCGTAGGTTGTTGCGGCGTAGGCGCCCTTCATAATCATCCAGTTTCATTTCCGTGAATTTACGGAAATCCTGTAGGTCCGAGACCTCCCCCTGGAGCTGTGCGACGTCTCCCGTCAGGCTGGTCGTAGCGATTTCCACCTGTTTGACCTTTTCCTTAAATGTGGCTAGGTCTGCTCTTATTAGGTTTACGTCAATCGCGATAGTGTCCATTTTATGTTCAAGAGAGGTCTTGACGCTTGTGATGGCCTCCATGACGTCTTTAAGGGAGAGTTCTCGCTCCTCTTCTTCTGGGTCCCCCAGGGGTGTGCCCTCTGGATTGACGGCCCTGCAGCATGTCTTTGGGCATCGTGTATCGATCAAGTTTATTGGTCTGCGTTGGTTTAGACCCTCTCGTTCCTGGGGGCTTGCTTTTCTCCATTGTGTCCGCTCCTCGTCGCACAAAGGGCTTGTGGTGGAATTAAACGAGTCGTCTATGGCCCCGGTAGTCAGGGGGTGCTGACTGGTAATGTGCCCGGCCAGTAGTCTAATGGTGTAGGCGGGGGAGGGGGCCCACGACTGTAGGATCTCGGTATGTGGTCCACGCGCACTCAGATCACTTTATGGTGGCAGCGCTGATTCAGGAGGCTCCATATGGGGGAGCCCAGCGCTCGCTTCACCCTGCTAGCTGTTACAGAGGCCCACTGGTGATAGGCGCAGGGCCGGCCGGCTCAAACACTCTCCTCGTCTCTTCTCGACTGGGCTGTGGCTATGAGTCCCCGGCGCCACCCCACAGTATGCCATTGGGGGGGGGGAAACCGGACCCGCAGCTGGTTGCGGACACTTCAGCGAGGGGGGAAGGACAAGGTCCACCGATGATTTCACTCGGGGACACCGCCCCAAGACACTCGGGCCCCCCGCCTCACCTCCAGGTCACGCCGCAGTGCTCCGGTCCTGCCCCGCGGAGCAATGGCGTCTCAGGCTCCCGAGTCGCTCCTCGGGACGGTGAGGGCTGCTACAGGTGCTTCCTGCCTGGACCGCCTGACGCCCACTCCGCCGATGCCGCCGCAGAGCGCGGGTGATTCTCAGGGCCTTTCGCCAGGCTCGTGGCTACGGCCGGGAAGGCGGCTCCGTCCCCTCACCGCCGCGGCCTCACCGGCACTGTGCTCCCCGGCTTCAGCGCTGCGGATAGGCCCCACTCCGTTTGCTCCGGTTTCTCGGGGCACAGACGTTCGCTGTTTTCGGGGTCCGAGGGAATCCCCTCCGGTATGCCTCCGGTGTCTTTTCTCCTCCTCGGGGGGAGCGGATCAGTGTGGCGGATAGACGTGTGGGGACAGGGTTTACGGAGCTACAGCGTTAGGCGGCCATTACGCTTCGGTGCTTAGCCACGCCCCCAGTCTTCCCCTATCTTGACGACTGGCTGTTGAAGGCGGTCTCCCACCTCCAGACTACGGCCGACCTCCTGCATTCGCTGGGGTTCTCCATCAATGTGCCGAAGTCACACCTGATTCCCTCTCAGAAGCTCCTCTTCATGGGAGCGGTTCTGGACATGATGCAGTTTCGGGTCTATCCTCCCGAACAGCGAGTCCGGGATATTCAGGCTATGATTCCGATCTTTCAGCCTATATCCCGGGTTTCGGTCAGAATGACTCTGATGCTGCTGGGCCTCATGGTCTCCTGCATCCTGCTGGTCGATCATGCCAGGTGGCATATGCGGGCTCTGCAGTGGGACCTGAAGTTCCAGTGGGCGCAGCATCAGGGGAATCTGTCCGATTGCGTTCAGATCTCGGAGGGCACTGCATGTCAACTGCAGTGGTGACTCACGAACCAGGATCGGGTCAATGGCCGATGCCTCTCCCTTCCCCAACCAGACCACACTGTGGTGACAGGCGCGTCCCTTCTGGGATGGGGCGGCCACATGGGAGAGGCGGAGATCAGAGGTCTCTGGTCTCCGGCGGAGTCCGGGCTCCACATCAACCTTCTGGAGCTCTGGGCGATTCGTCTTGCACTGAAGGCATTCCTTCTCTCTGTCCGGGGAAGAGTAGTGCAGGTATTCCCGGACAACACAACTGCCATGTGGTACTGCACCAAACAGGGCGGGGTGGGGTCGTGGACCCTATGTCAAGAGGCCCTCCGCCTCTGGACATGGCTGGAACATCAGGGCATATCCCTGGTGGTTCAACACCTGGCAGAATCCCTGAGCGCCAGGGCGGACGAACTAAGCCGCAGGTGTATGATGGATCACGAATGGCGTCTTCACTCGGAGGTGGTGCAAGGTCTCTTTCAACAATGGGGAGAGCCTTGGTTAGATCTATTCGCCACCGAAGAGAACACGCAATGTCAGCAATTCTGCGCGTTGGAATTTCCAAGGCGGCACTCGCTAGGTGACGCTTTTAGTCGCAAGTGGAGTTGCGGTCTGTTGTACGCCTTTCCGCCCATACCACTTCTGCCCAGAGTGCTGAAGATCAGGCGCGCCCGGGCCCAAGTTATTCTTGTGGCTCCGGATTGGGCATGAAGAGTCTGGTATCCCGAGCTGCTCAACATGGCCATCGATCCTCTGATCAGGCTGCCTCTTTGGAAGGTTCTTCTGTCGCAGCAGAAGGGAACGGTCCTCCACCCGAACCTGTCCAGCCTCCACCTCCTTGCGTGGAGATTGAGCGGCGGCAGTTGACGTCTTTCGACCTGCCTCCTGAAGTATGTGATGTAATCTTGGCAGCCAGACGTCCCTCCACTAAGACGGTATACGCCTGCTGGTGGAACAAGTTTGTGGCATGGTGCACAGTAAAGGCTGTGGATCCCCTTTCTGCCCCTCTATCTGAAGTCTCCTTGTTCCTTCTTTCTCTAGCCCAGCAGGCCTCTGCTCTGGGTACTATCAACGGCTATCTTTCGGCCATCTCTGCCTTCCTTCGGCTTCCAGATCAGCCTACCCTTTTCAAGTCCCCAGTTGTAAGCCGCTTCTTGAAAGGCATAACTCATCTTTTCCTCCTATTCCCTTCATTATGCTTCAGTGGGACTTGAACCTGGTGTTAACTTATTTAATGTGTGCTCCTTTTGAGCCGCTTCATAACTGTCCTTTACGGCTCTTAACTCTCAAAACTGCATTCCTGGTAGCCATCACGTCTGCCAGCCGAGTGAGTGAGCTCCAGGCGCTTTCTTGTAAGCCTCCTTTTCTCTTTGTACATCTGGACAAAGTTGTCCTTGGAACTTGTCCATCCTTCCTGCCCAAGGTTGTCACTGCCTTCCACATCGGGCAGACTATCACTTTGCCCACCTTCTTTCTGCCTCCGCATCCTTCGGAAGAGGAAGAGAGGCTCCACCGTCTGGACCCAAAACGTGCGCTTTCCTTCTATCTGGATCACACAAAACAGTTCCGGGTGGATGACCAACTCTTCGTTGGCTACGTGGGCGCCAAAAAGGTCGGGCCGTACACAAGCGAACCATTTTCGATGGGTCGTTTTGTGTATAAAAGTATACTATTCTCTGGCTAAAAAGGAGCCTCCAGTGGGGCTACGCGCCCATTCCACCAGGGCGACGGCAGCCACTACTGCCTTGGGAAGAGGAGTTTCTCTGAACGACATCTCTTAGGCGGCTACCTGGGCATCGTTGCACACGTTCACCAAACACTACTGCCTGGACAGCCAAGTCCGGAGAGACCGCTTCTTTGGCCGTTCTGTTATCCAGGATTTTCTGGTGTGATCTTGGTTCGCAGACCCACCACCGGGGTTGGTATTGCAGGGGTATCTATTCTAAGGTAAGGAATCTATAACTAACGTGTTTCTTTCAGATGAACAAGTTACTTACCTTCGGTAACGATATATCTGTAAAAAACATTAGTTAGTTATAGATTTCTTACCGCCCCACCCATCCTCCCCGTTCTGCGAACTGATTTCTAGGGTTAAGGACATCCTTTCAGGGCCCTAGTTTTGTGCACCAGTGGTCAGTGTCTTGCATGGCTCTGTGTTTCTGGCGCGGAAAGTCGTGTACAGAACTGACGTCAGCACGCGAGGGCGGCGTCTAAGTAGCTGCCGCGACGTCATCACGACGACTGACGTGGAGCCAACCGACGCCACCTTCAGACGTGTCGAGATACTGCTGACGAAAAAACTTTCCGGATCCAGTCTTACGCCTGGGGGTAATTATAAGTTAAGGAATCTATAACTAACTAATGTTTCTTACAGATATATCGTTACCGAAGGTAAGTAACTTGTTCGTCAGCGCATAGCTTTCTCAGTAGATAGAGGTCCTCTCCCACTTGTCTGGTGGCAGGCCCAGGGTGAAACCACCTTGGACTATGTTAGGTTGTGCAAGATACGAGAACTGAAACCTTTTTTTTTGGATTTCACTGTTCATTTGCATCTGCCTGGAAATTTCCACTGTGGGTGTGTCTTTGCCCGGGTATGAAACGTACATAATGTATCAATATGCTTGCTGGTTTAAGTTCCCTCTGTAGCACTCCTAGCGACTTTACAGATGGGGCTCCACTGTGAATGTATATTAATAAACAGTTATTGGTTTGTATTCCCCACTGTCTGACCGACTCCTCATTTGGTAAGGAAGGCTGGGAGGAGGTCAGTGGTAACCCGGGTGGCCCTAAGCGGGTCACTTCCTTCATGCTACAGAGGGAACTAACTAACAGTAAGCATAGAGATACATTATGTACATTTCATGGTTAGTTAAGAACACTCCCGCAGTGGAATTTTCCAAGCAGATGTAACTGGGCAGTGAAAGACAAAAAAAGGTTTCTGTTTTTGTATCTTGCACAACCCGGCACAGTCCAAGGCCGTTTCACCCTGGGCTGCGATCAAACTGCCAGACAGGTGGGAGAGGGCTTTATCTAGTGTGAAAGCTATGCACTGGCACTAACAGTTCTTCATTGCAGAAACAAAACTTAGCGAAGGGCATTTCTCAGAACTAAGAAAGATAAGTTTCGATCAGCATACAAAATGGAGTTTAAAAAGAAAATGGTGCACCGAATTCTAACTAAAACATGACATTGCGTGAGCATCAACGGGCCTAATCTAACACACGGTATGTTATGAGAAAATCAAAGTCACTGAAAAAATGTAACCACCGCATTTGTCTAGAGGTGAGGGCCTTTAAAGATGTAAAGAACTGTAAGTTCTTATGATCTGTAAATATTGTGATGGTGTGTTTCGCTCCTAATAAATGATGCCGCCATTCAGTAAACACAGCCTTAATAGCAAGGAGCTCACGCTCAGCCACAGTGTAGTTTTTCTTAGCTGGGAGCAATTTAGGTGCGTAATAGGCTAAAGGGTGTAAGTGACCTGTTTTGGGATCTTTTTGTGATAACTCCTCCAAGTGCAAATTGCAAAGCATCCGCTTCAACAAAAGAAGGCTGATCTGGGTCTGAGTGAGAGAGGATGGTGGCTATGGTAAATGCAGTTTTTAGAGTCTGAAATGCGTTTTCTGCAGCTTCAGTCCAATGAAACGCTTTTCCTTTTCTTAATAACTGCGTGATGGGTGTAACAATGCTAGAGAAATTTGCATTAAATCGTCTGTAAAAATTAACGTATCTAAAAACTCGCTGAACTTCTTTCACAGAAGTTGGTGAGGGCCAATTGAGGATGGCTTCTACTTTTTTAGGATCCATCGTGATTCCTTCTGGGACAAAACATATCCAAGAAATTCAAGTCCTAACATGGAAGGCACATTTTTCCAACTTTGCATATAAGGAGTTTTCTCTAAGCAGTTGTAAAATGGACAGCACATGATGTACATGCTTTTGTTCAGTTTTAGAAAAGATCAAGATATCGGCTATGTAGACGATCCTACAGATATCCATAAAGTCATGTAAGACCTAATTTATGAAATACTGGAATGCTGCTGGAGCATTGCACAGGCCGAACGGCATAACAGTATATTCAAATAGGCCAAATTTAGTACGAAAGGCTGTTTTCCACTCATCACCTTCTGTTATACGTATGAGATGGTGAGCGCCAATGAGATCCAGCTTGGTGTAAATGGCGGAACCTCATACTTGATCTAAAAGAACAGGGATCAGTGGCAATGGGTAACAATTTTTTATGGTAGCCTTATTCATTGTGCGATAGTCAATGCAAGCTCTAAGATCGCCATTTTTGTTGCTACAAAAAAAAGGAGAAGAGACGGGCGACGTTGAATGTCAAATTAATCCTATCTCTAGCAATTCGTCCAAATATTTTCTTAAGTACTGTGTCTCTGGTTCAGTGAGAGCATAGAGTCTACTGCATGGTAGAACAGCACCTGGAATCATATCAATTCTACAATCATACAACCTGTGAGGTGGTAACTGGGTGGCTTGAACTGGATCAAAGATGTCAGAGAAGTCATGGTATTCTTTTGGCAACTGAGCAGAAGGTGCTATCTGTGTGCTCGCACAATGTAATGGGATGTTGAACCTCTTGGTAACAATGTGTCCTACAAAATGATGAATCCAAGGTGACAGTTCATTGCACCCAGTCGATCTTGGGATTGTGTAATTCTAACCATGGAACACCAAGTATAACCCTAAATGTTGGTGTATCTATGAGGTCAAAGATGGTCTGTTCCGTATGACCATTTTCACTAACGAAAGTTAATGGTCTAGTATGAAAACGAATAAGCCCAGACGAAAGAGCAGAAGCATCGACCGCTTGTACTGGGGTTCACTGATAGAATATTGAGGGCAAAAATATTGATGTTCAAAATATTGAAAAAAATATATAGACTACAAAAATATCGACTCCCACACCTACACAGGTAAGTACAAAAATATTGAATCAAAAATATTGATGTAAAAAATATAGATGTAAAAAATATATATAGAATAATATATATTAAATATATCAAATATTAATATTAATTTAAACAAAATAAATTACATTTAATATACATTTTAACAAAATACAACAAATAAACTTAATTAAAAAAAGATAAACGCAAACATAATATTTTATACATATATATATATACATTTAATTTAAAATAATTAATAAACTATTATCTTTAATTTATTTTAAAACTTTGAGATTATATAAAAACAAAATATATATATATCAATAATTTAAAATATTAAACAAAAATTCTATAATAAATTAAAACATTAAACTATTAAAAATTATTTAAACCTAATTTTCCCAATACAATCAGTGCAACAGTAGGGAAAGTGTTGGATAGCAAAATAATTAAATTTACTATTCCAACTTCAGTGAGTGCAACAGTAGGGAAAGTGTTGGATAGCAGAGGGGCAAAAATGATTATTCCCACTCCAGGAGAGCAACAGTAGGAAAAGTGTTGGATAGCGGAGAGGAAAAATTACTATTCCCACTCCACAGAATGCAACAGTAAGGAAAGTGTTGGATAGCGGAGGGGTAAAAATTACTATTCCCACTCAAACAGTTAAAACAAAAATAAATAAGATTAAAAATTATAAAAAATAAATAAACAATATTTAGAAATGAAAAAGCAAATATATTAAATATATAAAAAGAGAAAAAATATGATATTAATTACATATAAAAAAACTACAAATAATATATATTATAAAATAATAAATACATTTATTTAAAAAATCTTTTAAACAGAAAAATATTTACAAACGAATGAATTAAAACATAAATATATTTATTCTAGTTCCTACCCTATAACACGACACCAATAACAAAACACTTCAACATTTTTGATTACATTTTTTCCAAAATTAACATAATTATTAATCAAATTAAAAAATGTTAATAAAAAACTAAGCATTAAATATCCACAACACACACCAAAATTAAACTCTAAAATAATAAAACACAATTAAAACGTATTTATTAATTAAAAACTATTACTATTAACTAATAATGTATTTAATACCCACCCTTTACCCCTTTAAAAGTAAAAACATCAGACAAAAAAATAAACAATTACCCTAAATACATATCAATTAATTAACATTAACAACTATATATTAATTACTTTAAATACAAATTACTTCCCACCCTTTACTCCTATAAACACCAAAACACACACCTAAAATTAATTACACAATTACTATAATTAATTACCAATTAATTACAGTTAACAGTCAATTATTAATCCATCAATTAAAAATAAATTACTTCCCACCCTTACCTATAAACGCCACAAAACACACCTAAAATTAATTACACAATTACCATAACTAATTACTAATTAATTAATTTAAATTAACAACCAAACTATTAATTATTTAATAATAAATTACTTTACACATTTAACACTATAACATCTCAATTAAACAAATATTAATAAAAAATAATCAATACATTTAGTATAATTAAATTACTTCCCACCCTATTCCTCTATAAACCCACAATCGGCTACGGAAATAAAAACGCAAAATTCAAATAAAAAAAACATTACTACTAAAAATGTTACACATATAATAAAAATACAAACAATTCTTATGCAAAACATAAAACACATACATATAAAATATATACTCAAATACATAACATTAATAAACAACATTTTTAACAACTATATTTTTGCAAACAATATTAAACACTTAGATATTTTTAAAATTGATATTACTTACCTTAAGTCAATATTCTTGACCACAATATTCTTGCTGTCGATATTTCTGAGTCACGATATTTGCTACTGGATATTTGTGCAACTCGATATTTTTGATTCGATATTCTGTCTCTGCACCTCATACTGATTCAGGTTCTGCCTTGGTCACATGTATAACCATTTTGCTAAACTCAAATCAAGGAAATTACCAGTGGCACCAGAATCGACTATGTCTCTGTTGTGCAGAAATAATAAAGGTAATCCTGATGGTCATGTGTCGAGGTATGTGATTGACAACTTTGGCGACATACTGTGAGATATGCGACTCTTTTACTCTTGAAGGGACGATCTCAACTCCCTCCGAGAGAATTAGTTTCCCGATTCTGACTAGTTTGTCTGTTTGCTACTATCTTTTTCTTTTTGGGCTTTATTGAACCTTCTCTAGCGAAATGCCCAGACTTGCCTCAATATAAACAAAGGTTCCCTTTGCAACGTCGTTCTTTTTCTTCAGGAGACAATGGTCCTTTTAGTTCTCCAATTTGCATGGGTTCAGAACCATTTTGTTTATCATCAGTTTCTATTTTATATGTTTTCACAATGACCACTCTTGGTTCTCCTCGTGGTCTTTAATTTTCCTCTCCTAACCTATGATCCAATTTTACCATAAGATTTATGAATTCTGTATAGTCTTCAGGCAAATCTACGATATGGGCCAGCAAATCTTTTAGATCATCCCTAAGTCTTCTATAGAACAAAGAAGTACGCTTCCCTTCTGGCCAACGTGTTTCTGAGATTAATTGGTTAAAATTTGTTATATAGGTAAGGAGATCCTTGGAACCCTGACGTAAGTTTAACAACTCATTGTCACTAGATTGGATAAAAACGTGACGTACAAAAGACGTGGTCATAGCATTCTTAAAGGCAACGAAATTATTCAAAAGGGGGTCATTATTTTCAATCAAAGGTATCGACCAATTTGCAGCTGTGCCACTCTAGATGGAAAATAATGAATGCAATTTGGTTGCATCAGTATTAAAAATGTGGGGCTTGGCAGAGAAAATGTAATTACCATTGACTCATAAATTAGGCAAATAGAGTACTATCCCCAGTAAAACGTTCGGGATTGGCCAGAGGAACTGGATTGGGTGTTAATACAGTCACTTGAAGATTTTGATCAGGACTTTGCGTAGAAGAGACCGGGGGAGCAAAGGTAGTGGGACCAAACTTCAGTGGAGCTAAAATGTGACGAGGTTCTTGCGCCTTTGTTTCTCTCCATTGAGTGAACTCTGATCTACTTCTTATTTCCTTCCTAAGTGTGAAATTCTTTTGTTTTAATTGTTGCGTTTCTAAATTTAATGCGCAAATTATTTCAGTTAGATGTGTGGTGCGGGAGGAGTCTTGAAAGAGATCCATGTCTTTAGTCGTTGCCAAGAAGGAACTAATTATTGTGGCTTAGCCTTCTGTTACGACAAGCCACTCACCTGAACTCCAGGTGTTCCGCTTTGGTGACGACTATTCACTAATCCCAATAGGAACTGAAGGAATGGCAGTTTAGATAAACACACCGCCACTCCGGAAGTTCTCAGGGGAAAGGGGATTGGGATGAGAGACAAGAGAAAAGACAAGGAGAAATACCGGAATCTCTTGATGTGCTGGACAGGACGGTCTCACGGAGATTCAGGAGGAGCTTTTGGCGTTCTGGATGTGAACAAGCTTCAGGAGATGGGGTTTTTCTATTGTGTCCACTTTGGTTTTATTCTGTTTCCTGGAATAAAAGCACATGCATTACCTAACTATAAGGCCCATTACGATACCGGACGCAAAAAAATCCGCCACGCATGAAAGCGGCAAAAATCCGCCCGCACACACCGTCTGAACACCGACCACGCAATTACGATGACACAAACCGAAAACCGCCATCGGCGGAAAAACACACAAGATACCGCCCGCCCTCGTCCGAGTCGGAGTCAAACCGCCCGCCACGGACGGAAACACGCACGACAACACAAAACCGCCCGCCCTCACGGCCGACACACCGCACGTGAAATTACGATCGCACCGCCATGAGCGCGGAAAACTACAAATATACCGCCCGCCAGCGCAAACAACGCCAATGAAAATGGACACGGCAGAAGCCATGGCGGCCACGTCCCTGCACAGAAACCATCCGCTGACAAAAACAGACGCACACAACATGGCCAACAAGTCCACACAGCAAGGCACGCACAAATCACACAAGCACAGTACACATCCCGAAAACACCCCCTGGACAAACAAAAACTACAAAGGCCAGAACACCAGACACAACACACCTGAAAACAACAGACCATCAGGACACACCCACATAGGTAAGTACAAAAGCAGCACCCTCACAGACCACAACCCCTTGCAACATTGCAAACCAGAGAGGAGAGGAGAGGACACAGTGACACAGCAAGGACAGCAGCACACCACAGAAACGCACACATCACACCAACCATCACCAAACACCGGCACCACAAACTCCCTGCACATTACACAACACACACCGCACCAGCACCACAAACACCATGGCACCACAAAGAATGCCCAAGTTCACGCCCATTGAGCTGACGGTCATGGTCGACGAGATCATCAAGGTGCACCCACAAATCTATGGAAACCTGGTCCAGCACACACCACTAGCCACCAGAAACAGAATGTGGAACCGGATCGTAGACCAGGTCAATGCAGTCGGGACCCTGCCCAGGAACAGAGGAGAAATAAACAAACGGTGGAACGACGCCAAAAGCCTGGTCAAGAAGAAGGAGAGCAAAAACAGAGAGCTGGCTGCCGTGACTGGCGGAGGGGAATCCCGCGCTTTTCAAGACCTTCAAAGCGTGGGAGGAGAAGGTGCGGATGATCATCATCCTCACCGGAATAGCAGGGGGAGTGGAGGCTGGTAAGTACAAACCAATGTATACCAGCACACCGCTATGTACTCACATGCACTACCACCATGCCACAGCTCCCAGGGACAAACACCCCCATGTCCAGTACATAATACACAACACATCACACACACATGCAACAGACACCACCACACACAGCCCAAACCTAACAACTGAAAGATACGTGGGGTATGTGTACACTCAGCCAGCTACGTAACCACCAACAGGTCCCCAAGTACGCCAGAAGCGCCACAACGAGCACCCCCACACCCATGTGTCCGCCATAGCTGCACTAACCGACAAGTAACAGGTAAGTAGCAGGAACACAAAGTGCAGTGGGTGGGAGAGTGGACAGCTCAAGTACAACACACACCAGGCCCCCAGTCCCACAGCGCAGCAAGGAGGAGCACACCCCACACCCATGTGTCCGCCATAGCTGCACTAACCGACAAGTAACAGGTAAGTAGCAGGAACACAAAGTGCAGTGGGTGGGAGAGTGGACAGCTCAAGTACAACACACACCAGGCCCCCAGTCCCACAGCGCAGCAAAGAGGAGCACACCCCACACCCATGTGTCCGCCATAGCTGCACTAACCGACAAGTAACGGGTAAGTAGCAGGAACACAAAGTGCAGTGGGTGGGAGAGTGGACAGCTCAAGTACAACACACACCAGGCCCCCAGTCCCACAGCGCAGCAAGGAGGAGCACACCCCACACCCATGTGTCCGCCATAGCTGCACTAACCGACAAGTAACAGGTAAGTAGCAGGAACACAAAGTGCAGTGGGTGGGAGAGTGGACAGCTCAAGTACAACACACACCAGGCCCCCAGTCCCACAGCGCAGCAAGGAGGAGCACACCCCACACCCATGTGTCCGCCATAGCTGCACTAACCGACAAGTAACAGGTAAGTAGCAGGAACACAAAGTGCAGTGGGTGGGAGAGTGGACAGCTCAAGTACAACACACACCAGGCCCCTAGTCCCACAGCGCAGCAAGGAGGAGCATCCCCCACACCCACGTGGCAGCCACCGCAGTGCACACCGACAGCCGAAAGGCAGACATCACGGCCCACAACAATCGGTGTCAGTGGGTGTCCAGCCATCACCACGACCCACAACACCGCCCCCACCCCCACAGACCTGCAACATGGAGCACTCCCCGCTTAGAACCATGTGGCATCCAGTACAGTGCACGCTCGTACAACCTGCAGGTGGGAAACTGGACAGGGATGGATTACTGGAGGCATGAGGACCGTAACACGACCAACACATGGGACATGTCACGTAGCAGACGAACACGCAGCACCGCTCACTGTCACGAACAAGTGAACAATGTTGCACACGGACATGACCCACAGACTCACACCCCACATGACCCATCACACATACAGCAACACCCAAGGAGCCACGTCTGCATGCACAAGCCACACTGAATACAGTACCACACGGCAGCCACTGTGCAACCCATCACACACAACAGAAACACCATTGAAGTCCTGTCCATGTAGCCCCTACTGCCTGTCAACCACACACCCCACAACTACGCCTATGTACGACAAACAACACTGGACGCAACAGAGCGGAACAACATAAATGCACACGAACACCACTGAACCCATCCAACACACAGACACACCATGCACATACAACATACCATCCATCCCATCCGTCAGCCCCAGTCTCATGAAAGGCATGTCATCCGAACAGCTGTCACACATACAGCAGTCACGCTAAGATACATGCCCATCACCAACCATGTGCCAGAAGTCCATGAAGCGCACGTCACACTGTGAGCAACAACACATAACATGGGCCACACCCCCCCCCCCGAGCACTGCATTGATGCACATGGCACAGGGCAGCACGCACACCAAGGAGATGGGACAACTGCAATACGTCGGGTGGCACACAACCATCACTCACTCATAACGATGCGTCCAATGCCATGTCCAGTAATCATAACAGACAGCAAATATGCAGGGCATGTCAGGCATGCACACACCTCAGACCATGCACTGTCATGCTGCCACAACACATGTCACGTTCGGCACCCATGGCTCACAGCATGTACCCCAAAAGCATATTCCATCCCAAATGCGTTTCTGGGGCATGACCCCCATGTTGCCATATGCGTTCCTAAGCTTTCCATTTGAACCCCAAAAGCATATTCCATCCCAAATGCGTTTCTGGGGCATGACCCCCATGTTGCCATATGCGTTCCTAAGCGTTCCATTTGAACCCCAAAAGCATATTCCATCCCAAATGCGTTTCTGGGGCATGACCCCCATGTTGCCATATGCGTTCCTAAGCATTCCATTTGAACCCCAAAAGCATATTCCATCCCAAATGCGTTTCTGGGGCATGACCCCCATGTTGCCATATGCGTTCCTAAGCGTTCCATTTGAACCCCAAAGCATATTCCATCCCAAATGCGTTTCTGGGGCATGACCCCCATGTTGCCATATGCGTTCCTAAGCGTTCCATTTGAACCCCAAAAGCATATTCCATCCCAAATGCGTTTCTGGGGCATGACCCCCATGTTGCCATATGCGTTCCTAAGCGTTCCATTTGAACCCCAAAAGCATATTCCATCCCAAATGCGTTTCTGGGGCATGGCCCCCATGTTGCCATATGCGTTCCTAAGCGTTCCTTTTGAACCCCAAAAGCAAAGTACAAACCAGACCCAGGATGGGCCAGGAGCCCGCATACACCAGAGTCACAATAAGTAGGAGCACAGCAACACACCCATCGGCATGGCCAATCCGTCCATTAAACATGTGCACAGCACACAGTCCCA
Source organism: Calotriton arnoldi (assembly GCA_963921515.1). Lineage (NCBI taxonomy): Eukaryota > Metazoa > Chordata > Amphibia > Caudata > Salamandridae > Calotriton > Calotriton arnoldi. Next base: position 117,232 of record CAWUFW010016220.1, on the reverse strand, counting down.
TTGCCAAGCACACACAACAACAGATTGTACAGCCACACACCCGCCTCCGGGACACACGTGCACGAGAGTGCACGAACGGAGAATGTCAGACAACCAATACAGACTTCGCCAGGTGCAACACAATTACAAATCTCATTCTCTCCACAGGTGACGAACTGCTGGATGCTGGGGATGGAGACAGCAGCCAGCACAGCCAGCCTACAAGCCCCCAACGAGGACACACGGATATGGAGGATCTGTCCTCCTCTTCGGACACGGACCACCAAGCAGGCCCATCTAGTGTGGCAGGGCCCAGCCGCTCCCCAGGACCCCTCCTACCCACCAACCCATCATCCAGGGCTGCTGAACATTCCCAGCCCCCTGCTGCCACTGTCGTTGCGGCCACTCCCACACTCGTTGCGGCCACTCCCACACTCGTTGCGGCCACTCCCACACTCGTTGCGGCCACACCCACGGTCATTGCGGCCACACCCACGGTCATTGCGGCCACTACCACTGCCGCAACCGCCACCACGTCTTCGCTGGCCCCAGCCCCAGCTCAGGTGGTGGCCCGGCCGACTGGATCCACCCTGGGAGCCAGGGCGAGGACCGTGGTGAGCAATGTGGCTAGTGGGCAGGCCGGTGGCAGCAGGACTGGTAGGAGGAGCAGGGTCAGGGAAACGCCAGTCTCCCCTGGGAGCCATGCCCTGCCTCAAATTGCCAGAGTCCTTGGGGCCTATGAAGAGGCACAAGAACAATGGGCCAGGTCTGCTTCAGACACGCGGGAGGTGCTGGGGATGCTGAGGTCCATGGACGCCCGCATGGGCCAACTCGTGGACCTCATGGGCCAGCTGGTGGTGGCGGGGAGGTCACAGCCAGGGACAGCAGCTCCACCTCCGCCACCACCTGCCGGGGCGCAGGGTCGAGCAGCAGTGTCCAGTTCCCCTGCGTCCACAGCCAGTGAGCACACCTCACCCCCCACCAGCAGGTCGCCACCACACATCCCCCCACCCAAACGTGGAAGGGGCCGTCCGAAGTACAAACAGATCTCCCGGGAGGACTTCGCACGCTCCAGACGCAAGTGAGGCAGCCAGCCAGCCTTCCTTGACCACCCACTGCATTGACTTGGACTACGATCCCACTCCACACAGCCATCTGGATGGCATGTGTCTGTTGGACCATGGACATGGAACAAGTGGGTACACCCTGACCATCACGCAGCCGTGACCGACAGCTCATTGTCACTGCACGCACCACTTTTGTAATCACCTCGCACACAATCACATGTCACAGTTTGAAATAAATGCACCTCTTACACAAACTGTTGTTTGTGCCCTGTGTTTTATTTGTACGGAATACAACGGCCACCTTGAGCGGAAAGGCACCTGATGCGTGGCATGGCAATGGAACCGGAGGGGCTGTAGGGACCTAGGGGTGGGAGACAGAACAGGAGCACATTCAATGAGTGTGTCACACACCCATCACACAGTACATGTCAACAACTACAAGCAATGTACACACATCGCACAGAGCAATAGGGCACAATGCCACAGCCACCAACAGTGGCATACTAACCTTGCCATGGAGCGTTGACACACAGCACGGAGTGAACAAAAGGCCACCCTGACACAGCACACACACACCTGCACAGATACAGCCACATCAGCCGTCGTACATGGACACTCACCGTCAAGTGAAGTAGCGGGCGATGAGCTGCTGCCGCACATTCCCAGCTTCCTCCTCTCCGCTGTCCTCCTCACTCGAGCTGTCCTGGTCTGCGGGCTGGGGCCCTGGGTGATCTCCGTCATCCACGATGAGGGGGATCTGCTTCCGAATGGCCAGATTGTGCAGCATGCAGCACGCCACCACTATCTGGCACACCTTCTGTGGGGAGTACGCCAGTGCACTCCTCGGTGCGGTCCAGGCACCTGAACCTGGACTTGAGGAGGCCAAAGGTACGCTCGACCACACGTCTGGTCCTCCCATGTGCCTCATTGTAGCGATCGTCTGCTGGGGTGCGAGGATTCCTCAATGGACTGAGCAGCCATGCCCCATTCGGGTACGCAGAGTCACCTGGGTGTGAGGGACACAGAGAACCGTTGCCATTCCAACTGGACAGGGGACAGCATCGCACAGCCAGCACGCTACACCACTCCACATACTCACCGACAATACAGCCACGATCCTGTTGCAGATTGGCCATCAGTCGTGGCAAGATGCTGTTGCGCATTATGTGTGCGTCATGGGCCGAGCCTGGGAACTTTGCACACACGTGGGTTATCACCATGTCCGCAAGGCACACCACTTGCACATTCAGGGAGTACGTGGCTTCCTGTTGCGGTACAGGTGCTCAGTGGCCTGTGGTGGAACAAGGCCAACATGTGTGCAATCAATGGCACCAACGACGTGTGGGATCCTGCCAAGGGCATAGAATGCACCCTTCACTGCCGCCAATTCACGAGCCCTGGGGAATCTGATGTACCTGTTTCGGTACAGCATCATGGCTGCCAGTACATCCCTCAGCACCTTGCTGAACATGGGCTGGGACATCCCTCCTCCACTGCCCACTGTGTGCTGGAATGACCCAGTGGCGAAGAAATGCATGGCGGCCATCACCTTAGCCGTGGGGGTGAATGCTGTCGGATACACCCTGCGGGGATGGAGATGGGGTTCCAACATGGCACATAGTCGATGCAGGGTTGGCCTGTCCAGACGAAACTTCCTTATGACCTCAGAATCGTCCATGTCCGCCAGCAATTGGTATGGGCGGTCAATGTTTGGTCTCCGCCTAGGGAAGATGGAAGTGGACACATGTCAAAGCAACACAACACATAGCAATTTCGCATTCACATCACTGATATGACTGAGCAGGCACATGAGTCACAGCCCAGCTGTCAAGCAGGGACGGCACGGCCACAATACACTTACACAGGTCTCCCACCAATGGCAATGGCTAGTGATACAAACCACTGCCATGAGCATGCACATGGGGATCTAGGCCCCAATGACTTGCGAGGCGTGCTGATGGGGACTGACTGCATATTCGCTCTAGCGGCAACGCCACGGCAACATGACTGGCTGCTGTGCATGACACTGCTTCCGAGGCTGGATGAGTATGGCACACACCAACGACGATGTGGGCACAGGCTGAGCGGCCAGAACAAGTGGGACCTGTGGCACGAGTGGATATGGGACAGTAATTGGTGTCACCACTGCGCCCTATGTACAGCACTGTACGGATCACACCTCCAGAAACATTGACAGGTGTACACATTGACAGCCCCATGCCAACACAGCTGTGTGCTTGCAGATACACATCACAAGTGAGACGTTACATTGCACGTGCCAGGTGGCAGACGTACATAGTGGGAGCTGGCATGTGTGTGCATATGCGTATGACATGCACCCATGCCAATGTGCAGATGATGACATGCCAACAGACATGTGGGGTCCGGCCACAGGCCGTCCCTGCCTATGCACGGCGTGTTGTGGCCCCGTACATTGTGCACCTGCACCCACACGCACATCATGGCCACACCTGCAGATGCAGTGCGCACATCATACTGCGTGGTGCACATGGCATCAGCGGACTGTCGCCAACATGTGCCAGGCCCTCACCGCCAACTACACTGACCCTCGTGGCTGCACCCCGCGTGTTCCACTATGGAGGTGGGCGTCCCGGCCCAGCTGGGAGCAGGCCAACGTCTGCAATTGGCAATGCAGGTCTCAGTGCACCTGTTGCTCGTGTGAATGTCAGGCTGGGCCATGCTGCCCCTCTGAGTCCCAGCAGGCCTGGCCTGCACAATGCCAGTAGGTGACAGCACCGACTGCCTAGTGTGTTGCATGTGTCACCTGTTCAGGATCCCCCAGATGGGCGCTGACTCGGTACTGACCATTGGACACACCATGTTTCGTGGAAGGGTTGTGTGTGTGGGATAGTGGCACTGGATGTGCCTCCGTTGGGTGGTGGGCCATGCACAGGGCGGGTACGTCGATGATTGCGCATTGTTGGTCACGGTGGGTGCACCCACACAGATGTGTTGCCCTGTGTTCATGTTCCATGTCCGCATGATGATGGACTGTAGATGTGGGCAGACTACACATTGGTCGATGTGCTGTCTAAATGCATGTGCCTTCACACCAGGCACAGCTGCCCCTGCACATGTGACCCCTGCTGAACTCGCTGCTGGGTCTGTGGAGCTGATGCACCATCTGTGCATGAGGCGGACAGCTCTCCTCAGTTCCGTCATTGCGCATGTCATGACTTCGCCGCAGGTGACATGGATCATGGAGGGCCCACATGTACGCGTGGGTGGCCTCCACATGATTGTTCACTGGTCGTCACCCAGTCAGTGCTTCGAATGGGAAGGATGTTGTGCTGGTGGTAATTTCGATGTGGCGGATGGGCGGGGCTAGGTGCGGGCTTACATGCCGGACATGGGGGGGTAGTTGAATTGGCGACTAGTTGCAATACACACGGGACACGTCTCTTCCTGTCCACGTCTGGGTCATCCCTTGTACTCACTGACAGTGATACAGTCATCTTCGCCCCTGCCCTCATGTCCTCCCCTCGCTCCCCCAATATGCATTTGCACCTGCGAGGCTAGCGCATGCACAGGCAGCCCCAAGCTCGCACTAGAGGGAGCAAAGAGTGTATGTGTGGGTCCAGTTGCACGAGTGGTCTGTCTCACGGTATAATGTGTGGCGGGACGCCGTCCACCTGCGTGGTGCCCCAACTGGAGACCCGGCCTGCATGGACAATGCATTACAGTCTCCGCATTCCGGATCCGCCACCTGCGACACACGGAGGCTGTAGCTGCCCTTGCGGCCAGGCCGCGTCCGTCTGGAGCTGATGGCCCACACATCCACTCTTTGGCCTCTCTGGGGAGGGCTCGGGGGTGTTTGCGCACGCGCTTGCACTCTGTCGCAATGGCATGTGACGTGTGTGGGGAAATGGGCAATGGATGGGATGGTGCGAGCCACCTCCCGTGACGTCACTCCTGCTCGTGCTGTGGTGCGTCCCCCGACACTTCCATTTGACTTGTGCCATGCTACACATTGAGGTTGTATTGCCTGCGTGTTATGACCAGGAGGAGCGCGAGGAGACCTCTCACACACCATGCTCCACTGCCATCCCGTGCCCTGTATTGCCTGTGCGGATTGACTATGTTGGGGTTACACCTGGTCGACTGGGACTGTGTGTGCCTTGTCAAGGGGCCTGGCGGGCGCACAACAGGATCCAGCTTGTCCACAGACGGTGGGCTGACGTGTGCGCCTGGTACCGCATTGTTCGTGTGCCCGGCTGCTGTGCACACACGTGTTCACTTCCCCCCCGACAGGTGTCCTCTCCCAATGCCCAGGGAAGCGGTGGTGTACTGTTCATGACCCCTCCCAACACGGCGTGCTCCAACTTAGCATCTGCGCATCTACCCGTCACACCCACCCACCTGAGCACTGCGTCCATACGACTTCACACGACACATGTGTGTCTTCCACAGTTGTGCTACTCATTTGCGTTGACATCCAATGCCAGTGTACTACATGGTCATGTCACGGCTGCCGTGTACTTCACACACTCTCATCCTCTCTCATTCGTACTTGTGAATTGAATCAGCGGAGACAGTTTTGGTTTCAAACATTATATTGTGTCTTCTGTCCTCTGTGATGCAGTATAGTGGACACTACTGGCAGCGGAATACATGTTGTGGATATACTGGGCATGATTACACATAGCATAGGGTGTAGGGGTACATGTGATTAGCTGTTGCATGCGGGATGTGGGCTTCAGTGTTACATCTGCTTGGCCAAAGCTGGGCTAATGTACATTTGCGAATAGCTGCGGAGCTGCGGACTTTGACACAGACGGTATACATGTAGCCTACCAGACCGCTTGGCATCATGGGCACAGTCCATCTCAGTTCCATGTGACAGGTTTGCTGCGGTTGTTCCTCATGCACGCGTGCATGTGAGTTGCCATCAGGGCATGGGCTTGCGTGCATGCAGCGGCGTGCCACTTGTTGTTGCAATGTGGTGGCTACTGGACATGTCACAGTCACTGGGGTCGTGTTGTTGTTGTATGCACTTGTCGTCCATGCAAAGGTCCTGGTATGGGATTTCCGGTGCGGGGGTGGAAGGGGTGCAGCACTAACATACTCCAGGCGACCTATTCATGTCCACTGAGCGGTGTATGTGTCCATGGTCGCTGGATCCATGTCGTGTCCTGGTTGTTCGTGCAGTTCCGTCCATGTGGGTGCGATACACAGACCCCATGCCACTGCCTCCCACGATGCATGCGGAGTTCCTGGATGTGATGGGGAACAGTGTGCATGTCCCGGACATATCCGATGTCATGGCGATGTCGTTGATGGTGTGGTAACAGTTGCCGGTCGTTTGGTATGGCTGTTGTGGTGGTGACTGGCCAGTCCGTGCGGGAGCTAAGCATGGGTGCGTTGTTGGACATCATTGGTCAATTGGGGGAATTGCGTCGGGGTCCTAGGAATTGACAGGTTGTCAGGTATGCGATGGCTTCCTGCAGGGCTTCCATTTCATTGGTGGCATGCATGTTTGCCAGCCAATGTAGCGGATGGTGGCTGTCAAGGTGTTGTTCGTAAGTTGTCCCTTGTAGGAGCATGATGGGGCATGCTGGATGACATTCGATGTAGCTGTGCTCAATGATCCGTCGTGTGGAGGCACAGTGGTCCCATTGCAGGGTGGGTGCGATGTTGGCCACATATGCCATGCCCCCATAGGCAGAGCAGACCCTGTCGTGTGCGTCCAGAGGGTGGAATAGTGGTAGCAGGTCTGCCCTTGGACATGCAGGGTTGGAGAGACACAACTCCACAGGATGGTGGAAGGGACACCTCCGACAGTAGAAGACGGGTATGACGCAGCTGAACAATGAGATGCGGTAAGTCAGTCGATAACTTACGTTCAGCAAGGACAGAGGTTCGCATCCCAATGTCTGTACCAGGTAGTGTTTGTACAGCTTGACCTGTCCGGCGTAGTTGGGTCGGTGTGTTGAGAGTGCCATTTTGCAGCGGTGCGTTGTGGTGGCGTGCTCCGGCTGTGTGTGCAGTCTGCAATGTGCACGCTCCGAGGTTGCTGTGAGGTCTGTGTAGTCGTAGGGAGACAGGACTTGTGTTCTGTTGGCTTGTGCGGAGGACACGGGCCCTCATCCCACATGCTTCTCAGACTGTTCAAGGTCAGTGGTGTGTGACTCCTTCCAGATAACTTGCATGGGAACGACATGGGGGAGTGTTTTCTTTTTCTTTCCCGTCCGTGGTGTTCTTAGGTGATATGCGCTATCTGCCCTGTGGTCGGTCTCCTCTGCATGCCTGTGTTGGTCTTTTTTGGGACAATGGCTGTATTCACCGGCTTGTTTAGTCGGGCTGTGGTTTCGGAGTTGGAATGGAAGGTCATTCAGTGCTGTCTGCTCTCCCTTGTGTGGGCGGCAGGCTGCCTCTTCCGCTCTGCGTTGGGCCTTGTGTGTGGATGTTATTCTTGGGTCCACCTGATGTCGGTCCCCGGGCTCTTTGGTGTTCCGTTTTGTATGTCTTGTTCATGTGTGCAGGGTGGTATGGGTGTTTCAGTGTGGTACTGGCGTTCCTCTTCCCGAAGGGGCCCAGCTTCTCCTGGTTGGTGTTGCCGCCGCTGTGTGCTTCGCCATTTTTGTTGCACAGGGGTGTGTCCTAATATTGCGTGACTTGACTGACATGTGGGCGTCGCTTGTGTGACGTTGGGTGTTGACCGTGAATTGGGCATTGGGGACATGTCTGTGGCAGGCCTGTCACGTGTCATGTGCGTTCGGGGTGGGGCTGGTGTGTATGCTGCTTGGTTGTGTCCCTGTGTCTGTGTGCGACGCATGCATGGCGCTGCAGTTGGCCTCTGCGTTGTGCGCATGTGTGGCTGCGTCATCGCCGCTTTGGGGCCGTGACGAGGTCGTTGGTTCCTAGTCCCAGGTGGTGTGTACACATGTGTTACGCGATGTTACACTTTGGCCTGTGTGTCATCTGTGGATGCAATGGTGGATGTGTCGTGTACACGCGGGGTGGGGGGATGTCCGCTTTTTCCGCCTGTGCGCTGTTTGCGTGCACTTGTGTGTGTGCCTACCTGCGTCTCCGCGGTACGTTGCGTCCTTGGTGGTGCATCAGATAGAGCATAGGGAGGGCCTGCAGTGCTGGATTCATGCTCGGGGGAGCCGCTTCTTCGGTGTCCGTGCTCGGCGTTCGTGTTCCCGCTTCGGTTTGACGTACGGTGTCTCTTAGCCGTGGGAGCCGCTTGTTTGCGGCATCGTAATTTGTACGCCGGGCGGAACGTGATTTCGTCGGACGGTGTGTGTCAATTGGGCTGCGCCGCTACGTGTACGGGCGCACTTTGATGGCGGATGGCGTCGCTGGCTTGCCGGCGGTGTTTGGCTGCCTTTTGGCATTGTAATCGGGCGGGCGGGTGGACTGCTGCGTGCGGGCGGTAACTGGTGGTTTTTGCATCCGCCAGCACGGCGGTGGTGCTTCCGCCCGACATCGTAATGGGCCCCTATAATACCTGGAGTACATGAAACTCTTCTGAAACATATCCTACCTAGATTTCCGAAATAAGGCCTTTAACAGTGGGAAGTCTGTTTGTTCTGAAAAGTTCGCACTAGGCTAGCAAACATTGAGGCAGTTTCTTAAGGTATCATAAGAATACTGTGAACAGAATATACGCATTAGTAAACTTTAGCAATATATTCCCATTGTGAGATCATTCAACACATAACAAGTTTTTATACATGTACTGTACCTAAAATAGTTCTGCTAGGCACTTCTTTTCGAAGTCATTAATAAAGAGAGAAATATAAAACAAATACAATGCGAGAAATTGTCTTAATAGTACAATATTTTTGCTTATACCAATAACTATTGTGCTCAATAACTATTGTGCTCAAGAGTGCACATGAGTTCAATGATGGTCTATTGCCTTTGTCCTGCTTGTCGGAAATTTACAGGTTTTCCTCTTCACCGCAAATTCTAGCTTGTTTTCTGTGAGTTGTTCTTGATGAGCAATCAATAGTTAAAGTCTCTTGCGCACATTTCCTTAAAAGTAAGGGATAAATCAAATTTGAGCTCACTGGGTTTTTGTCCTCTGGTTTGTTTTTACCTTGAAGAAACTGTTCTGCTTCTGATGTTCCTTTTGGTTGTGCTTCTATTACAGGCTCTGCGGTAGAAGTCACAGGAGCGGAAGGCAGCGAAGGACGGGTCCAATGGCCGCCAAGAGACGTCAGGTCCTGGAGGAGGAACGCCGAAAGAAGCTGCCGGGGGAGCCGAGGAACCCAAGTCAGGTAAGTGCTTCAATTCAACAAGGCTAAGAATCCGTGCGGGGAGCAGTTTAAATACCCTCGCCTCTAATTTCTCAACACGTGTTGCACGTTGCAGTGCTTGGCAGTTTACATGCCATAACGGTAACAGTTTTCACGTGTATCTAGAACTGCCGGTTTGGGAGACATGTGCTTAAGTGAAATACAGCGGTTTAGACGATCATGACTACATCCTTTATACAGTAACATGTACTTTAAGAATTAAACAGTTCTGATAGACTCTGCACTTAATCAATCTTTACTCCAGCATTTTAATGAATGTGAGTTCACGACACTCTACTTCGGGGGCGGGGGGGTGCAAAGATTTGGTAGTGCCCATAACACCAGGTACCCTGAGGTGATGGTTTTAAGGCACACTTCTGCCAAAGTGGTAGCTAGTCATCTTTTCCAGGGTTGGATTCCAGCAGACGGTGGCTCTGTCTGATCCCCTCAAGAGGAAGTGGGATCTCCTCTTGCCATGCTTGTTGTTTGCTTACAGGGAGATACCGCAGAAAGGAGTAGTGTTCAGTCCCTTTGAACTTCTTTTTGGGCATCCTGATGGAGCAAGGATTGAAGAAAATGAAACTTGCTCGGAGAAATCCTCCATTAACTTTCACTAATCGTTAAAACTGTAGATGAGACGAAACTAATATACACCAGACACCGACACATGGGGAGAAAAGCTTACGCATGCTTAAATTAATGAGGAATAAAACCCGCTATAATTTGCGAAAACGCTTTGCGCATGTGCAAACCTGAATTACGTAGAGATAACGTGATTAACTCGCTCTGAGAGGGAAAAACCTCACGCAGGCGCAAGAAAGACTAACATGTGGTCTTGAGGTACCGCATGCCCGACATCTGCTTGCTTGAATTCAAAAGAAAGCAGCTGTTAATGGTTTTGCTTAGAAAGATAATATTAATATGGGATAAAGTAGAAGTGGGTGGTGAACAGTGAGAATTATATGTTTAAGAAAATAACATCTGTTTATGATTCCTTTATTAATAGTGTGCATTCGGGCCTGCTAAAGCATAACGGAAAAAGAAAATGGCGTCGAGTAACCAAAAGTTGCACATGCTCAGTAAATTCATGATGTGTCCCGGTGACCGAAAGAGCTGAATAACTGGCAAATATCAAGGATAGAAGACATGAAAAAAAGAAGACATGTATCACTCGTCTATGTAGCCTGTATTGAATGAATTATCACAATTGCAACAATATATGCATGGGAAGAGGACAACATGAATGAGCTAAAGGGGAAGGGCTAGCAAACAATGGGTACCTTAATAAAAATGAATATGTCAGTATGGTGTGACGAAAACTCCCCTAAGCCCGTCCAATCATATTCCGTATTTTAGTAAAATTTGCAACTCTTGAGGGTGGGACATGTAGAAATAAAGACTATAACTAGAGTGACTTAAGTTAAGTAAAATGCTCATTTGACGCTGAGAGAGAGACGAGTACGCTGCATCGAGAGAGAGAATCAAGATCATCATAGAGAGAAAGGCAAGAGCAGACTGGGAAGATTCAGATCCGAAACGACAGCCTGATTAGATTCAAAGATTGCGGAAGAATATCGAGGAGGGAGAAAAGTGTAAGAGAGGGAATCGCCCTGATGCGTCGGGTTTGTAGAGAAGTCTAGTAAGTATCAGCCCTGTCATGATCCTGTCCTATAGTCTTTGTCTCCTGATTCTAAGTCAGGGGACCCCCACCAGTCCTTTTGCCAGAGGGGTGGTTTTCCGGTCATCTCTATTAGGTAAATGTCATTCTGTCCCTAAAATTTGCATATTTCTCTGCAAATGTATGATATGTGTCTTTTGTCTCTACATCTATCCAATCTTATGCATTGACTTGTTGAATGAGGTTGTGTAATTGAATGTATTTGCTAGATGAATTTTCTCTCTCATTAAAGAATGATGGAGTGTGCACTGTTAAATCTGTATTGATGAGCGTCCAACTTTATGACTGAGTAAGATTCATAAGCTTTAGCTAAAATTTCAGAGTCTATGGTTATTTCACTAAGAACTGTCAATTAGTTAAGAAATTGTTAATATCGCCATCAACTAACTCAACTAATGGTCCATCGACCAGAGGAAAGAGTGTTGCTTCGTGAAGATTAGTTAGGAATTGAAATGGTATTTTAACCCAATTTGTGGTTACAGGAAATAACTAATCAGAACTTAAGTGAATTATAAAACTTGACCCCCAGCGGATCGACCAGGGAGTGTGGATGAACAATTTGGATAAATGTATATGGGCCCATTGAAATATTCAGTTTTTTGTGTGAAATATTCAACCCTTGCCTTCCGCTGGATCAGTTTTTCTGGTAGCAGAGTTATGGTCATTATTGATCAGTTTGGTGATTATTGACTATTGATTATTAACTACATGTTTAACATTAAGAGTTAGTGTTGTGTTTTATGTTGTCTGGAAGTACAGGTACGGAGATACCTGGGAATCCCGGGAATGGAATTTAGAAGAGTGTGGTAAGGAAATCACACTGCAGAAGGTTACTCGTCTGTTGTCATAATTCCTAAAAGCTACGGAGGGCTGTAGGTGTTATATTAGGGACTATATCGTATAAGAGCAGAGAGTGAGTGATAGCGAAGGGTCCACCTGTGAAACTTTGGCCTTACCCAAAGGAGGCGTATCCCTCAGAGGAGTAATAGGTCCTCCCGAGCTTAAGTGAAGGGTAAACGTGGTTTTTACTCGCAGTATAAGGAAGTACTTTCTCTTTGTAGCAAGTGAATAAACTATCTTTGGATTAGCGGAGCAGACAGTAGCGCTGTTTTTTACGTTGTTACTAACAGAAATTTATAAAGAAAAATGAGAAAATACATGGTCGTATTACCTTGTGAAGGGAGGGGCAATAGTAGGAGTCATACTGACATCACAAAGAGCAGCGCTGGTATTGGTTGAGACATCAGGCGTGTAACAAGTGCAGATTGTAAAGGGAGGGTCAGTAGCAGGAGTCATACTGACGTCACAAAGAGCCGCGCTGGTATTGGTTGAGACAGCGGGCGTGTAACAAGTGCAGATTGTAAAGGGAGGGTCAGTAGTAAGAGTAATACTTACGTCACAAAGAGCCGCGCTGGCATTGGTCAGACAAGTGGGTGTGTTGAAAGCTCTGATTGGCTGGTAGACAAGAACCGTGCTGGTATTGGTTGCGGAAGAGAATACGTAGTGAGCCCTGAATGAACTGTTGGTGTGAGTCACGCTGGTATAGGACAAGTGTTGGCAAATAGGATACGTGAAAAATCCGGAAGAGTCTCTAGGTTTTGCCTGCTGAAACAATTAGTCACAGGGATCGGAAGAATGAAGCTGATTAATAAAATCAAAAGTTTCTTTAAAAAAAGATAAATGTGTAGTAACCAGAGAAGGCATTCTTATGCCACCTCCTGACACCTGCTTCCTTTATGATGATGGAACGAGGATATCATACTTGTGTCTGGTTGGAAAATTGGGGAGAGTTTACCAAAGGTGATGGTGTTCTAGCTTTCCCTGAACATGGTACGTTTAATGTAAGGATTCTTCAGATGAATTCATTAGAACCTAGTCCTAGGTTAACGCAGTATGAAGCTTTGGAGGAATGGGAAGTTGAGGCATTCGAACGAGAGAAATACAGGAGGTAGAAGAATAAATAGAGGGTTTTTACCCAGATATCCGTTTGATACTCGAGGAGATCAGATGAAAAGATGGAGAAGAGCTGTAGTAACGGAAGGCTTGTATCCAGTGTTGATGGCTGAGGATCAAGTAGGGAGTAAGTGTAAAGAAAAAATTGAAACACATAGGTATGACAGGAACAGGATGTGATGAATCTGATGATGAGTTATTAGAGGACATTTTAGTTAAAAGACCTCCACCTTATCAAGAAAATGCTAGAGAGACAACTCCAAGTGCACCAATGATGGGAACTCCATTAGTTCCACAGGTTTTATATGATCCAACAGTCACCCGAGTATTACAGGAAAAAGAAAGGAATGCGTTGAATAAGACAAAAGAAGAGATAATTCAGAAAATAAATCAGTTAGGTTTAAATGCTGAAGCCTTGACAGTACCAGTAACAATTGGTCCTTTTATTCCATTATATGGGGATAAACGAGATACCCTGAGATTACAAACAGTGACAGTCCCACAGAATAATGTTAGGAAAGAGGCAGTAATGTTAGAAGATCAAACTAGTGAGAGTGATTCAAATGTCTCGTTACTAGATCTCCCTAATCTTGAAACGGTGACTGAGACCCCGAAGAGAATTTCACCAGTAAATACAAGGAGAAAAGAACCGATTGTCACTCCAGTAGCAGGGAACTCTAAAGGATTTTCACCAGAAGACCTAGAGGAGTGGGCAAAAGGATTAGACAAGAGAAAACCCCAAACACCAAATATAGATGTAGGCAAGTTGAAAGTGGATTTAGAAGAAATGATTATTGGTACTATAAGCTCAGACAGATTAGGTTCATATGGAGATGAGGAATTGTTGTTTTTGTGTAAAAGTATAACCTGGAGAGCAAAGAATCTTCATGAGAAGATAGTAGAAGTGGCTACAGAATTTGGAATAGATGTAGAAAAGTCGAAAATATTACAAAAACCATATAGGTCAGAATTTACTGAGAAGGATTTAGAAAGTTTGAATGCATCAGGAAGGAGATTACAGATAAAAGAATTAATGTGTATTTTGAAGAAATGGGGAGATGCAGACCGATGGAGGGGTAGATGGACAAGAAAAAGGGATGAGGCAGCTACAAAGGAAACATCAGCATTCCCATTAAAAGAGACAGAACAGGTTGAAAGAGTGTGTCCAATGAGAGAAGTTCCTGGTGGTGGATATGTTCATGTTCCTTGGTCTAGACAGGATATTTTGTCTTTTACGAATGATTTCCCCAGATTAAGAGAGAAACCAGTTGAATGGTACAAGCAGGTAGAGAGGTTTGTGAAAGTTTCAAAGGTATTATTAAAGGATTTGGATGGCCTGTTTGACATAGTGGTACCAACTGATTTGTGGACAGAATGTAAAATTACTGTTGATTGGCCAACTGAAGAGTATCCCAGAGACGCAAGGACAGGTGCGCCTTCAGAAGAAGTGATGAAAAAGTATCAACAGGTGATTACTTTCTTGAAAGGGAAAATTCCTCCAAAAGAAACAGATTGGGTTAAAATAGATAGAACAACTCAAGAACCAAAAGAGTCAGTGCACGCGTATTACGAAAGGCTATTGCAAGTATTTAAGCAGTATAGTGGATTTGAAAATATTGGTGATAAGGATATGGGACATTTCGTGTATAGGTTTGTGTATGGATTGAGATCAGAAATTAGTCAGATGATTCAGCAACATATGCTTTGCTGGCAGAGCAAGCCCATTGATGATATCTTGAAGTATGCGAAGTATTGTAGTGATGATATTGATGCAAAACACAAGAAACTGAAAGAAAAAATGATGTGGGCACAAGTGAAGCTAGCAGAACACCAAGAGGCAAATTCTGGTTCTCAAAATGATAATCAGTCGAACGATCAGAATCAGAATAGTCAAGGATCAAATGGAAATAAAGGAAAAGGGCGAATGAGTAGAGAAGAAGCGAGAAAGAAGTATCCTTGTCATGCGTGCGGAAAGCATGGACATTGGAAGAATGAGTGTAGAAATGTTCAACAGAGTAATGGGGTAAATCAAAATTTAAATCCACAGATGCAGAATGAGGTGGTTGTGAACCAGCAGCACAGCAACAGGTAGTTACTCCACAATTACAGGTGCCACAAGCCCCTATGCCCAACCATGTGAACGCTCAGGTGCAGAGATACAGTGTGAACACCGGATTTCGTGGAGAGAGTGGTAAGAATATTCAAACGGTTCATCAATATTGGATGCAAAGTAATGAGAGTAATTCGGATACTTCCCAATGACGGTGCCTGAGGGGGAGGAAGAATGCGTGCTTGGCGCATCCTTGGCGGTAGATCAGTCAGGTCCATTTGTTGATGGAAAAGTGGAAGGTAATGACATCACTTTCCTAGTGGATACTGGTGCTACCCGTTCTACTGTGAGAGCAGCAGAAATTCCAAACCTACCCCTCTCGGGAGAAACTATCCAAGTTGTAGGAGTCTCAAATAAGCAAATAAAAACCCCAGTCACTAAACCAATAGAAGTGAATATTGGGAATTTCAAAGACATGCATCGGTTTGTGGTATGTGATTCAAGTCCAGTAAATTTGTTAGGGAGGGATTTGTTGTGCAAAATGAACTGTACCATCTATTGTACACCTGATGGTATTGCTTTCCAAACACCTGATGAAGATATTGCTTTTAAAATGATGCTAGCGAAACAAGGAACAGAAGTGGATGAGATGTTTTCACTTCTTACTGAAAACAGTTTGCCTGATGAGCTGAAAAACACAGTGAGATCAGATGTGTGGGATTTTTCAGGAAAGGAAATTGGTCTGATGGCAAATGTAGACCCAATTAAAATAATGGTGAAAGAAGGTGCAATTTACCCGAACACACCCCAATACAAAATGAGCCCTGAAGTAAAAGCCGGAGTTGCTCCAGTAATTGATCAAATGATTGAACAAGGTATTTTGAAAGAGATAATGGGCAGTCCTTGTAATTCGCCAATCATGGGGCTTAAAAAGCCTAGTGGCAAGTATAGGATAGTGCAAGATTTAAGGAAAATTAATAAGATAGTAGTACCCTGTTGTCCAGTAGTACCAAATCCAGCAGTGATCCTTTATCAGATACCTTGGGATGCACATTGGTACACGGTGATTGATTTGTGCCAAGCATTCTTTTCGATTCCTTTGCACCTGGATAGCCAATATCTTTTTGCATTCCGGTTCGGAGACCGTGTTTTGGCATGGTGTCTGGTTCCTCAAGGGTACACAGACAGCCCCTCGATTTTCAATAAGATCCTGAAAAAGTGTTTGGAAACATTGGTTATGCCAGGAAATTCGGTTTTGGTTCAGTACATTGACGACCTATTGGTGGCATCAAAGACACGAGAGGCTTGTGTCACTGACACAATTGCCTTACTGAACCATTTGGCAGAAGGTGGACACAAGGTGTCACCAGAAAAATTACAGTTTTGCCAACAAGAAGTCCAATATTTGGGACACAAGATAGAAAGGGGAGTTAGAAAAGTGACACCAGAGAGAATAAAAGTGATTCGACAAATGAGTCTGCCTAAAACTAAGAAAGAAGTACGAATGTTTTTGGGAGTGATTGGATACTGTCGTCAGTGGATCAGTGGATTTTCATTGCTTGCAAAGCCTTTACTAAAATTGACACGAAAGGATGTGACAGATCCGATTGAATGGGATGATGAAAGTGAGGATGCATTCATAAAACTGAGAGATTGTTTGTGTCAAGCACCAGCATTAGGAATGCCTGACTATACGAAAGAATTTGCTTTGTTCTGTTGTGAGAGAGAAGGATGTGCACTTTCAGTGTTAACCCAGAGACATGGATTGTCACGACGTCCAGTGGCATATTTTTCTGCCACACTGGATTCAGTGGCTGCGGCATTTCCTGGCTGCTTAAAAGCAGTAGCTGCTACTTGTGTGAGACTTGAGCAGAGTGAATCTATTGTAATGGGACATCCCCTAAAGGTATATGTGCCACATTCAGTCGAGATCCTTTTAACAAGGACTCGTACTCAGCACTTGACCCCTAGTCGGCTGACTAAGTATGAAAGAGTGATCCTGGGTGCTGAAAATGTAAGTGTGATAAGATGCACCACAGTAAATCCAGCAACCTTGCTGCCGGATCCATACTGTGAAGAAATAAAAGAGGAGGTTGATCATGATTGTTTGGATGTGACAGAAATGTGTACAAAGCCCAGACCTGACATCTTTGATGTCCCATTGGAAGAATCAGACTATGTATTGTTTGTTGATGGGTCATGCTTGCGAAAACAAAATGGAGAAC
The DNA here is from genome assembly GCA_963921515.1 of Calotriton arnoldi. NCBI lineage: Eukaryota > Metazoa > Chordata > Amphibia > Caudata > Salamandridae > Calotriton > Calotriton arnoldi. The sequence goes on along the minus strand of CAWUFW010016220.1, from coordinate 100,013 downwards.
TGAGTTCTGCCTATGCTGTATGTACTGTATCTGCTATTCTGGAAGCATCCTGTCTAAGAGGAGTCAAGTCTGCACAAATAGCCGAATTGATAGCTTTAACAAAAGCATGCAAGATTGGGAAAAAATTGAGAGTAACCATATTCACGGATAGTCAATATGGTTTTGGGGTTGTGCATGACTTTGGCCAATTATGGATGCAAAGGGATTTCTGACTTCTTCAGGTTCTCCTATCAGGAATAGTAAAAATGTCAAAGAACTATTGGAAGCACTACAATTGCCAAAAGAAATTGCAGTGGTCAAGTGTGCCGCACATAAGTCAGGAAATGATTATGTGACACAGGGCAACAAATATGCTGACCAAGTTGCACAATTTTGTGCTCGAAATACAATGTCTTTGAACAGAGGGTTGGAAAAAGAAGTTACCAATTGCCAACTAATGTTTTTCTCTGCTTTTGAAACATGGGATGAAGTTAGACAGTTACAGGATGAGGCAGATGCAAAAGAAAAGGAACTCTGGATTAAATCAGGATGCACAAGAAGAGCAGATGATGAAGTATGGGTGTGTCCAGATGGTAGACCGATAATGCCAGATAGTTTATTATCACAAATGGCAAGAGTATATCATGGAGCTACACACATTGGGAGGGATGCCATGATTAGGCATTTTAGGCAGACATGGTACAATCCCAAGTTTAGGCTAATTGCAGAGAGTCTCTGCCAGCGATGTTTGACATGTCAACAGCAGAACCCAGGTAGAAAAACGGTTGTCAGTTGGGGAAAAATTGGAAAGGCAGAGGGACCATTTACAAGACTGCAACTTGACTTTATAGAGCTGCCGCCGTGCAATGGTTTGAAGTACGTCCTTGTCATTGTGTGTCTGTTTTCTCGATGGGTAGAAGCCTATCCCACGAGAAGGAATGACAGCCTCACAGTTGCCAAACTACTGTTGAGAGAACTCATTCCCAGATTCGGATTTCCAGTCACTTTGGAATCAGATAGAGGACCTCATTTTAACAATGAGATAATTCGATTAATTTGTACAGCTTTCAAAGTTGAGCAGAAACTACATTGTGCCTATCGACCAGAAGCCTCTGGAGTGGTTGAGCAGCTCAATGGCACAATAAAATCCAGGTTAGGAAAGGTGTGTGCATCCACTTCACTGAAATGGCCTGATGCTTTGCCCCTTGTATTGATGAGCCTTAGAAGCATCCCTGACAGAAGGACGGGATTGAGTCCTCATGAAATTCTCATGGGAAGAGCAATGAGACAAGCATTTGTACCTGGAAACAAACTGATGAATATAACTGATGATCTAGTGTTGGACTATTGTAAAGGACTAGCTGATCTGGTACGTTCTGTGTCTCACCAGGTTGGAGAAGATGCAACCACAGCACAGCCGAATCAAGCTCATGATTTGTGTCCAGGAGACTGGGTTGTGGTAAAGAAGCACACGAGAAAATCGTGTTTAGAACCCAGGTGGAAAGGACCTCATCAAGTTAAATTGGTCACGACAGCAGTGAAGTGTGCTGGCTTGCCAAACTGGATCCATGCCAGTCATACACAAAGAGTCCCAAGTCCACCTGAACGACAAGAGCAGCAACTGGTAGAGCAAAGAGAAGAACCAGAAGCTGAAAGTTGTGAAGTCGAAGAAGTCAGAGAAACAGACTCTGAAGAATGCATCGATGACGAACAACCAAGTACAAGTCAAGTAGGGTGGGCACCAGTTACTGGGTCTCAAGAGACTGCTGTAGGGGCCGAGGAAGAGCAAGAATTTGAAAGACCAGAACAAATAGGGCCAAGAAAAGAAGATCGTAATACAGAAAATCCAGATCGAGCTCAGTCAGAAGAAGAAGAAAGAGAAAGATCAGAAAGTTCAGAACAAGTTCAGCTAAAAGAAAGAGAAAATAAAAGAACACTAGAAATAGGCGAAGAAGGTGAAAAGGCAGTACCAACAAAGAGGGTCAGAAAAGGTGATCACTGGCCAAGTGGAGTAAAAGGACTGAGATATTTTTTAAGAAGAAAAACAGGGAAAGAACAAGAACAAGTAAATGAAGTATCAAGTCAAACTGAGCAAGAACAATCAAGAAGAAAATCTTTACGAAAATCAAAAAGAGTGAGAGTTCCGAGCAGAAAATATAAGGCTCCTGAAGGGACATATATCATCCTTGAGGACTTTGAGAATCTTGATCTGAATGAAGAACAAAAAAGTGTCACTATTGAAGGAATTGATGAAAGCAAATTGAGACCACCTTAAAAGGAAAAGACTTTGCCACAAAGGGTGGAAATTGACAAATAAATAAAGAAAAGAAGAAAAGAAACCAAAGAAGAAAATAAAATAAAGACAAAGGGGAACAAAGACAAAAAGCTCTTGAAGTGTGGGATCACACAAAGATTTTTTATATTTTTAATTTTTTAGAATACATTTTAGAATTTAGAAGAAATAATTTAGATATTGATCAATTTTAGAATACTAAAAATGGCAGAAACGAAAGTGACTGAACATTCGAAATCTAGTTTAAAACGAAGATGTGTTAAATATTGTTTGTGCAGTGTTTTAATACTAACGTTAATGTGGTTATTGCTAACTGTTGTGATACCTGTTCTAATGGTAACTAATAACAGAAATAACACTAATACAAGTGATCGAGTGAATGCAGTTACTAAAAGAACAACTACCACTAATTTAGAGCAAATGGATGAGAGCATGTATCATCATGACAAATCAAATAGTGATTCGTCATTAAATGTATTTACTAAACTTCTTTACGAATACGTAGATACAATGGATGTGAGTGATTGTTATGTTTGCATGAAATTACCTTCGTCTGTCTCGGAGGGGTGACATATCACCATCTTCCTTTAACATATGGTGTGTCATGTAGTGTTGTGTCCAGTTTGTTCTATGTAACAGGCAAATTGCAGTATTATTATTCGAATATGGATTTAGTATTTTCAGAAATTCCTATTCGAAGAAACCTGAACCCAGTGCTTAGTGGTAAAGATGCAGAATTCATGGGCGAGTTCTTCTTAACAACAAACCCAATAGACATAACATATGCTCATAAGAATAATCTAACATGTATTTTGCGTGATGAAGAAAAAGATTTTCTAAATTTAGTAGAGGAAAGAAGGCAGGATTTTCAAAAGAAGGCTGTTGAACAGAAGTCACATGTACCTCCATGGGTTAATAAGGAAGGGGACTATAAGAAAGGCGAGACTCATGCTGCAATGTCCCTAGACTTGTCAAAATTGGGAAAATTCTGTCTGCATAGACTAAAAACTGACTATAACAACATTTTCATTGGTTCTAGTGAATGTGAACATACCTTCCTAATAATGGGGGGATGGGGACTAAAAGGTGGAACTGATCCTGTTTTTCCAGGGATTTATTACGTGTGTGGTAAAAATGCCTATTATAGGTTGCCTACACGATGGTATGGTAGTTGTTATTTTGGAATAGTATTTCCAAAAGTCTATCACATAACTAAGAACAATGAAATGGATGTAATAAGTCAAGGACTAAAACGGAGTAAAAGAACAAGTTTTTCAGAAATAGTAGGTGATATATTTGGTGCACTGATACCAACAGTTGGAGTCATACTGAATTCACATAAAATACGAAAATTGTCAACAATAGTTGATCGTCTATCGACAGATACTGCTGGGGGATTCTTAATGATTAATACCGAAATGGTGGAAATTAGATCTATGGTTTTGCAAAATCGACTTGCACTTGATATATTATTGGCAAAAGAGGGTGGAGTCTGTGGCATGTTGAAAGTCCAACATTGCTGTACATATATCCCAGACAAAAGTAAAGGTATTGAGGGATATATTAAGAATATTACAAAGATTCATGACGATTTGACCCAACTGGAGGTTGACGGTGTCTGGGAAAGACTTAGTAAAAGTATTTCCGCTATAGGTAGTTGGTTTTCCACTTTAGGGAGTAGTCTATTAGGGAAGATCCTAATACCTGTAATTTCGATAGCAATAATAGCTCTGATAATAATGATGACATATAGATGTTGCAAGAGTAAAACAAGAGCAAGAATGTTGGCCGAAATAAAGAATAAGAGAATGGGAAGAAAGAGAAAAAGGGAAGAGATTGAGTTAGAGGAAATGAAAGGAAGTTTATATGATAAAATGAAAGAATTAGACATGAAAAAGAAAAACGAAGAATTAGTAGAAAGAGAGGAAGACACTAAAAATTAGATGAATAAAGTTGGCACTTGGTAATGATGGGTATTTTATGATGGCTCAAAAATGCCATCAGAGGGGATTGATGGAGCAAGGATTCAAGAAAATGAAACTTGCTCAGAGAAATCCTCCATTAACTTTCACTAATCGTTAAAACTGTAGATGAGACGAAACTAATATACACCAGACACCGACACATGGGGAGAAAAGCTTACGCATGCTTAAATTAATGAGGAATAAAATGCAACGCGACTAAAACCCGCTTTAATTTGCGAAAACAATTTGCGCATGTGCAAACCTGAATTACGTAGAGATAACATGACTAACTCGCTTTGAGAGGGAAAAACCTCACGCAGGCGTAAGAAAGACTAACATGTGGTCTTGAGTTACCGCATGCCCGACATCTGCTTGCTTGAATTTAAAAGAAAGCTGCTGTTGTTAATGCTTTTGCTTAGAAAGATAATATTAACATGGGATAGAGTAGAAGTGGGTGGTGAACAGTGAGAATTATATGTTTAAGAAAATAACATCTGTTTATGATTCCTTTATTAATAGTGTGCATTCGGGCCTGCTAAAGCATAACGGAAAAAGAAAATGGTGACGAGTAACCAAAAGTTGCGCATGCTCAGTGAATTCATGATGTGACCCGGTGACCGAAAGAGCTGAATGACTGCCAAATATCAAGGACAGAAGACATGAGAAAAAGAAGACATGTATCACTCGTCTATGTAGCCTGTATTGAATGAATTATTACAATTGCAACAATATATGCATGGGAAGAGGACAACATGAATGAGCTAGAGGGGAAGGGCTAGCAAACAATAAGTACCTTAATAAAAATGAATATGTCAGCATGGTGTGACGAAAACTCCCTAACCCCGTCCAATCATATTCCATATTTTAGTAAAATTTGCAACTCTTGAGGGTGGGACATGTAGAAATAAAGACTATAACTAGAGTGACTTAAGTTAAGTAAAATGCTCATCGACGTTGAGAGAGAGACGAGTATGCTGCATCGAGAGAGAGAGCATCAAGATCATCATAGAGAGAGAGAGAAAGGCGAGAGCAGACTGGGAAGATTCAGATCCAAAACGACAGCCTGATTAGATTCAAAGATTGCGGAAGAATATCGAGGAGGGAGAGGGTGTAAGAGAGGGAATCGCCCTGGTGCGTCGGGTTTGTAGAGAAGTCTAGTAAGTATCAGCCCTGTCCTGATCCTGTCCTATAGTCTTTGTCTCCTGATTCTAAGTCAGGGGACCCCCACCAGTCCTTTGGCCAGAGGGGTGGTTTTCCGGTCATCTCTATTAGGTAAATGTCATTCTGTCCCTAAAATTTGCATATTTCTCTGCAAATGTATGGTATAATGTGTCTTTTGTCTCTACATCTATCCACTTTTATGCATTTGATTTGTTGAATGAGGTTGTGTAATTGAATGTATTTGCTAAATGAATTTTTCTCTCCCATTAAAGAATGATGGAGTTTGCACTGTTAAATCTGTAATTGATGAGCGTCCAACTTTATGACTGAAATTTTAGATAAAGCTTATGAATCTTACTCAGAGTCTGTGGTTATTTCACTAAGAACTGTGAATTAGTTAAGAAATTGTTAATATCACCATCAACTAATCTCAACTAATGGTCCATCGACCAGAGGAAAGAGTGTTGATTCGTGAAGATTAGTTAGGCATTGAAATGGTATTTTAACCCGATTTGTGGTTACAGGGAAATAACTAATCAGAACTTAAGAGAATTATAAAACTTGACCCCCAGCAGACCGACTCAGGGAGTGTGGGATGAGCACGGCATAAATGTATATGGGCCCATTGAAATCATTCAATTTTTTTTGTGAAGTATTCAACCCTGGCCTTCCGCTGGATCAATTCTGTATGAGGTCCACTGACTTTGGTCAAGGAGGCTGGGAGGGCAACCCTAAGTCCCCTACCCATGGTTTGGTGGACTATGTCCTGGGCCTCAGTAGAGTGATCGCCCGAAGCCTCGTGAGTAAAGCAAAGTAGACATCTTCGGGCTCAGTCAGTGAGCTGATGAAGGGGTGATATGGCCAGAAGGGCGCTGGACCTGGAAGTGTGGGTACTAATGCAGATTTGTCCCTGGCTCTGGTAGGACAAGTGGTATGGCCCCTGCTAATCTGGCAAAAGAAGAGATTCCTGATGTCATTTCTCCATTTAGCTGACACAGGTGCAGCAAGGGAGCCCCAAAAGGGTGCTCCATGTTAATCAGCCAAAGCTGCGTTTTCAAAATGATTACATCGTTTTCTTTGCATGCAATGGCTGGGAAGAAGCGGAAGAGTGAGTAGTGAGCCGCTCCCTGACCTGCTTGCAAGGTCATGAGGAGTGATTGTCCAGTTGAGGGTGTTGCTTCTGCCTTCATGAACTGACACTCCTAATAGCAGGTGGAGTGCGCAAGAGCTGCTGGGGAGACTTTTCATCTCTTTTCACTTACCCCTGGGCTGACGCCTGTCTGGATTCATGGCATAGACAAATGAAACACCCTGCCTGTTAAAAGCAAGACATACAGGATGTCAGACCAGGTCCAAGAGTGCAATCAAGACTGAAATGGTCAAAATGCTGGACATGAGCATTTTTGAGCCCTCCCGTAGTCTCTGGCCAGCCCGATTCGAGCATCGTGGCTAGCCAAAGGGTCACGACCCAGGCGCTTCATGTGGACTATCGCGCCCAAACACTGACAAAAAAAACTGATGCGCATCCTATTCCCTGACCTGATGAGCTGGGTGGACAGGTTGGGTGTCGCAAAGTTCCTTAGTAATCTTCTGGATCTAAGCCAGGGCCATCACTGGCAGATTGCCTTAACCCCTTGTATGCCAAGGAGAAAACAGCATTTTCAACCCCCGGTGGGGACGCTACATACCCCAAAGTTACAGCCTTTTGGGATTGAAGAATGCTCCTGCCACTTTCCAGCGCCTAGTCAACCACGTGTCATTGTCAGGCCAGGAAGAGTTCTGTGTGGTGTACCTGGACAGACATTGCTGTGCTCAGTACCTCCTGGGAGGGCCATCATGGAACAACCTGAGGCTTGTGTTGGTGAGGATTGCAGGGGGCCAAACTGACCATCGAAGGCAAAACCAAGTGTCAAGTTGGGCAGTCCTCTGTTTGTCTTGGACTTCAGGATGGATGTCTGGGAAGGTTCGCCTCTGGAGGCTGCCAGTCCAGGCAGTGTTGAACTGGGGAGATTCCCACTCACCCAGCATCCCAGGTGGGTGGCCTTACTGGCTGCTGTTGGAACTTTGTAGCAAGATATGGGGCCATAGTTGCTCCATTAACAGTCCCGACCTTCCTACAGCTGGCAGCCCAGGAAGGTGATCTGGGCTGAAGAGTGTCGGAGAGCATTTGATGGAGTTGGAAGGCACTATGCAACGCATTTGTGTTGGAAGGCCCCTGATTACAGTCAGACCTTCACAGTGCAGACAGATGCCTCAGACCAGGGAGTTGGGGCAGTTCTTGCCCAGCTCAATGGGGAAGAGAAGAGAGCATCCGATAGCCTTAATTAGCCCCTGACTACTCCCCAGGGAGCAGAACTGGTCTGCTGTGGAAAAGACAGTTTTGCCATGGTGTGGGCCCTTTGAAGATTCAGGACTTACAGACAGACAGCTCGGAAGCCCCTCATGTGGCTCATGGCAATGAAGGGGGAGGTGGTCAGGTGGTCCATACCTCTCACAGGGACTAGATTTCACTGTGGAACATAAGGCAGGCTTTCACAGCACAGTAATGAAGATTGCCTTTCTGCCAGTTTACCCAACCAGATGATTGGCCTTCTCCCACTGGGGAGTAACTACTCGGCCATTCTGGATCTGGGGGTGGGCATATGTTGGGATGGGAGGCTGTCTGCATTGTCTCTGGAAAGCGTGAGCTTTCCCTGCCTTATGCTGATCTCCAGTCAAGTAACCCTTAAAAGTTACTGGTATGTTTTCTAGATCCCTACCTCAATGAGAATGTACAACCAGGTGTTTACATGGATTGAGTATTGTGCACTCCCTATTTCACAGAGAGTGGCTACTGCCCTCTCTACTCCAGGCTGTGGTAGACTGGACAGTGGTGGCAGCTATGCACCCATAGTCGCGGGTATCCCTGTGTTCTAAGAAGGGTGGGTTCCTAGCCACCCTCCTGTAATCAAGTCTGTGCAGTCTCCTTGTCTACCTGGAACGTGGAGAGAGGATGTGGCTTCACGGCTAGAGCGGGCTACTCTCGGAGCTGGGGATCCGGCCTAGGAGTCTCGGCAAGGACGCTAAACACATCCTGTGATTCTAGGCAAATCTACTTAATCTCCCCATGCCTAACAAAATAAATGTGTCCATCTGCAACTCCAAACTGGTGCTCATATCAGGTGCTCTGATACCTACGGAGTTGAGTTTGCTCTATAAAAAGAGAAAAAGCTCCCCTTCGTGCCCTTTCCCTGTACTCCTTGAAGAAGCCCAGGGATTGGGGGTAAGACACTTGATCTTATATCTGTTTAGCTACATTACCTCTGCTAGAGGGACCCTCCCACCTCCGGTTAAGGATGGCCAGGGCCTCCTGGATCTGAGTCAACTGAAATTCCCTCTCTTGGTAGTAGCCCAGGACTGGCAGAATGGAAGACAGTAGGTTCATCCTCAAGGCGTACCTTGGACAGTGGTGAACATGGCACAAATGTGCTCTCAACGCATTAGAGTGGACAATTCCAGGATCTCAAAGTAGCAGACCCTCTTGATTGGATCAGCCTACCAATCGGGAGGTGATTAAAGTCTGGCCTTAGCAGTCAGTTGTTTGCTCACGACTGGTCTAGTTATGAAGGCTAATCCACAAAGTGTCCATCCAAGGAAGCCAGCCAGGACCCGTGGTGTGAAGGCAAGATACGAAGCTGTGCTCACCGCATCTGAGCCAATCTGAAAGCCCCTTGATAAGGGTTGAACTCGGAAGAAGTTTTCTCTGTGACTGATGGAATATGCTGCAAAGTAATTCGCCAGTTTGATGAGGAGAATCAGTCAGCAGCATCGGCCAGAGAACCAGCTGTTCTCATGAGGCTCGTGAGCTGGCTCGCTGAACAAGGAAATTGCAGACAGCTGCTGAAGAGAAGGAAGCTTACAGCACGTCAACGGAGACAAAGGGAGACGGGGAATCTTAATCCCATTCCTTGAAGGTGAGATCACTTTGCTCAGACCCCTCCCCTATGCTGTTGGAGCCTGTGTGGTACTTCCAGTTACAAGCTGTAGTTGGTGAAGAGCGTCCTGTGGTACAGGCCCGCACCTTTCTTTTTGTGACATCTGAGGGGTATTAGGGTGTACTGGTACTCTGGCCAGTCACAACTTTCCTATAGCTAGCCAATGGCCACTGCACTAGTGGGACTCCAGTAAACTGGGCCAAGACATCAGGCACATGTGATTGGATACCTGACACCACTAGAGCAGTGTCTTCACTCAGGACGGAGGTCGCTTTCTGTGTCTTTGGGTGGCAGGTTAAGTGGGCTGAACAAGAAAAAATTTCGGAAATGCCGAAACAATACCATTCTCTCAATACAAGGATTGGTATCCTGTCTCTGTGTGATTGTGATGCAACCCTCAGCAACATGGTCTGTAATATGCAATGCTAACTAATGTGTCTTCATGTTGTTTTTTTTAAAATCACATTTTATTAATTCTTCCGTTTTTCATCCCGTTAGTTAGCAGCTTAGTACAATTACACACATTTATGTAACAATCACATTGGAGCATTCGTGAGCACTGCAGCATACTCCTTGCTCCATAATAGAAAAGAATTGTGTATCCTATGAATGCAACTATCCCATCCCTCCTCCTGCCCCAACTTCGCCTGGCTCTATCCACTTATGACTTATTTGTCGAGGTAGTTCTGCTCAGCTTACTCCCGAAGTTGCACCCAAACATCCAAGGTGTATATATATATATATACTGTACGGTGCAAGGTCTGTGTGATATGTAAACCAATGGTGTGGCGTGGGAACTGGAAGAGGGCTGGGCAGCAAGGCTGCCATTAGTTCCGAGTTACAGGGACAGGCGGCGGAGCCAGGGCCTTGAACGCCTTCCAGAATAATATCCCAGTCTAGAGAGAGAATTTTCTTGCGTCAATCCTCTGGCTTCCCTCCCGGCGGATAGCAGTGCTCTGCTGCCCCCATCTCACCACTTCCCCGTGCCAACCATAGAGCTGTGGGGGTGGGACCAACCTCCACCTCATCGTGATGGAGCGTTTAGCTCAGGAGTAAGGTTAAATCTATAAAGCGAAGCTGCATTCTTTCATGCCTCTTAGGCGCTGTCGCGATCAGTCCCAAGAGGCAGACTGCAGGCGTGCCCGGGACAGGAACCCCAACCGCGGCTTCGATCAGAGCAACCACTTTCCCGACCAATAAGGTGCGGTGGCATCGGTGCACTGCCACAGCATGTGTGCAGTAAGTTAGCGTCCTCTAATCTCTCTACATCTGGGGCAGCAGTGTTGCGTGGTCGGGAATATGCGTTGCAGCCAGTGTGGAGTAAGATACGCCCTATGTAAGACCATATATTGAATGAATTTGAATTTGGCTACAGGGGATTTTCTTAGGTATTCTAAGGTCCTGCTCCAGTCTTTATCCTGGTCAGGTTCTGTACTAAGCGGGCCGGTGGACCATTTGTTCGCGCCAAGTCCGTCAGTGGGATTCTAGTGTGGTAGTAATGCCTTTTGTATAGCCACTCAGTGGAGATGACGGCCCTCTCCCCATTAGGCAGGTCATAAAGACCAACCCATGCTGAGGGGGGTCTCTCTCATGGGGGGCCCAATGTTTCTTTACATATTGCAGGATTACAGCGGCAGGGGTTAGATAGTAACGCATCAGTGACTCCATTTCTCGCCTGACAAAGCGCTACCATGATCCATGTAAGTGTACCTTCATCAAATAGAGCACCCACTGTGGCCACACCACCCTCCTACCAGGGAAGCAGCCACCTTTTAGTGAGGAGTGGTGGCTGTGGTAGGGATGCCGATGAGTGGTGTGGTGTCAGGGAACAAGGGATGGCAGCTACGCGTGTAGTGTGTGGATTTTCTCCAGTGCATGAGCCGCCCGTGCGCAGGAGCCGCCGGGGCGCCGGCCGGGATCTTAGCCAGCGGTAGGAGCAGTGCGTGCGCAGCCGCCGGTCTATGTCAGCGGGAGGTAGTCAACTTCTATGTAGGTTACGCGCCTGCCAACCAGTGACGAGAGGCCATTGTAGATGGCCCCGCGCAACGGCATGCACGGAAATCCGGGCACCCCAGTCCACCCTCATCGGTGTCCAACTGCAATCTGGCTAGCTCCCACTCTACGCCGGCCATTACCCCAAATCAAAGCGGAGAGTGGCGTGTTCAGGGAGTTGAGAAGCGGGGTCGGGATCACAACCGGTAGGTTAGTAAAAAAGTATAGCAGACGGGGTAGGACTACCATTTTTTAAATCGCCACTCGACCCATCACTGAGAGTGGTAGGGAGGACCAGAAGGCGACCTGCGAACGGGAGAGAACCTTATAGCCTTACCCAGGCTACCTTCTATGAGGTCCGGCGCAGATCGTGTAAACCTGTATACCGAGGTATTTGAATGTGTGTGCGGCGACAGTTAAGGAGTGGAGCTCGAACTGATCGCCTCTGGGCTGCTCCCCCAGGAAAAAAAAGCATAAGACTTGGCTATCACTTATACTGAAGGCCAGAGAGCGCGCAAGGCAGAGGCGAAGATGCCCGGGATGCGGCGACAGTGTGAGTTGTTCTGTCTCAGATGGGCATCCCTATTTGCGCCAAGCTGATAGCCGCGACCTTAAGAGCCAACGCTCCAGGGCCAGGCACAAACAGTTGGGACAAGGGGTAACCCTAACGCGGTGCCTTTACCAATCGGATATTCGCGGGAGATGTGACCTCCAGTGCGAGCCCTCGCAGTGGGCCTGTAGCGCAGCGAGTTTAACCCACTTCCAGATAGTCCTGGAGGTATGCCAAATCTCCTCAAGTATACGAAACATGTAGTCCCATCTGAGCGTAAGTCAAATGCCTGTTCCCAAATCCAGGGGTGACATACACCCATGCGTTACCTCTCTTCCGGGGGTGGCTGTCATGACATGGTACAGCCTTCCTCCAATGATTAAGGGAAGGACGCCACGCCGGCACAAACCCACACTGGTCTGGGTCACCTAACTTATGTAGATAGGGAGTAGGCGGCCAGAAAGCGATCTTTACTCAGTATTTTATATTCTCTCGGTTGTGAGTAGGGACAAAGGTCTGTAACCTCGACTGATCCGTCGCTGAGCGTCCCGGGTTTTGGGGGAGGGACACTACTAGCGCCTGCCTGGTGGTGGGGGCAGCGATCCCGCGGGCCAGCGCGGTGTCAGCCACAGACGCTCGAACTGCGGGCACCAGCGAGTCCGAAATGTAGCAGCACCAGAACTCAGCTGTAGGCCGTCCATACCAGGGGGCCTTGTTCCGGGGCAGGCCTCTAATGGCCAGCCTTGACTGCGGTCCTTTGTTTTAGGCCGTGAAAAGAGCTGGCTCCCTGCGCCGCTTGGGCCAGTTGAGGGAATGGCACGCCAGCTAAAAAATGTCGGGCGGCCTCCTGCACCAGTGGGGGGGGGGTGCTTGGTACAGAGCCTGGTAGTATTCGCAAAAAGGCAGTGTCCACTGTGTCTCCCATTCCTAGTAGTTATCTCATGGATTGGGTGTGCGGGGGTCATCTCGAAGCATGCGCGCTAGCAGCGGGCCTGCCCCTGTCGGCTGCCGGCGTGAGCCGCAAGCGGCTGTGGCGGTGCGTGTGTAGTCAATGTGCCCAAGTGCCTAAGCAGCCTGCCGTGTCTTATCCGGGCATCCTGCAAGAGTGCTCCTTAGTGGGGTCATTCGCTGCGTCTTGTTCGAGACTGTCCAGGGAATCCTCGACTTTCTTTTGGGTTATGTGTTTCCTGTCGCACCCCCGCTGTGGTGCTAATGGCTATTCCCCTCTAATCAGCGTTCTTGAATGCATCCCACTCCATCTGTGGTGTGGAGGCAGTTCCCGTGTTCTCTGCGGGCAAGTGGTGATCAACGCCTACAGCCAGAGCCTCCCCGGAAGACGGAATTCCCCGCGAGCATTAAGGGCCATAGTTTCCAGGTGGGAACAGGGGTGGGGATCCTACCCCAGGCGAGGGAGATCTCCATAGGGGTTGTGGTCAGAGAGTGTCTTTGCCCAAGTATAGCTGCAATGAGTCACCTGAGTTGTGATGAGGGGAGCAGAACAGAGGATCCCATCAATTCGGGTGTGGAGTTGACGTGGGTGCTGCGAAGAATGAGTACTCTCTGCAGGTGGGGTACTTCAAGCTGCTCAGACATCTCCCCAGGCTCCCAACCCTCAGCTCCAGCTGTGCACAGTGCCTCCGCCTGTCGGACAAGTGTTGGCTCCCACCAAGGGGGTGGGTGTGATCTATCGATGGCAGGATCCATTAAAGTGCTGTAGTCCCCCGCCCAGTGCAGCCATGGGACATGCAGCCCAGGCGCCCAGGACCGGGTTAAGGCTCAAGAGGTATTTATCCTGTTCAAAGCCAGGTGCGTATACGCTACCCAGGACTATCTGTGAGCCATCTAGCGTGCCCCCAGTAGGATGTATCTGCCCAATGGGTCCGCTCGTTGTTCCAGTGCGCTTTGAAGGGAACCCCCACTCCCTAACCCATATGGACGCGCCCCTGGCAAAGGCAGAACATGACGTGGAAAAACCTGCCCCCTCCATTTTTTGCGGAGTTTAGCCGCCTCAGCAGCAGTCAGGTAGAAATACTATGTGTGCACGCCGTCTAAGTGTGCGTGGACTCTGTGTCCTGCATCCGTATTTGAGGTGTACTAATGGGGAACGCATGTGCAAAGTTGGGGGAGCAGCGATACTCCGGGTGGCGCAAGTGGTAGTGCCAGGAACGTGAAAAACTACAAAACTACCTTTCTACAGTACACGTGGGCCAGCTGTTCTGAACTAAGCAGCTGGCCCAAACCATTTGCACAACGGTGCTAACTAGCAACAATGTGTGTTAAGCTTTCGCTTAAAGGGGGATGCATTTCTGTGGACTTCCTAGTGAGGTTAGAGCATCGCGAGCCCACCCAGCCCGGACCATTTTTTGTCAGCATGTGTCAGCGAGAGTTTCAGAACTGTGGGGTGCATCTACATTGTGCTGATTTAAATTCTTACATAAACAATGAGGTGGGATTGACATACAACTTGCCCCAGCATTGACCACAACATAGCATTATCCCAAGAAACCATCAGCAGTTTGGGGCAGGTGTGATGTTACTGAATACATTTATACTGGTCTTCTGAACTGAACGTGTTCTGAGACATCCTCTGGAGGAGTCCAAGAGTATTGATGGGCTTCTGCCTTCTGAACCTGGTGGCCCTCTCCACGTGCTTCCGCCTGTTCCCGCAGGGCCTGCTCTGGCGTGGGAGTCCCGGATTTTGCTGGCCAGCCTCGCCGGAGGCTGTCTCGATTATGCGGACTCCGGTCTCTCTGCTTCTCGCAGATGCAATGGCTATTTGCGAGGAGGGGCCAGAAACCACCGGGGGGAACATAACTTCGAGGCCATTCTCTCCACCTCTCGTCAGGTGTGTCAAAGAACTGTGTCTTGTGGTCATGGATCACTTTTAGCTTGGCCGGGAACAGCAGTGCATATTTAACGCTCAAAGTGCTCTGGAGTTTTTCTTCACAACCTGGATATTGGGAGTGCTTATGCGAACTAGGGGCGGTGTAGTCCGGGTATTGGGATACCCACTGGTTCTCTCGTATTGTATTTGGGACCGTTTCTCTCGCCTTGCAACAGTGTGTCCCGGTCTCTAAAGTTCAGGACTTTGACAACTGGGCGTGGGGCGGGGGTGAGCCCCTCGCAGGGTTGGTCTGCCAGACGGGATTCCAGCGCCTCTTCTACACAGAAAAGATCCCAGAGGTCCGCGGGGCCACGTGTTCCTGAACCACTGTTCCATGAATTTGCAGCATCCGGTCCCTCGCAACGTCTCCGGCAGGCCTAAGACGCCGATGTTGCTGCGCCGGCGTCCTCGCCCCGCCGCTCGTCCGCCTCTCTCCTGTAGCCCAGCAACCTGCTTTTTGAGCTGCGCACCATGAGATCCTTGTGTTGTGGTACCAGTTCCATCAGTGCGAAGCGCACATCTATCAGCGGCGCTCGACACAGTCTCCCACCGCACCCTAATACGCAGACTCTACGACGCAGGAATCCAGGCAAGTGCCCCCGACTGGATCCGCTCCTTCCTCTCCGGCAGGACGCAGCGGGTCAGACTCCCCCTTTCCCTCTCAGACCCCACACCTACCACTCTGCGGAGTCCCCCAGGGCTTCCCTCTCGCTCAGCCCGACGCTTCAACGTCTACATGGCTCCACTCGCCCCCATCGTCAGAACCTATGGACTCAACATCGTGTCATACGCAGATCGACACCCAGCTCATCCTCTCCCTATCCAACAGCCCAACACCGCCAGACGCAACTTTCGAGAAGGCACGGAAGCCGTCGCCAAATGGATGAAAACAGCAGCCCACAACTAAACACCAACAAAACAGAAGTACTCATCATGGGCCCAAACCCCGGACGCCTGAGCGACACCTGGTGGCTCCCCGCCCTCGGAAACCCGGCCGCTAACCCCCCATCGGACCACGCACGCAAACCTAGGAATCATCCTGGACTCCGAGCTCAAAATGGACCGCCAGATCAACTCTGTCTCGTCCTTCCTGCTTCCACACCCTCCGCCTCCTTCGTAAGACCTTCAAATGGATCCCCCGAACACCGAAAGACCGTCACCTCACGCCCTGGTCACCAGCAGACCCGACTCACGGCAACGCACTCTACGCCGGAATAAACAAAAACCTCACCCGCAAGCTACAGAACATCAAGAACGCCGCCTAAAGACTGGTCCTCAACCTGCCAAAACACTGCCACATCTTCCCAGCACCTGCGCACACTCCACTGGCTCCTCTTGTCGAGGCGAGAATCACCTTCAAGATGCTCACCCACGCACACAAGGCCCTCCCACTGGGCACCGGACCAGCATACCTAAACAGCCGACCAAATTCCACGCACCCCAGAGGACCCTCACGATCAGCTCCAGCTCTCCCACGCCGTGGTCCCCCGCACCAGTAAACCGTGATCGGGAGGCCGCTTCCTTCTCCTTCCTCGCGGCCAAGCTACGGAACGCCCTTCGCTTCCACCTCAGACAGACAACATCGCTTCCCCATCTTCGCAAGAAACCTCGTGGCCCGGCTCTTCGACAGACCCCTCCTTGATGAGCTGGAACCTGCACCCCCCTCCCCACCCCCTAGCGCCTTGAGACCCTTACGGGTGAGTAGTCGCGCTTAACAAACCTCCGATTGATTGGATTGATTGACAACCGCGGCAAGCTTGTCATGGTCGTGCCCAAGGGAGAGTAAACCCCGTTGTTAGAGTACCAAGTTGCTGTTCTAATAGCCTTTCGTGAATCACGCACTTCCCTCACGGATAAAGGTCTAACTTGGTCCGGGGGCTCTCCAAGTCAATAGGCGGGATACTGTTAGGCGTTTGTGTGGCGGGCGCAGTGTCGCTCGACCTGGCTGGGTGTCGGCAGCGCCAGTGTGTCCGGCCCCCTTGCCCCTGGGGCGGCCCATTGTGCTGAGACCGTGGAGGTGCCAGCCGTAGGCTCCAAAGCAGCAGCCGGCCAGCCGCCGCAGGGGATGGCAGGGCTGCGCACAGCTGGGTGAACAGGCAGGTGGTGGGCGTCCCTTCCGCCGCCGAGGTCACACTGGGGGCTGGGCAAGCGGGTCGGCCAAGCAGCGGCTGGGTGTATGAGTTGGGATGATCCTGGAGGCCCCCGGGCCCACCACGCCTCCACATGCTGCTGCCTCTCCCCGGTGGCGCTGTGGTCCAGGTGTTGGCACGGGTGGGGAGCCAGGCAGGGGACCGCAAAGCGCCGCCTCCAGTTGGCCCCCGAACGTTTCCCCAGGGGAGATAGTGCACCCCATGTGCTTGGGTTCAGGCTTACGCAGAGCTGTTTCCTCACTCAACCCCTGCGATGGGGTCCCAACAGTGTATCCCGTGGATCGTGTGGGCGGAGAGGGACAGCTTGTCATGTGTACAGGCAGGGTGGTCACAGTGGGTCCAAGAGCTTTTTGGTCATCCGGGGTGGGGCGCCACAAAGCTCGCACAGGTCCCCCCTCTTCACAGGGGTGGCGCGGCAAGTCCAGGTCTGCACTCACCCATCCCCAGCAGACTGATCCATGTGCATGCCAGCTCTCGAATCCAGAGTGCCAGGGCTCTACTCAGCGTGCACAGTTTCCAGGGCAGCTGCAGAAGGGGGAGCGACAGCACTCAATCCGCAGGCCGCGCTCACTCCCCGGCGCTCCACTTTCAGGATTCACCGCTCGATCATGGCTCCACAACAACCATCGAGGGCTAGGATCCCAGCAGTCGCCGTCAGCACGGTGGGCGGGCAGCAGACAACGACCACAGGCGCCCCGCCGCGTGGCTGCAGTGTGCAATTAGGGGACGGCACTGGGGGCTCCAGGGACAGGCTCCGACCGCCCCCACAGAACTCCGGGCCGCACGTGACCGCAAGAAAAGCCGACCCCCCGCAGGTGGTGCACCAGCCGGCACAGAGGGGAATTGGGCGGTGAGGTCGTCGGTCGCAACGTGGCCCACACACAGCGTTACCTTCTCCCCTCCACAGCAGGGTCACAGGCGGTCAGTGGCTTCATCCGCCACGCTGTCCCAACAGTACCGGCTCCAGCACACCATGGATGGCCGACGGGGTTGACACGGCCAGTGGTACAGGTCCCCGACGGCCCCCGCTCAACCGGTGCAGATTAGCAGGGGAGGCAGCCAGGCCGCCGGCGACAGGGGCCGCGCCCGCCAGGGTCTCAGCAGGCCGGCGGACCGGGCTCCGAGCTTCACACCGCCTACTCTCTTCTCTCAGCGCCCCCCATTGGTCTCGGGGGGCCCGGGGCGGTGGCCGAACGTGTGGTGCCTCTCCGGTCCCGGCCTCCGCCACGGTGCTGGTGCCCCTTCCACTCCTCTCGAGGGTAGGCCGCCGATCCTGCGGCCCACGCCCAGCAGCCAAGAAGGTCTTCCTCACCGGCGATCGGGAAGGGGTCAGCGGATCTCAGCAGCAAATTACCGGGTGAGCGCCCCCAGCTTGTGAGTGCGCCGGGCAAGGTGATTTGGTGGCCAGTGGGGGCCGAAACTGCCAGGATTAGGCAGGATTTATCAGGCGTCCGGGCGCGGAGCTCAAGCCTTCACTGCAGCGCCGCCATGCTCGGGCAGTTAGCCACGCCCCCCATGTGTCTTCATGTTAACTGTGTTTTTATAGTGCTTAGCATCTAGGCGCTGTAATACTGTTTGGGATCAAAACTCTGGCCCAGTGGGTTGCAGAGACATCTGGTTTTCACTGTTTATCCTAGCTTTATATGTAGTATATTCTCTTTGTGTGTATTAAATAACTTTTCTTTTTAAACGTAAAGTCAACTGACTGGACATTGATCTTTATCAGCGGATAGTATGGTGTGTGAACTGTATTCCTGAATGTTTAAACCCACTTCACCTCCTTGGAGTAAGCCTTTGGACTGCTCTGTCTCTAACTACCCTGAGAGACTCAAGTGCTGGAGAGGAGTACTTGGTTATCCAGTCTTTGGCTCCACTTAGTAGCCAAAGCCCCAGGACACCAGCTGGGAACACTCCAGCTGATGCAACTGGAGTATAGTAACCCTGAGTGCCCTGGGTGTCCAGGAAGCTGGCTCCAACAGATCTGATTCAGGATTTAAAGACACCTCTCTTTATCGAGAATATGATCTCAGAGCAGAGACTGGATCTAGCCATGTGAGAGTTTTTGGCAGTTTTACAAAGAAGCAAGTTCGACCCCCTCCCCTGCGCCAATAAAAGTTATGTAATGGGGAGCCACGTGCCAATAGGTCAGGGAGCCGCTGGCTGAAAAGGTTTGTGAATCACTGGCAATAACACTCCCATTAATGAGTTTTAATTATCTCTGACCCTGATTGAATTAGGCCTTTGTAGCAACATATGGTACAGGACACATTCAATCAGCCAGTGCACATAGGCAATAACACCAGGTTCCATTCTTAACCATTTCTTGATTATTTTTTTTTAAACATATTTTATTGTGTCAGTTATTACATACCATGTGACACTCCCCATCTCAGGTAGCCTTCGCATACATATCAAGCCATGATGTATTGAAACTGACATTTCGTGCACAACACTGGATATAGGAACAAGATATATAGCCATAACCGTTTCCACAATGTCCACCCACCCAATGTGCGGCATCCCATACATGTCCCAAAACTCTTAAGCTACCCACCCACCGCATGGTACCCCCAGATTGTCTCTTCACACAACTTCTGTCCTGCATCTTCTGACATCCATACTAGCGCATCGTTTCCCCCTTGGTCCGTTTGCTCCAACCATAGGCCCCGGTATTCACCCCATTTCTTCCAAATTTTCACGTTTCCATTTCTTGATTTTTAACAATATTTCCATATGTTATGGGGGTACATAACCACCCCCCCTTTTTTTTTTCTTCTTTTTTTCAAGAACTACTAGTGACAATCCTATATTCTTTTAGCTGGGAATATATATTATATATTTTCTTCTTAGCTGAGAAATAGCCATATCACAGTTTTTCACCCATAGCTCAATAAATTACTGAAAAATACACCCAACACCCACATAACTAAAAAATAAGGGCCCAAGGCAGATGAGGACACGCAGCCAGGAGCGCCCACATGTCTGGCAGCCCGTGGCACCGCAAGAGGAACTAGGAAGTGGTTACACTCGTGCTCTGCCATTTCGGAACGGGAACGAGCGGTCTAGTTGCTCTCTGCTCTGTGACATGTGCAGCGAGAACGCCGCAGCCCATGCGCCCGCTGTCCAGCACTTAGTATAAGAACAGCTCTCTATAAAGGGGTAAGGATGGTGGGCTATCTCGTGGCCCCAGTGCAGTTCCTGGTGATTCGGCACAGAGGACTCGCCCTTAAAAGAAGTGAGCACGGCGCAGCTGTTTCTAGTGCCCATACGGCATAGTAAGCACTTCTCCAAGTGAGCTCATTCTTACGAACACCGATCGATGATGGCTTTTGATTTATGTGGTTTTTTTTACCCCATAGTGTGTGTGACTGCTGGCTCTGCCTTGCCACCGGTGGACCTATGATGCAAAAGTCTTGCCTCATTTTTGTGCGTGTAGTGTTTGTGCTGTTCAGTGTGTTATTTTGCTTGGTGCTTTAACAGCCACAGGGATCACTGTTTTATTAGATGTGCTCACCTCAGCAAGCATTGTATTTAAAGTTCACATGACCCGCCACGCAGAGGTGATTTCTTAAGAATAAATGTAAAGTATATGCAGCGCGCTTTGTTTAATTTCCTTTTCTAAGCGCACTGTTATCCTGTGTTCTGCACAAAACCTTGGCAGGCTATCTCTCTCATCATATATTACAGGTTGTCAAGCAGTAAAACCAAGTAGGTGATAAAAACCTTTTCTATTAGCATGCGGTGTGTGAGAGGTCACTTCACCAGTAGTACTTTAGGAGCGGGAATCAGGGAGTTAGATCCTTGGTCCTGAAGAAAAGCATGGGGATTGGCTTGAAACATGGGCAGACCCATGGGAAGGAAGGAAGCATTGCAACCTACACTTTCTATTCTCTCTCTCCCTACTTTTAACAATACCACCTGGAGGACAGATTAAACTATTACTTACTTACCAGGCAGGTATGTTTAAAACCTCCAACAATACCCCCTCCCACTTCTTATATATTTTCTCATCATTTAGAGTATACTACTTAGTGCTCCAGCATAACTCACAGGTCGTAGCACGCCCGTCTCTGCAGCAAAATGGGAGGAGCCCGATGACGAAGCATGCCACCTTAGGGGCAACGCTTGCTGGTGAGGGTTTATATAAGAAAACCTAGAGTTTTCTCTATCCATTCGTGAAGGGTTAGCACACAGAGCACGGATCGCAGCTCTCTTGTCTTGAAGAGGACAAAACCCCTTAAGATATTCCTCCTTCATCTCCCCTTTCTCTTGAGACAACAATATCCTGCCCATGACCGACAAGAGAAGAAAGCTCCATGAGCTGGATACTACCCTGCAGGGCATCACTGTGCTAACTATATTGCTCTCAAGTATGCCTGCTTCGTTGTGGTATAACTGAGCCCCCAGATAGCGGCACAAGTCAGATTCCAATTGACTACCCTGATAGTTAATCTAGCTGTCAGGTCCAATGGGATAGGGTTAATCAGTAAAAATGCAAGACTTTATCCTATTGGCCCTTAATCCTGACACCTCAGGAAAGGTTGTTACTACTGCCAACATTGATGGCATATCTGACGTAATGTCTCCTAACAAACATAGCTAGCGTATGTGCAAAGTTTCCTGAATGAGATATGTGGATCTCCTCCATCTTTATTATCACATCTTCTTTCATTAGCCATGCCAACCATCTCCATAGCAAAAATAAAGGCTGAGAAAGCATACATGGTGAGTTCTCCTCTTTATTTGGTATGACTTCCTCACAACCGTCTCACCCTGTCTTAAAGCATGCGCAGTGGTAGAAGCAAATATTAGAACGACCCATTGCATGATATTAGGCCTCGTGATCTAGTATCTCTCCTGACTGCAAAGATAGATCTGAATCCTATTGTGCCAAAGTCTTATTCCAGATCAGTTAAGTGACCACTACCGGCTTTAATACTGTGCAGCAAGCAAGTCTTGTCTAGGTTTTAGCATCAACAGAATCCTCCCTTTTTGTGAGTCCGGTAGCTCACAAGTGTATACCTCTCTACTAGTGCTCAGGGCTAGCTCCTTCACGTAGGTATTTTAAATATCTGCATGGATAGTCTATCCAGTCACAGGGGTTTTGCCCCCGGGCCAACCTCCACTATCAGTCTTCGCACTCCCTTGGACATTTAATACAGCCTCCAGAGCTCCTTCTTAAGTTGGGAGTTAAGCGCCCCCATTCTCGGATGAGCTACAAGGTTTTCTAGAGCAAAGCCGTGAAACCTCTAAAGTACTTTCCTCACACCAACTTGGAGAAATAACTAGAAAAAACTTGATTAATACTCTTGGGCTTGTATCTCTCTGCACCTGCTTTGTCTCCCTCTGGCTTTCGGGTTTGGTCAGTCGAGCCAGTAGCCTCCTGGATTTATCCCCTTATTATGCTGTTTTGTCGTGTATTCTTTGCCTCTGCAATCCTTCCACTATGGTGGCTTTGGCGTGTTTTGCCCTGTGTAGAAGTAGCTCTTTTTGTACGTCTGAGTCTCATCAGGGTGTTGTATTCCGCTTTAGGGTGTCTCGTATATAGGTTTTCCCTTGATACATGTCCTTTATATAGGCACAATCCAGCGATTGCCCTTATATAGGCATAAGATCCTGTGCCCTTATTTAGGCATTAGCCATAAGCTATCCCAAATACAGGCATGGTCACCTACATCCGTCCACCCTAACGTGTCACAACGGAAGTTCTTAGAAACCAGACCCTTAAGCTCTTGGGAGGTTCCCCTAGCACAGGATTATTTTGATTTCTCCAAGAACTCATTTATTATGCACGAACTCTCTATTCCCCAAGGGTTCTATTACTGACGGCCTTTCTCTGCCTGACTTTACGTCAATAGCGAACATTCCAAGGCACCTACCAGGTATAAATATACCTTCCCTTGCCCAAGCAAGTAGTAGGAGACCTCGACTTTAGAGGAGCCTGCGTGTCCTGGCCTGACGCACGGACAAGAGACGCTGTCATCCCTGCTCTGCAGAGAATCCAGCTCCAGTGTTCTGACTCCCTTCGCGGGGCGTTAAAGTTCGAGACCTCGGAAAGAGATTCCACCTCTCTCATTCTCAAGGTATGGGAGCTGACTAGAACTCTAGAGGGACCTCGATGGCATACCAGACTCTGGCATACCAGACTCTTGGCATACTATAGCATACCATACTATAGAATACATCACCTACTTCTTACCTTGCACTACACTTAGGTTAGGTACACTGGGGTAGAACTAGGTTAGAGAAGCATCTTATGAGTACTCGCATTTTTAGCTTATGTTATTTATGTATATGAATATATGTGTCCTAGCTAAGATACTGCTAGCTCAGTATTATTTCTTTCTATCAGCTTACTTGCGCTTGTACATAATATATCTTTGCATACTAGTCTTATGATGATTGTACATTGCTCACATCCTCTACATGACGAGAAACAAGACTGTTCAACAAACTTTTATTGAAACGCCCGTCTATTCTTCGTGTAACTCTTTGACAAACTAAGCATGCACGATTAGCTGAGTGAAACTGTTGTCTGTTGTTTCCACGATTCTGGAGAGCGTCTGACCGATTCTAAAGGGAAACAACAAAGTTGTCATAAAGTTTATGCGGCTGCCGGAAACTACCCCTCTCTTGTCTACATAGGAGTTTCTAGTGGCCTCTGAGTTAGTCTTTGGCACAAAGTGCAATTAAGCTTAATATACTTGATAGGGGCATACTGACCTCAGTCCTATGCCAATCCTATAGGGTTTTTTATCTCCAATGCGCAAAGCCTATTAGGGAAATAGGAACTACACTACATGGCTGCCCAACGTTTGGCAAGGCACTAATTTAACGCTAGATACTGAGTAACTCTAGTCATGCTTTTCTCAGAGACTCCCACTCACTCAACTCCATACAAGACGTCTGGGAGTGGGTAGGGTTAAGCATCCGCTAAAGCTGAATAGACAAAAATCCTATAGATCAGCCGTATGGTTTGTTCTAACGTTGAAGGATACATTGTTCCAAACTATTGTGCACCTTAATCTTTGTTTCCTTGAAACTTGCTCTGCATTTTTTTCAAAATGTCCCTGAACGGGGATACCAACACCGTAGAACAGTGTAGCTGCGGCTGACCCAGTCGAATAACAGCTTTTAATTTTACAGGTTTAAATGAAAACCGATGGTGCTATACATATCCCTCCAAATCCTAAGGAGAGCCATCACTCTAAAACTTATAAAACACGGCCTAACACCAAGAGGTGGTAGAGCAGTTTTCGGTGGATAGAGGCACACAAATCCTTTCAGACAGAGGCGAGTTCCTATTCATGGATTGTATTCCTCATGAATCAAATCCAACAACAAAAAGTATTTCACTTCTTTAAAGAAGATGAACCACCAGAGGAATATATTCCTTTGGAGGATATTGAAATTCCAACTAACTTACCAGGAGCATAATCTCTGGCTTCTAAAGGCGCCCCTAAAAACATCATAAAACATCACACAGGCTCGGTCCACTAGGTAGACCAGGGAGCAACATGGCCGATGAACCGGGCTACACACCTCATCCTGGACATTGAAGAGAGATGTCAGACGAGGAATTACTTACTTCCAACTACAAGAGTTAATAAAAATTCTACAGACAATTAGTCCAATATGCCTGCACATGCGGACTTTCACAGTCCAACCACCTATAACAATTCCAAATCAAACCCCTCAACAGGGGAATACACTAAAAATTACTCCACAGACTTTGCCACGCAGTCATGGGTAAAATGCCCACAAAAAGTGAACAAATTCCATTCTGGATAGCTCAAAAATTACTCAAATTCGAATCAGTATTTCCAAATACTAGCCCTTATGAGAAACACAGAATCCTAACAATCTGTTTACCAATGGGGGATCACACCAACAACTGGAAGACTGCACCACTTGGGGCGCAGTCTTGCTG
Organism: Calotriton arnoldi; assembly: GCA_963921515.1. Taxonomy (NCBI): domain Eukaryota; kingdom Metazoa; phylum Chordata; class Amphibia; order Caudata; family Salamandridae; genus Calotriton; species Calotriton arnoldi. The sequence goes on along the minus strand of CAWUFW010016220.1, from coordinate 75,136 downwards.
CCATCTGCTACTAAAACACATGGTGTTCCGTCAATTGCAGTAATACCAGATGTCCTGAAACAAATTCAAAACGAATACGGGGCAGAACCTGCTCTGAATTTAGGTATGAAATTACTGAAAACTTTGACTGCACCAGGTCTCCCTGCCAATAATATTATCTAATATTAAAGGGCAGGCAGCATCAGTGGCGATCCGCCACCTCCGCTAAGGGAATTTGATGTAACAGAACATCAACATGAACTACCCAGAATAATAGAAAAATCTTATGCAGAATTAGGCAGAGATAGTTTGGGTGGGAAAACCTTTGAAGCCAAAAGTATCTGAAAGTCCTGGGAGAAGGGACTCTATTAAAACGAAATCCTACATCTTCTAAAAAGAAGTGGGAAACTAATGCAAACAAAATTCAAACGAGACACGCTCTCAATCTCGAGGTAGGCTTCCCTCAAAAGGAGCCTCCTCTGAAAGGAGGTATAACCTTCAGGAATGGGGATAATTTATGAAAACCTGACAGGTATCAAGATGACTGATACACGTTCTGCCGTCGCACCTTCAGATATCGTCACAGACATCAGAAAAAGAAGAGGACGGTCAGATCGACAAAGAAGAACGCCGTAAAATCCAAAGACGATAAAACACGTTCAGAAAAATAAACCAAAACCTCAATTCACAAAAGAAGGTAGCAGGTCTGAAGATCAGACATGCCGAGAATACTGAGAACACAGCTCAAGAACGGAGAATGGGCTCAGACAATGCTGGACAGTGCAGCACAAGTAACAATAGCTCGCCAGAACCTGGAAGGAACTTCTGGAGATATGTGGACTTGAATGTGAGTACATCACAGTAGAGACTGTAGACACCAGGGTTAGTACTCTACAAAAGTTATATGAAATCAACACTCCAAATTGGAGAGAGACATACTCAAGAAAAGTGCAAGCACCTTTTGGGAGAAACTTTCAAGTGGGTTATGATATACTTCTAGCGAGAAAAGGACTGGCCACCAAACTTTGTCAGGGAGTGCCCACATGGCGAGGACATCACGTATGCCAGCCTTCTCCAACCATATATTCCAACTCACCTAAAAAATATACTTATGTGCCAGGAAAATGGCAGCTGCCCAGGCCCCAGCATTACACAAAAATCCTTGTAGGATGGGGTGAGGTACCCACACTCCACCACAAAAATACAGCTAAATAATCAACCTACTGCAACAAAGGCAGTCCCCAACAAAGCAAGAAGCTAAAAAACAGGTCAGTCAAGGAGATCTTTGGTCATCTTGAATACCAAGGGGTGATTGAAACATGCACCCTCCTCAATGAACAATCCTTTGTTTCCTGTATCCAAACCAGACAATAAGCATATCGTCTAGTTTTGGATTACAGACACTCTGAACATCCTTGTTCAAAAACATTTGCAGTGCAAAAATGCACATAGTACAGCATTAATGAATAACATTGTGCGTAAAACCACATTGGACATTTCAAAATGGTTCTTTGTTGTCAAAACATAGCACCTGGAAAGCAGGTACTTAACAGCTTTCTAACAGCGTCAATTTTGTCGACTCTCTCACAAGGGTTCAAAAAACAGCCCGGGGTTATTTCTCAGCAAGAGTAACAGAGTTACTACAAATTTATGATAATCGTGGCATTGTCATGGTGCCCATGACATCTCATGACAGACGATGACCTGGATAGGCACTTTGAACAGTGTAAGAGCACCATTATATTGGTTTCCGCCTCAGACGGCTATAAACTCAACTTTTAAAAATCCAGAATTGCCCACCTCAATGTCCTTTTTCTTAGGATATGAGCTTTCAAGTGAAGGTGCAGAGTCTGGCAGCCAACTTTAGAAAAGTGTGCTGCTGCCGCAACCTCTCCAAAAACGCTGAAAAATTTAACAATCCATCTTGGGTTTCCTCAAATTTTTGGAAGAACTTCACATTCTAAATTACGCAGAAAGGGTAGAACCTCTCTACGAATTAATCAAACCTGATTTTTCAACAAAACATTGGACACAAGAACACACAGAAATCCTGCGTACTACTCCAAGCTAAACATGTTAGCAAACAAATCACTAACGAACACGCGTAAACAAATGCAACTTAGTGATCCGAATAATCTCGGTCAATGCGGATTCACCTATGTAATATTTAATGAGGGTGAAAAAGTACCTCAATAGCATACAAATCACGTTTGTATACACACAAGCAGAAATGCGCTTCAGTTCAACAGAAAAAATACTGACAGCAGTTCAAACCGCTGTAGCAAAAGAAAGAGCTCAAGGGAAACGCATTATTGTCGCAGTAACTCCAGTACCAGCCTCAGAGGCGATCACAAAAGCAAGCATTCCAAAATGCAAAAAGCTTTACATCCTAGATCAGTGGTTCCTCGAACTTTTGACTCCTGAGTGACCCCTATTGAGTCACTACTGGGAGCCGAGGACCCCCAAGCAATTCGTACGATTTAAATTCTCAAGCATTAAAACAGTAATTCGAAAAAATAAACACACGTGTGCACACCAAACAGATACCCAAATTGGGAGCTTTTAGTATTTTATATTGAAAACATTTGCAGCAAATCGAAAATTCTTAATAGGAAGGTTGGTGCTGCATCTCGGCGACTAATTTTTCAATATTTGGCTTTATTTTAGAGTATGAGGTTCTTGCTCGGACGGGGCCGGGACTGGAACCCAAAGTAGCCCTGGCACAATGCTTGTCAGGCCAGTCCCTCGGACGGCAGTGCAGAGTGAGCTCCGGCCACTACAAAGCAGACTTTGGGGGCTCTCCCACCAAGAAAATTTGGGGAAAAAATGGTAGCATTCCTACAACACATTTGTACTTATATATTGAATTGTAATTCAGCTTCAAAGCATAGTAAATGATGACCTTTACTATGCACCAATACAACAATCTCCTTGGGGCTCTTCCATGAATCCTCTCCCTATCATCCTCCTCCAACAGTGCCTCTTCTTCCCATAGCACCTCTGTCACATGTATTTCATTTGTTTTATAGCATTCTCTCATACTAGTGTAGGGTGTCAGAGCACTTTACATCACACACATACAGAAACAAAGGGGGAGATTTACAAAATACAGGCACGAATGCAGCGCAGCCCCCGCGAGGCCAAGCGCTTGCGCTGGCGCGACAGGGAGGAGAGAGCAGGGGAGCGCCATATTTCCAAAGCTAAGGCGCTCTCCTCCCCTTTCATAGCGTCGGGCGCTGATTTCAGTAGCCCCGCACCATGCACACACCTTGGCGCTGTAGCGCTGCTGGGTGTGCAGATGAGTGTAGCATAGGTCTTGCACAGTGAAGTGGTACCCCTTCCTGTATAAAATACTATGCTGTGATCGACGAGGGAAAAAGTTTTCCCACTTTATAGGCGTGCTGCACAGTGCTAGCACGCATGCAAAGTCGGAAAAGGGCAGGAGTGAAAATGAAAGAATCCTCTCCTTCCTTGTTCCTAGTTGAAAAGGTGTGCAGTGTTCTCACACTAAATCCACCTCACTGTTTTTAGTAAATTGGGTTTAGCGAGAGAAACCTTGGGCGGTTGCATGGGAACAAGTTTAGTGCTGGAAAGTAACACATACAAAAAAAGATTTTTGTGCGTCGCTTTGTGTCACTTCGTGACGCAAACATGGCTGCAAAAGCTTAGTAAATCTCCCCCAATGAATCATACGTGTGTAAATCAGTGTATAGAAAATGTCACATAGGGGAAAGGGACTTCAAGGTGTAGGATTCACATGTCATCCATACTGGTAAGGCATTTTTTAAGAGTGCTGGATTTTGGAGAAGCACAAAATCTGGCTTCAGAATGTAGCACAGTGGTTAGCGTCGACTTTAATTATAACAATTTAATTCCTACCCAAACATACCTTTGGCAAGCATCAGGATAATGAAAGACTGGGAAAAAAGATGGCATACTAATCCTGTACCCATGCAGGCTTGTATGCAGCTCTTTGACGGCAGTTCATAGCTGACGGTGCTAGATGGTATCATGGTAACTTATGAACTGCACAGTAACAAAAGAATCTCTCTGTGACAAAAGCAGTAACCCACTAAGCTATGCACATAAAATACTGTTTTATTAAAAATGCATGATACACGTTTCTTTGGAGCAGGCATATTAACCCTCTGCGCTACCTACCATCTCTCTCCAGCAGGTACGATCAATCACTCGGAAGTTATCTGGACACTTTTATTGTTGTCGTAAAACTGCAGATTATGCAAGCCGAACTTTGCATTGCTTTTGTAAGACAGCTGCCTGCGTGACCCCCGGGGAATGTGTCAAGGACCCCCTGGGGTCCGCGGACCCCAGTTTGGGAACCACCGTCCGAGGTGGATACAATGGGTTAATTCTCTAAGCTGCAACAGATGCCAGAATAGGCGCTGGATCCTGATTTAAAAACACAAGCTGCTCCTGCAATATGCGAACATGAATGTCCCTCTGCCCACTGAAATTCTGCCTCTCGATCAGTACGAATTTATCATTTATACTGATCGGATCAGCACAACTCCGCTTACAGGGAGTAAGCAAGCTTACAGTGGCAGCGTGCGCAACCGTCAAAGGCTGCATGCGCGGGGAGGAGACTTCAGACCAATGGTCACGAAACCTCAATCCCTAGGAGATTGTACAGCTCAGCCAGCTGAACTACAGGCATTCAAACTGGGCACCTGAAAATACCAGATCGCGACCCCACACTTCTAGTGTGCGATTCCTTTTACTGGTGTTCAGATCAGCATAATGAATATATACAGAAATTGGCTTCAAATCGGATTCAAAGATGCAAAAAGGTGGCACAATAAAGCATAAAACGCCTTGGGAACAAGTAGTTCAGTTGAGAAACGAATCTACCAAAAAGCTCAACGTGATACACGCAATGAGACATCAACGTGGATGCGCGCTCACGTTAGCAGGGAATTCATTGGCTGATGAAGCCTAGAGGGGCTGTTCAGATGGCTTCCGTAGCTGCGATCACTCTGCTCAAAAATGAGAATAGACAATGAGATACTGTTGGCCTGTCAATGCTTCGAAGCAAAGGCAGTGGTGCATGCGTTACTGCAGAAATTTCAAGTACTCTTATGTAATTGATGCGAACAACGTTCCTTTGCTCGACTCCCTGGAGTGTGGGGGATAGGGTAATTCCAAACATGTGGAACGTGAGAGTAGCTTTGATTTGGTGAAGCACATCTGGGGGAGGGAGTCTGTCACATCAAGGGATCTATAAAACAATATTAACATTAAAAAGAGATGTACTGGTGGCCTGGAATGAATACACAGATTCACATCTTCACTCGATGACTGCATAGACTGCAATAGACAGCGTGGTGCAGAACGCCATCATACACCAGACTACGAAGCAGCCTGCCCAGTACAGACACCATTGTTGGGACAGCATTAGACTATCTGGCGCGCAGTCGTCCCTTATGACAAATGCAATCCCGCAAACACTAAGTCAAGGTTCCTATGGATATGCCCTAGCTGTGCCGGCTGACGTCAACTGTTATAAAAGACGGCGGCCTTTATCGCACATACGCAATTGGCACACTGTTACTTCCTGACCAGGTCTAAGTGCTTAGCTCTGGGCTTACAAAGAAGCCATGGCCAGTTTGGGCGCAGCACGGCGGCATTCTCTCCAGTTTCATCCTGAGTGGAAATTTGCTAGGAAAGGAAACTGGGACATAAAGCAGCTGTCTATAACAGCCAGAGTATTAGGTTCGGTGTGATGGGTGTCAAACATCTTTACAACGTCATTAAATAATTTGCCAAGAATTCCAGGGGGTCACTCCATATGAGGTCTCATTGGGACAAGAATGTGGGTTCTTGGATCTCAACAAAAAGGCACAGTGGTGGGAAAATAAACCCTTGATATCAAAGATCGTTTTGGCTGTTTTACAGATCTAAATGAACTAAGATCGAAACAAAGCAAACATGTTCTGAAGCCAACCACCACTGGGGAAAAACCGCAGTCCCAGCAAGGTCTGTCTGGGATCCCAAAAGTTAGGGATCTAGTCAGAGAAGTTATCATGACAAGAAGGAATTTGGACCTCTTGCATCACGTAAACCAGTAACTGTCCTAGCCGCCCACGGAACAAGAACAGTACTTGCCGCCTGCTGGAAAAAAGGAGAAAAGATTTGTGTCAATCGACCTCTATCAAACCACACCATGTGGCCAATACCAAATAGTAGGCCTTGTGGACCTCGACCTGGCAGCAGACGCCTCTCGCCACTATCCGAAGTCGTTCAGACTGAAAGACTCATAACCATCGAATTCAGCAGAAGAGATAAAGGACTAAGCAACAATGCATGGAACTCATCCTCTTGGGAAACTCAAGTAACAGTTCGTCCAGATACACCTGTCACACCAACGCAACACGTGATCAACTGTTCCAGCGATTTCAACAAATCCTGGGATGCAATTCCAACAATTCGACCGAACTGCTTTTGGGCTATTTGGCTTAACTTTATACGTTTGAGGATCCATGGAGCCTGAAATGACGCTTGTGCCCTAAAACTTTCAAGAACAAGTACATCTTTTTCATTTTCTGAAAAAGACTTATCTGGTTTCCCATGGATTGAACTATGATTATTTCTGGGAGGCTTTTCTTCTGCTTTACACATGTGGTTATGACTTGAAGTGTGCTTATAAATGGCAGATACATTCGCTTGGACACTGGAAAGTAAACCGTGAACCACTTTGAAACCACAATAAAATCATCCTAACGCGGAAGCAAGAGACTTGTCAGCAGTGAACATCACAGCCGTCTCCTAAACAGGATGGCATAGTTTGGGACAAACCGATTTCAACATATCCGGCCCAACGGAACTTTGAAGATTCCACATTTATTTAAAATTTCAATAAGTGACTTTAATAACTCCAGTACCTATTCTGGATGATTGACTTTGAGACTGTTAATAACATAATGTCTGATCTAGAAAGGTCTGCTGCTCTAACAACAATACTTAGAGGGTCTATCAGACTACGAACAGCTTTATTGTTATAATCCATTATGGTCATCATTGGCTTGCATTAAATCTGCAACACTAGAAATGTGTTTGTTTAATGTAAACATTGTCCTACCCCACCAAAGGAAGTTCGAAAAACATTTGCAAATAAGTTTCCATATTTTTCAGGGTACAATATATCTGATCCAGAAACATTTTACTAAGAATGGGAACAAAACAGCACAGAAAAAATTGTTAACTAATACAAAACAGATTTATTCTGCAGCCTTATTACCCAACTGTTCAGACAGGGATTCAACCTTGAAAGACACAATCGACATAAAATCTAAATGGGCTCCTAAAGATTGGCAAGTAGATACAGTTTGTTTAGAGCCTGCATCATCTCAATAAAAAAATAATGCTTTTGAATGACACTGTAACAAACGTCTTGCCTGGTTTAGCCAAGATCAAAGACATGAACACACCTTTCTGTACCAACAACCTGCAAGCAACAGCACTAGCGGAGCCGTCACAGCAGACACAATACTACAAAACAACAGATCAGATCCTGATTGTGGCAAATGGTTGCTCAACGCACAGACACACAAACATCTGTTAAGAAAGATTCCTGAATAGAATACATGGCTTTACTATCATATAGGCCAGACCCAGCCGTGAGGAAACTCAACTGATAAACATCCTAGGGGTAAGTAACAAACACACAGTGTAGGAAACACCAGCCTTGACCAGTTACAAAAAACCTTACACTCGAGGATGTGAAACAACAGTTCTCTATCTTTACTTAAAGAAGACGCAGACCTTAGGGATTTCTTGATAGCACCAAGAGAAAACCGCATCAAAAACGTGCTTTCATATAGAGCAAGGCATTTATGCTGCTTTATAATTAAATATGGAAGGTTTCACAGGCAGAGGCCGCAGAAAGAATAACGCGGAGCTTGATCGTGGGACAATCGAGAGAAATCTCTCACTGTGGTCCACAATGGGTTAAACAACTTTGTCATCCAGAATTTGGTTCACTGGACAACATTGGTATCCTCTTTCTATCGACATTACTCGAACAAGATTTGAGCCGCGTTACAAACAAGCGCCAACTTCAGTTACGTCTATTGCGTTATTAGGCTGGACCCGCAATCCTTGTAGTGGCGGGCTATGTGCTCTGGCTGCTTTATCAACATCGCCGGCTCTCTGTTTTCACGAATACACCTACGGACAGACAGCTCGAACTGGGCACAAAGGGGAGCAAAGTATACAGTGCTGAGCATTGTGAAAACTGGAAAAATTACCATTTACGGTAGCAGAAAACCAGCTGCAGAATGGCTTAGTCCATGGAAAAATAACTTCTGCCTGTCACTACTTTTCATTTTCTGGCATTGCTTCGTAAACAAATGCAAGCAGGCAAATATGAACGGTTAGGTAGAAGAATACATTAAGACATCCTGGATTTACCTTACGAATACAGAGATGTTGGAGTGGAGATCGTGAAGTGTTTCAAGCGGTACACACAGAAAATGCACTGAGCGGATCTCTCATATGTCAGGACATTTCTTTACACGGGCTTCATGTGGTTCTTGTGGCAAACTTGTCCTGCCACCTGCAGGGTACACCAGCTGCTGGATTAATCCAGCGTTTGGCCAACTTTTCAACGTGGAGTTACCTCATGTTGAATGATCAGAGTTGCTGTGGCATGTTGCCAGGAATCCATATCTGGTAACGGTTGGCTCCAGGGCTACTTGTATGCAAGTATTGTTCCCTAAATAGAGACAGTCAGGGAGTCGCTCTGTGGCCTCTATTTAATGTTTCTTTTATACGCTTTGATACTTTAAGCAGAATGAAAGCCATGCTTTGCAGCAGACCGTGCCTTTGACCTCGGCCAAAGAAATCTATGATCTACAAATTTCAAGGACCGGCTGAGATATAGGCTCTAATTTGTACAAACTGCTCCCATACATTTCCAGACAGAAATGATGGGACGTATCTTAAACATGTCTGGATACGAGCGGGATTGTACCTGTATTTAAGACCATCTGTTCAGGACTGTTAACACCTTTCAGGCAGTCCTCGGAATCATTCCAAACTTCACACATTCGGTGTTTGGTGGTGTGCCATTAATTCTAGCACTTGTTGCAGGAATCCTATTTTTATTCCTACTACTACGCTATGGCAAGCCTATCTAACTGGGCGTCACTCCCAGCAATTTGGAGAAAGCTCTCCTAGAACGGAAGTGCCGTGGAGCGCATAGTGCAACTTCTTGGGCATAGCTCGTGCCTACGGGAACTTAATACAACATGGTTTCTGTCATTTAGACCAATCTGCAAGATTGCATCTTAACTGTTCTCACTGCCTGCTTTATGGTGAAGAATGCGTTGCTAGACATCTGTCTAACACTCCCATCAGTCATCAACAGATATCGATACTCTGCTGACCCGAGCAACGGCCCATGCTCTGTGTTGTCCCCAGAGGCTACCAATCCTGATGACGGCACTCGTTGAGATCTCACAGACGCCTCCTCGCTGCTGAGGTACGAGATGGATCAACAGGCACACAGGTACACAACGGATCGCGAACATTGTTGCAGCATCCTATGCTGAAGGCGATGCTTCACATCTCTGTGCAGTTAACCTTCTAAATGAGGTGTTTCCAACTGTCACCGACATCGGTAGACGATCTCTTGTCTACAGGAATAGATGATTTCACTGGCTTACACCAGACCCATACAACTAACTTTGATTCGGCTCACAATGTACCGGGAAGCAATGAATTTGACCTCCATATTTTCAAAACAAAACTTGGAACTCTTCCTAAAAATCGAATTTTTTTATTCTTCATTTCAAAATACATGGCAATTCGATCTGCTTATCAGTAGAACTATTCATATAGAACGGACTTCTTTGAATACTCAGGGACACATTGCCACCTTATTTACCACAATTTCATTTAGTACCATGATATGAAATGGCTTTGATTTTTGAATGCTTGTCAACCATTTCGATTATATGTATATATTTCTGTTTTATCATTCATGTTGCATTTATTTCCCAATATATGCTTAGAATGAAAAAATGCTTTAAAATGTACAGTACCTATTGTATTACATGTTTACAACAGTTTTTAAAAACTTCTTTTAGTATTTTTAGAAATGTTATTAGCAACATGTGGTACTCAGTTTAATGTTCAGCATTTAATGTTTATGCATTTAGTATTATCGTTCATTCGAAAGTGGAGTGGGTGTTGTGTTCCGCTTTAGGTGTCCGTATATAGGTTTTCTCCTTGATACATGTCCTTATATAGGCACTATTTGCATTGCCCTTATATAGGCATAAGATCCCGAGTCCTTATTTAGGCATTAGCCATGCTATCCAAATACAGGCATGGTCACTCACATCCGTCCACCCTAACGTCACAACGAGTTCTTAAGAAACCAGACCCTAAGCTCTTGGGAGTTCCCCTAGCACAGGATTATTGATTTTTCCAAGAACTCATTTATTATGCATGAACCGCTATTCCTCAAGGGTTCATTCCTGACGCTTCCTCTGCCCGACTTTACGTCAGTGCTAACATTCCAAGGCACCTACCGGGTATAAATATACCTTCCCTTGCCCAAGCAAGTAGGAAGGAGACCTCGACTTTAGAGGAGCCCGTGTCCCCGGCTCTGACGCACTGACAAGAGACGCTGTCATCCCTGCTCGCAGAGAATCCAGCTTCCAGTGTTCTGACTCCATTCGCGGGGTGTTAGAGTTGGAGACCCGGAAAGAGATTCCCACCTTCTCATTCTCAAGGTATGGAGCTGACTAGAACCTAGAGGACTCTTGGCATACCAGACTTGGCATACTATACCATACCATACTATAGGAATCACATCACTCACTTCTTACCTTGCACTGCACTTAGGTTAGGTACACTTGCGGTAGAACTAGTTAGAGAAGCATCTTATGAGTACTCGCATTTTTAGCTTATTTATGTATATGAATATATGTAAGTCATAGCTAAAGATAATGCTAGCGCAGTATTATTTCTTTCTACTGCTTATGCTGTACATACACATATATCTCGCATACTGTCTTATGATTGTAACAGCTCACATCTCTTACACGAAACAAGACTGTTCAATAAATCCTTTATTGAAACGCCCGTCTATTCTTTCTGTGTAACTCTGAAGAAACTAAGCATGCACGATTAGCTGAGTGAAATCATGTTATCTGTTGTTTCCACGATTCTGAGATGCGTTCCGATTCTAAAGGGAAACAAAGTTGTCATGTTTATGCGGTTGCCAGAAACTACTCCTTCTTGTTTACAAGAGTTTCTAGTGGCCTCTGAGTTAGCTGGTACAAGGTAATTAAGCTTACACTATATCTCGATAGGGGCATACTGACCTCAGTCCTATGCCAAACCCATAGGGTATAATATTCCAATGCGCAGAGCCTATTAGGGAAATAGGAACTACATGTCACAAGGGAGCCTGTTCCTGTTCCCTGGGGCAGTGGTCGATCTAGCGCAGTCATTTGCCTCTGTAATTCTTTCCTGTCTCTCTATGTCGTCCATATGATGTTCCCTTGATGGCCATCTTGAAAGTTCCTACCATTCTATCAATCCATCAGAGGATGTCCAGATGTTCTCTGCAAACTAGTGGCAAATCTTTTCACTCATAGTGTCCCCAAATATAGAGTCCTCCTGTGCAGCAGATTGAAGACTCCCAGTAGAGACTGCTGATCTGGGCCTGTTCACCAAATTCCCAACAGGAGGGCATTATAGTCGGAGGAGGACACAATAGACTTATGGCCTTGAAGAAGTGATCGTGGCCAAATGTTCTTCTATTTCTAAAAACAAAAAATAATAGAGATATAAGATACTATTTGTATTCATGGCCTTTGCTTTTGAAGTTGTGAACACATTAGAAACTTATACTCTTATAAGGAGGGACCATCACTATATTCAGAACAGGTGACAGGATGGAAACAGCTCCCTACCACTAACGCACCCCTGGATGACCTTTAATTACCAACAACCAAGTGTTGCAGCATAAGATGGAGTGAAAATATTCAATTTGCCAATTTCTGAATGTTAGATTGGACAGCCTTTGGGTGGTCGTCCCTAAAACCTTTTGCCTTCTCCCCTACTGTTTTGCTCTAAATCGGTTTTGTTGGCTTTCGGACTCTGTACACTTTACCACTGAAAGCCAGTGCCAAAGTGCTTGTGCTCACTCATTAAAACATAGTGCCATTGGACTACACGCGACTGGCACATTTAATTTACTTATAAGTCCCTAGTAAAGTGGCATAGCATGTATCCAGGCCTCTAAATTAAATGCTACTAGTGAGCCTGCTGCACTTACTGTGCCACCCATTTAAGTAGCCCTTTCAAACATGTCTCAGGCCTGACATTGCAGCCTATGCCGAGTTTCAAACTGCTTATTTGACATAGCAAAATAACCCTTTGCCAGGCCGAAAACTCCTTTTTTACATACAAATAAAGCACCCCTAACGTAGGCCCTAATCCAGTCCTTGGCGCAGGGTACGGTGTATTTAAAAAGTTGGACATGTGGTTTTAAGTTTTGTCCTTGTGGTGAAAAAATTCCAAATTTGTTTTTCACTAGCCTTAGGCCTACCTCTCCCATGGGATAACATTGGGTTAGCTTATTACATTTAATAAGTTGTTGGGACGGAAAAGTTCTCTGCATGGTAAGTGACCTCTGCCCTGAGTGCCCCACTGTACTGTTGTCTGAATCCCTAATGCTGATTTTTTGTCTTAGACAAACACGAATCATGATTGTGTGCCATGACATAGGCCTGTCTCATGGATTGCGGCCTTTTTGGAACGGGAGGGGCACCCATAGCACTACCCTCATAGTGGTGAAAGGCTACTGCCTTCACGAGGAGTTGAGCAGCACAAGCGCGGTGGGGGCAGCATACCGTGTAGTGATCATTAGTAGTGAACAGCTCCTTTTTACCCTGTGCCACTGGAGTGAGGCCTACAGGCTACTCACCAATTTAAAAGTTCCGCTGCTGTGTGCTTAACTCACCCTTGGCCTACATCAGTTAGATGTTGAAGTGCTACGCAGTGCAGGAGTAGTGCCTCTGTATGGGTGCCTTGTGAAGGGTACAGTACAGGGATAGAGAAGTTCTGCACAGTATATGCATGGCTAATGCATGCACTGAATGTATGCATGCCTGTTGGGGTACAGTACATAGATGTAATGCTGGGCAGTGCATGCACAAGAAAGGCACGTGCTGAGTGTGTGCTTGCATCAAGTACAATACATGATGGGTGAAGTGTTGTGCAGCACACATGGTGAGTGTGTGTGTTATAAAAACAAAAGCACACCCTGGTAATACGCATAAAGGCTTCAGTGCTGAACAGTGCACAGAGATTGAATGTGTGTGCTGAATGTAAGTGTGCCTATTATGGTACAATGAATGGAAGTAGAAGAGCAGTACAGTAAGTGTGCTGCGAAAGCATACTGAGTGCCAATGTGCCTGCAATGGTACATAACATGGAGGACCCTGGGTTCCTATTTGAGAGGTCCAGGTTTGCCTGGTGAACACTAGGGGTGGGTGGAATGTTACATTCTGCCCACGGAATGGGCAGAATTTGGAAAATCTACATTACTCTTGTAACGCTGAGTTCCGGCCAGATTCCACCAATGGCCGCTTGGCAGTTTTTTCCTGTGAGGCTCCAGAAATGCGAACGAGATTTGGACTCCCCTAGCGCCATTTTCTAATGAGGGCAGCTGTGGTCAGAGGGCTGCTTCTTGAGTAGATTTCCTGCTGCTCGAGTAGATTTTCTGCTGCCTGAGTGGATTTTCTACTCGAGCGGCAGCAAAATCAAGTTGAATGGCTACGCATTCGTGCACACCGCATGCTGCCATTCGCGCTGATTTTTCAGTGCTTCTCGAGCTACTGGCTCTAAAGTGCAGCGCAAGCAGCGCAAAATGTATTTTTTTCTGTTGGATGGCGGAACTCTGCAGAATTTAGCACAGTTTTTATGTAACTCCGCAGAATTCTGCAGAGTGAAACTCCAAAAGTTTCACCCATTCCTATTGATGATATGAGGAGGAGAGGAATCCCCCCAGACAGGTTTGTGTATTGATGCATTCCTGTGAGCTGGGTACGACACACTGAAGGAGGGAGAGCAAATACACTACTGTGCTACATTAAGGGGTGATAACTGGGAGTACCCTGCTGTGCTTCACTCAGGTGTGGTAACAGAATACACTGCTGTGCTGTATTGAGACAAGATAACTAGAGCACGCTGCTGTGCTTCTTCAAGGGGTGCTAACTGACAGTATGCTGCTGTGCTTCACTGAGGATTGGTGATTGGAAGCATCAGGTGTGGTAATGGAGTACTCTTGTGCTTCATTGAGGGGTGGTAATGGACTGCGCTGCTTTGCTTCATTGAGGAGTGGTGACTGGGATTACACTGCTGTGCTTCATTGAGGTGTGGTAACAGTGCACTACTGTGCCTCATCAAGGGGAGATAACTTGAATACACTGCTGTTCTTCATTGAGGGTGGTAACGGAGTACGCTATTACAGGCCTAAAAAATTCCACTCACCCACTTGCAATTGCGAGTGAAATTTTAGCAGGTTGAGCAATTTTTAGCACGTACTCGACCCTGCTGCTGAGTGAACTTAAGCTGGAAGAAACAGGTGTTCTGTTCAGTTCAGAAAGTGAATGAGCAATTAAAACGCCTTTAAATCTTGTTTTATCTTGACACATTTGCCAACTACCAAAGGACAGAGGTCAAATGTCAGTTTGTCTTTTTACTAATTGTTGCTCATGTGTTCCTGGAAAATGGTGTTTACGTTCTTTCTCTTTTTACCGTTAATGCTTTTTGTCAAGTGAGCTATTTGACAATAATTGTGAAACAAATGCAGTAAAATGTCAGTTTTTTCTCTAAAACATTTGAACAGCTTGTAAATGAATAGTACAAGTTGATCAGAAATTATGAAAGAACCTTTTTGTAATTCAGAAGTGTGATGCAAACAAAGATTTAAATTGGAGGAAAACAAAACAGAACACTTTACTTGGTGATGTGCAAATGACAAATATTTGCAGAAACCTTATTTCCAAACATTGTACACTATATAATTTTAAAGCCACATGTCCGTGACCAATTCTGTAGCCATTTCAATGTAAAATCTACTGATTGTAAATAACAGTGGGCTGCTACTTTATGCTTTAGTTATGTATTTATTAAAAGTAATAGTTTTTAGACATGATGTGAGAGACATTCCTGGCCAGGCCCTGATTACAATGCATTTAATGAACTAAGAGGCAAGTCTACAGTATCTTATATGTGGCTAAATTTGCATTCTATATGGAGATAATGTTTAGTCTATGAAATCAAACAAAAGCGTTTTCTGTACAGCAGACGTGCTGAACTTACGTATTTGAAGGTGCTCTCTTATGTGATAAAAAAGAAAATGGCATCTCAGTGAATTAAAATTCTTGCCCAGGATCACATAATTTGAAAATAGTTTAAGGGTCAAGAGCATTATAATTAGGTCGAGTAGATTATTTAAGTCATACTTGCCCAGGATCACATAATTTGAAACTAGACTTGCTCTGTGTGATTGAAGTCTCAGTGCTTTGAAGCACTGGCCTCTTCATGGGGTGAGCTAGCGAACCTCTGACCTGCTCTGCGTGATTGACATCTTGGTGCTTTGATGGACCGGCCTCTTCATGGGGTGAGCTAGCGTACCTCTGACCTGCTCTGTGTGATTGACATCTTGGTGCTTTGATGCACAGGCCTCTTCATGGGGCGACCTTGCATCCTTCGGAATTGCTCTGTGTCATTTAAGTCTTGGTGCTTTGAAGCATGGGCCTCTTCATGTGGAGAGCTAGCATGCCTCTGACCTGCTCTGTGTGATTGATGTCTCAGTGCTTTGACTCACAGGCCTCTATATGGGGTGAACTTGCGTACTTCTGATTTGCTCTGCGTGATTGACTATTCTGTGTTTTGATGCACGCTCCTCTACATGGGGGCGATCTTGCATACCTCTAACCTGCCCTGTGTAATTGACTTCTCAGTGCTTTGATACACTGGCCTCTTCATGGGGGCGAGCTTTCGTGCCTCTGACCTGTTCTGCGTGATTGGTGTCTCGGTGCTTTGATGCACAGGCCTCTTCATGGGGCGACCTTGCATTCCTCGGACTTGCTCTGTGTGATTGACGTCTTGGTGCTTTGATGCACAGATCTCTTCATGGGGTGGCCTTGCATTACTCGGGCTTGCTCTGCGTGATTGATGTCTCTGTGCTTTGAAGCACGGGCCTCTTCATGGGGTGAACTAGCGTGCTTCTGACCTGCTCTGCGTGATTGACTCCTTGGTACTTGGCGCACTGGCCTTTTCATCGGGTGACCTTGCACACTTCAGACTTGCTCTGCTTGTTTGTCTCGGTGCTTTGACTCATGGGCCCTGTTCTCCGTGATTGACGTCTCGCTGCTTTAACTCCTGGGCGTCTTATTAGGATCACTGTGCACACCTCTGAACTTTCTCTTGTTTATTGACTCATCTGTGCTGTGATGCACGAGGCCTCTTCATGGGGCGACTTTGCATACTTATGACTTGCTCTTGTATTGGACTTGTCAGTGCTTTGATGCACTGGCCTTTTAATAAGTCGATATTGCATACCTCTCTCTTGCTGTCTGTAATTGACTTCTCAGTGCTTTGACGCACTTTCCTCTTCATGAGGCGACCTTGCATACCTTTGACTTGCTCTGCGTGATTGATGTCTCGGTGCTTTGATGCACGGGCCTCTGTAAGGGATAACCCTGCATACCTCTGACTTGTTCTACGGGATTTATATCTTGGTGCTTTGACACACGGGTCTCTTCATGGGATAATGTTCCATAAATCTGACCTGCTCAGCGTGATTGACTTCTCAGTGTTTTGACGCTCACTCCTCTTCATGGGGCGATCTTGCATACCTCTGACTTGCTCTGTGAAATTGACTTCTCAGTGCTTTGATACACTGGCCTATTCATGGGGGGAACTTCCACACCTCTGACTAGCTCTGTGTTATTGATGTCTATTCCCAGTAACTAACACTCAATATTGAGCGTTGGTAACAGGGAATACGCTGCTGTGCTTCATTGAAAATGCGAATTAGCTAATGTGCTATATTGAGGAGTAGTAACTGGGAGTACACTGCTTTGCTTCATTGAAGTGTGGTAACAGAATACGCTGCTGTGCTTTATTGAGCTTTGATAACAGGGAATACGCTGCTCTTCTTCATTGACAATTTGTAACAGCGAATTCGCTACTGTACTATATTGAGGAGTAGTAATTGGGAGTACAATGCTGTGTTTCACTGAGGTGTGGTAACAGAATACGCTCCTGTGCTGTATTGGGCATTGGTAACAGGGAATACGCTGCTGTGCTTCATTGGTGATTGGTAACTGCGTATTCGCCACTGTGCTACATTGAGGAGTAGTAACTGGGAGTACACTGCTTTGCTTCACTGAGGTGTTATAACCGAATACAGTGCTGTGCTGAATTGAGCGTTGGTTACTGGGAATACGCTGCTGTGCTTCATTGGTTATTGGTAACTGCAAATTTGCTACTGTGCTACATTGAGAGGTGGTAACTCGGAGTACTCTGCTGTGTTTCACTGAGGTGTGGTATCAAAATACGCTGATGTGCTTTATTGCATGTTGGTAACAGGGAATAAGCTGCTGTACTTCATTGACAATTTGCAACTGCGAATTCTGTACTGTGCTATATTGAGGGGTGGTATCTGGGAGTACGATGCTGTGCTTAACTGATGTGTGGTAACAGAATACGCTGCTGTGCTGTGTTGTGCGTTGGTTACTGGGAATAAGCTGCTGTGCTTTATTGATGATTAGTAACTACAAATTCGCTACTGTGCTACATTGAGGCGTGATAACTCTGTGTACTCTGCTGTGTTTCACTGAGGTGTGGTAAGAGAATACGCTTCTATGCTTTATTGAGCGTTAGTAACAGGGAATACGCTGCTGTGCTGCATTGACAATTTGTATCTGCGAATTCGCTACCCTGCTATATTAAGGGGTGGTAATTGGGACCATGCTGCTGTGCTTCATTGAAGAGTCATACGGACTATGAGGGGGATAACTGGGAGTATGCTGCTGTCCTTCACTGATGTGTGGTAACAGAATACGCTGCTGTGGTTTATTAAGCATTGATAACAGGGAATACGCTGCTGTGCTTCATTGACGATTTGTAACTGTGAATTCACTACTGTGCTATATTGAGGGGTGGGAAATGGACGTACGCTGTTGTGCTTCACTGAGGTTGGGTAACAGAATAGGTTGCTGTGCTGTGTTGAGCGTTTCTTACTGTGAATACGCTGCTGTGGTTTATTGACGATTGGTAACTGCAAATTTGCAACTGTGCTACAATGATGGGTGATAACTGGAGTACTCTGCTGTGCTTCTTCGAGGGTGATATCTGGTGTACTCAGCTGTGCTTCATTGGGGGTAGTAACAGAGTACTCATTTTTATGATTAAGGTATGGTAACTGGGATTACGCTGCTCTCATCCGAGGATGGTAACTGTGAATATGCTGCTGTGCTTCATTGAGGGGTAGTAACTGGGAGTACACTGTTTTGCTTTATTGAGGTGTGGTAACAGAATATGCTACTGTGCGGTATTGAGCGTTGTGTGCTTTAGTGAGTGTACGTAACAGGGAAAATGCTGCTGTGCTTCATTGACAATTTGTATCTGCAAATTCGCTACTGTACTATATTGAAGAGTAGTAACTGGGAGTACACTGCTTTGCTTCATTGAGGTGTGGTAACTGAATACGCCGCTGTGCTGTATTGACCGCTGGTTACCGGTAACACTCTGCTGTGCTTCAGTGGTGATTGGTAACTGAAAATTCGCTACTGTGCTACATTGAGGGGTGGTAACTGGGAGTACTCTGCTGTGGTTAACTGAGGTGTGGTAACAGAATACGCAGCTGGGTTCATTGAGCGTTGGTAACGGAATAGTCTGCAGTGCTTCATTGACAATTTGCAACTGCAAATTCGCTACTGTGCTATATTGAGGGGTGGTAACTGGGAGTACTCTGCTGTGGTTAACTGAGGTGTGGTAACAGAATACGCTGCTGTGCTTTGAGCATTAGTAACAGGGAATACGCTGCTGTGCTTCATTGACAATTTCTAACTGCGAATTCGCTACTGTGCTATATTGAGGGGTGGTAACTGGGACTACTCTGCTGTACTTCATTGAAGAGTGGTATGGACTATGAGGGGGTAAATGGGAGTACGCTGCCGCCCTTCACTGAGGTTTGGTAACAGAGTACGCTTCTGTGCTTTATTTTGCCTTGATAGCAGGTAATACACTGCTGTGCTTCATGGACGATTTGTAACTGCGAATTCACTACTGTGCTATATTGAGGGGTGGTAAATGGACGTACGCTGTTGTGCTTCACTGAGGTGTGGTAACAGAATACGCTGCTGTGCTGTATTGAGCATTCGTTACTAGGAATACGCTGCTGTGGTTTATTGGTGAATCGTAACTGCAAATTTGCCACTGTGCTACAATGATGGGTGGTAACTGGAGTAAGCTGCTGTGCTTCTTTGAGGGGTAGCTACAGAGTACTCATTTTTATGATTCAGGTGTTGTAACTGGGATTACGCTGCTCTGCTTCATGGGATGGTAAGTGGGACTATGCTGCCGTGCTTCATTGATGATTGGTAACTGCTAATTCACCACTGTACATTGAGGAGTAGTAACTGGGAGTACACTGCTTTGCTTCACTGAGGTGTGGTAACACGCTGCTGTGCTGTATTGAGTATTGGGAATATGCTACTGTGCTTCATTGATTGGTAAGTGCCAATTCGCTACTGTGCTATATTGAGGGGTGGTAACTGGGACTACGCTGCTGTGCTCCATGGACGAATTGTACATGCGAATTTGCTACTGTGCTATATTGAGTGGTGCTAACTGGGAATACGTTGCTGTGCTTCATTGAGGTGTAACAGAATACACTGCTGTGCTTCATTGAGGTGTTGTAACAGAATACACTGCTGTGCTTTATTGAGCGTTGGTAACAGGGAATACGATGCTGTGCTTCATTGATGATTGGTAACTGCGAAGTCACCACTATGCTACATTGAGGAGTAGTAACTGGGAGTACACTGCTTCGCTTCACTGAGTTGTGGTAACAGAATACGCTGCTGTGCTGTATTGAGCGTTGGGTACTGGGAATAAGCTGCTGTGCTTCATTGATGATTCGTAATTACAAAAATGCTAATGTTCTACATTGAGGCGTCATAAATGGGAGTACTCTGCTGTGTTTCACTGAGGTGTGGTAACAGAATACGCTGCTGTGCTTTATTGAGCGTTGGTAACAGGGACTACGCTGCTGTGCTTCATTGACAATTTGTAACTGCGAATTCATTTTTTTGTTATATTGAGGTGTGGTAACTGGGAATACGCTGCTGTGCTTCATTGAAGAGTGGTACAGAGTATGAGGGGTGGTATCCGGGAGTACGCTGCTGTCCTTCACTGACGTGTGGTAACAGAATATGCTGCTGTGTTATATTGAGCGTTCGTTACTGGGAATACTCTGCTGTGCTTTATTGACGATTGTTAAGTGCATATTTGCCACTGTGCTACATTGATGGGTGGTAACTGGAGTACACTGCTGTGCTTCTTTGAGGGGTCATAACTGTTGTACTCCGCTGTGCTTCATTGGGGGTGGTAACAGAGTACACATTTTTATGATTATGGGGTAGTAACTGGGATTACGCTGCTGTGTTCAAGGGCTGGTAACTAGAAACATGCTGCTGTGCTTTCTGGATAGGTGGGTACTGAGAGTACACTGATGTGCTTTACTGAGGGTTACTAACTGGGAGTATGCTGCTCTGCTTCATTGAGGGGTGGTAACTGGGAGTACACTGTTTTCCTTCATTGAGGTGTGGTAACGCTGCAGTGCTTTATTAAGGGGTGGAAATGGAGTATGCTGCTGCGTTTCCCTTAAAGATGGTAACTGGACGTATGCTGTTGCCCTTCATTAAGGGGTGGAAACTGGGAATACTCTGCTGTGCTTCATTTACGGCGTGGTAACTGGGTTAAGCTGCTGTGCTTCACTGAGTGTTGCTAACTGCGAGTACGCTGCTGTGTTCCACTAAGGGGTAGTAACTGAGTACGATGTTGTACTTCATTGAAGAGTGGTACGGAGTGTGACGGGTGGTAACTGGGAATACGCTGCTGTGCTTCACTGAGGCGTCGTAACGGAGTATGCTGTTGTAGTTCATTAAAGAGTGATATGGAGTATGAGGGGCGGTAAATGGGAGTATGCTGCTGTGCTTCATTGAGGGTTGGTAACTGGCAATACGCTGCTGTGCTTCATTAAGGGGTGTTAACTGGTAGTAAGCTGCTGTGCTTCACTGAGTGTTGCTAACTGCGAGTACGCTGCTGTGTTTCACTGAGGGGTAGTAACTGAGTACGCTGTTGTACTTCATTTAAGAGTGGAACGGAGTGTGACGGGTGGTAACTGGAAATACGCTGCTGTGCTTCACTGAGGCGTCGTATCGGAGTATGCTGTTGTAGTTCATTAAAGAGTGATATGGAGTATGAGGGGCGGTAAATGGGAGTATGCTGCTGTGCTTCATTGAGGGTTGGTAACTGGCAATACGCTGCTGTGCTTCATTAAGGGGTGTTAACTGGGAGTAAGCTGCTGTGCTTCACTGAGTGTTGCTAACTGCGAGTACGCTGCTGTGTTTCACTGAGGGGTAGTAACGGAGTACGCTGTTGTACTTCATTGAAGAGTGGTACGGAGTATGACGGGTGGTAACTGGGAGTACGCTGCTGTTCATTGAGGGGTGGTAACTGGGAATACGCTGCTGTGCATCACTGAGGGTTGGTAACTGGAGTACTCTGCTGTGCTTCATTGAATGGTGGTAACTGTGTGTATGGTACACTGGTCTCTTTATGAGGTGAACCTGAATACCCGTGACTTGCTCTGCTTAATTGTCTTCTGTGCTTCGGTACACTGGTCTCTTCATGGGGCGATCTTGCATACCTCATACTTGCTCTCAGTGCTTTAGTACACTGGTCTCTTCATGAGATGATCTTGCATACCTCATACTTTCTCTCACTGCTTTGGTACACTGGTCTCTTTATGAGGTGATCTTGCATACCTCATACTTGCTCTCAGTGCTTTGATACACTGGTCTCTTCATGAGATGATCTTGCATACCTCTGACCTGCTCCGTGTAATTCACTTCTCACTTTCCTCTCTTCTACAGTGTGCCTAAGTGGATGACTCGATGGCAGCCAAGTCCATTTATGAATCCTCATCCAGAGACACTGATAAAAACGAGGTGTCCCTTTAAAAATACAGGTGAGTTGGACTTTTACCTCGTCCACTCTTGGGATTTGCATCTTGCATCTACCTGAAGTTGCCAGACTTATGCTGATGGTTCAGAGCTCGCTTGTCTCAGCAGCCACTATATGTTTCACAGAGTGCTTAGAAGAGCTTTGAAGTTGGAGACATACACTGATTAAATCAGTAAATAAAGGTTTTCTCTGACCATTTTCTTTTCCGCTTCATTTTAGTGGGCTTGTTTGCATCATTGCCAACTTACCCTCCAAATGAAGAAAGACCCTATAAACTACACTCTGCTTGTTGAACTTTACACCACTTGTGCTGAGAAGGGTTTATGGATCTCGGGTTTCCCTTACAACTAGTTTGTTAAACAGGCCTTTAATGGGCAGGGGTGGGTGATGGTCTTTGAGGAGCGTATGGGAGTTCAGCTCATTCTTGAGGCTTTGATTAACTTAATTAGGGCATTACACAACGATGAGGGTGCCAGAGGCAAGTAGTGCTGCACCTACCACATAGCAACTTCTATGCACATTGACTGATGCTTTTCTCCCTCAGGTACCTGGGGATCAGGCGCAGATTTAAGCCTTTGCCGGGTGCAGTTCGAGACATATTTAGCAAACTATATGTTAAAGGCGACGGAGCCCACCCTCTCTGGAAGTGGATGAAGAAGCAGCCCAAAGACGGTGGAACCTTTGGCGAGTGAGTATGCGAAGACCAGGTCTATCTGCTGGTGTTCAGCATGACATGTTTTATGCATTCCTTACAGCAGAGGTCTTTCGGTGGTCCTGAATGCCCCTAGCCAAGAGGAGGATTTACTATGCACCAGATTGCTCTGTTTCTATTGAAAAAACAGTGTCAGTGTGCCACTCTAATAGGCCATCCATAACCTCTTTCTTCATTTGTGTTGTTTAGGTGTTGGGGTGAGAGTCAGATTACCCTCGCACTCCCTCCTCTGTGTCATTGACTTCTCTTCATTAATTGATCTTGCATACCTCTGACTTGGTCTACTTAATTGACTGCTTGGTACTTTGAAATGAGTTTGCATACCCCTGACCTTCTCTGCATGATTGACATCTTGGTGCTTTGACGCACATGCCTCTTTATGGGGCGACCTAATATACCTCTTATTGCTCGGCTTGATTCACATCTCAGTGCTTTGACGCACTGGCCTCTTCATGGGGTGGATTTGCATACCTTTTACTTGCTCTGAGTGATTTATGACTCGGTACTTTGACTCATGGGCCTCTTCTGAGTGGCTTGAGTCTTGGTGCTTTGACTCACATGCCTCTTCATGGGATGACCGTACATACGTCAGACCTTCTCTTAGTGATTTACTCCTCGGTGCTGTGAGGCATGGGCTTCTTCATGGGGTGACCTTGCATTTTTCTGACCCTCTCTGCGTGATGGATGTCTCAGTGAATTGATGCACAGGCCTCTTCATAGGGAATTCTTTGGAATTGTACAGTATATCCGTCACGGAGAAGTGTGCATTCGATGTTGACCATGGGCCAAAGTCCCGGGCCACTCTCTGGGACATTGCGGGGAAGGTGGGGTACTCAGATGTATGAAGTACGTTTTTGTCACTATTCTCGTACACTGTAACCATGTGTGACATAATGTATACTGATGAATGTACAATTCCTAGATAAAACTATGGTGAAAAAAATTCCCAACCTTTTCCCCTATAAACCCCATAACCCACACCTAAAATCAAACTTGAAAAATGAATTGCACAATTAAAATTATTAATTACCAATTAACTAATTATTAGTATTTAACAACTAATTGTTAATTATTAGAAATAAATTACTCCCCACACTTTACCCCTATAACCCCACAACGCGCAAACAAAAAAATAATGAATCAATTGCCATAATTATCAAATAATTAATATTAATTGAAAAAACATTTTTAATCAATGAAAACAAATGTCTTCCTTTCCTTTCTCCGTATAACCCCACAGCCCGCACCTAAAAAAATAATACATTAGTGAACATATTTAATTTTCAATTAATCAATATTAATCAACAATTAATTAATAATTAATAAAAAATAAATTACTACTCACCCTTCACCCTTATAAACCCCACAACCCGCACATAAAGTTTGCTTAAAAAATACAATTACAATTATTAAATATATTTAAAAAATCATTTTAATTAACAAATATTCATAAATGTATTATGATGAAATTACTTCCCACCCTATAAAACCCACAACCCACGACGGAACTAAACACAAAATGAAATTTAATTAAATTTAATGGCTACTACAAATTTAACAAATATATTAAAAAAATGAAAGCAATATTTATACAAAAATTACATCATATAAATTTGAAATATATACTAAAATACATAATAAATAAAAAAAACTATGGGGGTCATTATGATGGCGGGCGGATCGGGCGGTGGCGATCATCTGGCCGCCATTTTCGTCCGTCCGCCTAACATTTTCCCCCTGCCATATTACGATGGCGGTGGGGACGCAGGCGGACGGAAAGACCGTCCGCCAGTTTTCCGCCAGTAGGCAATCCACCCGATTGCCTACCGGGCGGAAAAGGCCTGCAATATGGTGGTGGTGCCTTGCAGGCACCGCCATCCATATTACGATGATGGCGGTCTCATGCCTTTGCATGGCGGAGGCTCCGCCATGGAAAGGCATGTGGGGAATGCCTTTGGGGGTCCGTTGCGGGCCCCCAGGTGGTTGGGGGGGTGGGTGGCTGCACTTGGGAGGTACCCATGGTACCCCCCGACATTTGCATGCACAAGGTGGCAGGAACCGCGCAGTGCCTGTCACGTTGTGCATGCAAATGCACACCATGCCCTTTAAACATTGTGGTGGTTGCTGATTACAGCACCGCCCGCCACCATGTTGAATATACAGGTTGCGACCGCCATGGTGGCGGTCGCATCCTAATATGCACAGCGGGACCACCGCACCTCTTGCGGACGGTTCCGTTTACCGCTACGGTGGCGGCCGGACATTGTCCGCCCGCCATCGTAATGATGCCCAATATTTTAAGCCACTATATTTTTGCAAGCAATATTAATGACTTTGATAATTAAAATAAATATACAAATGTATTTAATATTATATAAACAAAATACATAAATCATTTTTATACAAATAAATTCTTTTATTTGAAAACTATTTTTATAGCAAGAAAATAATTTTAACATACATTTAATTTAGTTACTACCCACCGTATATCCCCACAAAACTCTCCACGTGCACCTAAAACTAAATTAAAAGAAATATTTACACTATTAATATAAGTATTTATCAAAAAAACAATTATTAATTAAATGGTAATTATTAATTGTAATTAATGTACTTCCCACAATATACCCCTACAAAACGCACAATTAAAAAATGTATTTATGAAATTATTAATTAATATAAATGAAAAACAATTATTAAATTTAATTTACTTCCCTCCCCATGCCCCTAGAAAACGCACAACCCACATATAAAATCTAAAACTTAAAAGGTAATAACTCAATTAACAAAATAATTATCAATTAAATAAATAATATTTATTAAAAACTAAATATTAATAGAATAAATTAATTTTCCACCCTTTACCCCGATACACCCCATAACCCACACCTAAAATCAAACTAACTAAAAAATTATTAGACAATTAAAATCATTAATTATCAAATATATTATTTTACTACTAATTAATTCAAATTAGTTTACTCCCCACCCTTTACCCCTATAAACCCTGTAAACATCACCTAAAAAAAGTATTGAAAGAATTAACATATTTAATTATCAATTATTTAGTAAATTAAATTGCCTAATAATTAATTACAAATAAATTACTTACCAAACTTTACCACAATAACCCTACAACCCGCAACCAAATTACTTAAACACTTAACATAAATAATTATCAATTAATCAATATTAATTTACAAATAATTATTAATTAATTCGAAATAAATTACCTCCCACCCTTTAATCCATAAACCTGCGAGCAGCAACCACAATAAATTCAACAATGAATATAATTATCAATTAAATATTAATTAACACAAAATATTAATCAGTTAAAAATAATTTACTTCCCACCCTTTACCCCTATAACCCGCAACTAAAAATAAATCCAGCAATGAACATATTTAATTTTCAATAATTAATTTTGATCAACACTTAATAATTAATTAACAATAAATTACTATCCAGCCTTCACCCCTTTGAACCCCACAACTCGCACATAAATTTTTTTTTTTAAATAACAACAAACTTTATTAAATATCATTAAAATAAATAATTTTAAATAAAACAAAATATGAATACATTTATTATAGTTATTCCGCTGCGGAACTAAACACATTTAATTAAATTAAATTTAATAGCTACTAAAAATTTAACTACATTAAAAAAAAGAAATTATACAAAAATTACATCATATACTTTAAAATATATACTAAAATACATAAAAACACGATATTTTAAACAACTGTTTTTGAAAATAATATGAATGACTTCGATATTTTAAAAATCGATACTTACCTAAAAATCGATATTCTTGACATCGCTATTCTTGCTGTCGATATTTCCATGTCACGATATTTCAGACTCGATATTTTTGTATGTGGATATTTTAAACTCAATATTATGTCTGAATACCACGCAAGATCCTCTTCACAGGGCGTGCTTGCGTACCTCTAACTTGCTCTGTGTGATTGATGTCTCAGTGCTTTGACGCACGAGCCTCTTCATTGGGCGATCTCACATACCTCTGACTTGCTCTACATGATTCATTTCTCTGTGGTTTGGCACACGAGCCTCTTCATGGGCCTCTTCATGGGGTGGCCTTGCATACCTCTGACCTACTCTGCATGATTTACTTTTCGGTGCTTTGACCGATAAGCCTGATCTTGGGGCAAACTTGCATACCTCTGACTTGCTCTGTTTAATTAACTATTCAGTGCTTTCACGCACGCTCCTCTTCATGGGGCTATCCTGCATACCTCTGACTTTGTAATTGACTTCTCATTGCTTTGATACACTGGCCTCATCATATTGTGAACTTGCATACCTCTGACTTGCTCTGAGTGATTGATATCTTGCCAGGTGCGGCCGGCACGGCTCTCAGGCGGGGGATGGTGCGTGTTGGCTCGTGGGATGCTTAAAATAAAAATAATATTAAAATCAAACTTATCTTGCCGCGGCCGAGTCCCACTCTTCTCTCCTGCTGCCTGTGTCCAACTCCAGGTCGGAACAGGAAGCAGGCAGCCAGGCTCCCACCCCTAAGCCAATCACAACGCTGCAATGGAGCGTTGTGATTGGTTTGAGCGTCGTGACACGGCGTTCAGCCAGGGGCTTTAGGGGTGGGCATGTTCTCCATGCAGACTTTAATGCATGCATGGAGAACAGGGAGTGCGCAAGACTGGTTTGGGCGGCCCGAGAGGGCCGACTAAAGTAATTGCACACAGGAGTGTCTACCACTCCTCCCCGCAGCTCCGCCCTGCCCCCTCGCGCACTGCCCCAGCAGGAGATAAAAATAAAATGATAACATTCCGTTATTATCATTTTATTTTTTCCTTTCTTTGCTGCTACTGGCAGTGGTGTGACGCTCCTCCGCCTTAGCGGAGAAGCCCCCACTATATCTTGTTGCTTTGACTTACGGGCCTCTTTATGGGATAACCTTGCATACCTCTGACCTGCTGTTAGTAATTGACTCATCGGTGCTGTGATGCACGGGCCTCCTCATGGAGCGAACTTGCATACTTCTGACTTGCTCTTGTATTTTGCTTGTCAGTGTTTTGATGCACTGGCCTCTTCATGAGGCGACCCTGCATACCTCTGACTTGCTCTGCGGGATTGACGTCTCAGGGCTTTGACGCACGTGCCTCTTCATGGTGCCAGCTTGCGTACCTCTGACCAGCACTGCATGATTGACATCTTAGTGCTTTGATTCACAGGCCTCTACATGGGGCGACCTTGCATACCTCGGACTTGCTCTGCGTGATTGATGTCTTAGTGCTATGATGCACGAGCCTCTTCATGGGGTGAGCTAGCGTACCACTGACTTGTTCTGCGTGATTGACGTCTCGGTGCTTTGATGAACGGACCTCTTCATAAGGCACCCTTGCATACCTCTGTCTTCCTCTGTGTGATTGATGTCCCGGTGCTTTGACGCATGGGCCTTTTCATGGAGCGACTTTGAATACCTCTCACCTGCTCTGCATGGTTGACATCTCCGTGCTTTGACGCACTGGCCTTTTCAAGAGGTGATTTTCCATTCCCCTGATTTCCTCTGTGTGATTGACGTCTCTCTCCATTGATGCACTTGCCTGCTCTTGGGGCAACCTTGCAGACCTCTGACTTGCTCTGCGTAATTGACGCACGCTCCTCTTCATGGGGCAATCTTGCTTTGATGCACTGGTCTCTTATTGAAGGGACATTGCATACCTCGGACTTGATCTATTTAATTGACTTCTCAGTATTTGATACACTGATCTCTTCATGTGTCAATCTTGCATAACTCTGACCTTCTCTGCATGACTGACATCTCATTGCTTTGACGCACGGGACTCTTCGTGGGGTGAGCTTGCGTACCTCTGATTTGCTCTGCGTGATTGACTATTCTGTGCTTTGATGCATGTTCCTCTTCATGGCGCAATCTTGCATTCCTCTGACTTGTTCTGTGTAAATGACGACTCATTGCTTGAATACATCAAAAAGAATCCGTAGGTGACGGATCAAAAGAACCTAGCCAAGAAACAAGGGCGGGTTCACCAATTGGGGTGAAGGCCACCTCTACTGGTAGAAAAGAAAAATTTCTTTTCTTGTGTTCCCTCACTCACCCAGGGTTGCCCCTAGGTGACATGCTTCATCATTGGGGCCATCCCAAACATCTACTGATTGGGGCGTGCTGCGACTTGCGGATTTACGTAGGAGCACTTACCTTGTGAGGCTATGTGTCGTGCAGTGTAGGGGGAGTGGTGTAAGTGATCTTTAAAAAAATTACCTAACTAGTGAGCTATTGTTTTATTCCTGCTCCTAGTTGGTAGGGATAAAAGGGGTTAATAAAAGGGAAATGTAACTGTTATGTAATTATAATCCCTTGTATTATGTCAACATGTTTCAAGGTATCCCCTAAACCTTTTCTTCAGGACAACAAAGGGACCAGCCCTTTGTGTACCACTCCGTGCCGAACCTATAATAAAGTTAAGTGAAAAATTATTAATGCACACCTATTGTGTGAGCATTGGGAAAAATATATACATATGGTTGCTTCTGAACACGTAGTAACTGTCATTGGGAAGAGAAAGCAAAATGCAAATTAATACATACTGCCTGCCCACCGTTCTTGTGGGCAGGTAAAGGCGTTATGCTGCACGTAAAAGAAAGTACTTCATACTATGGTGTAAGTGCCCTTGAAAGCAAACTTAGTTAGTGCTCAGATCTTGTGTGGGTAATACTACACATGATACCTTAATTGTGAGCCACTGTGCTACATTGAGGAGTAGTAACTGGAGTACACTGCTTTGCTCTAGTGAGGTGTGGTAATAGAATATGCTGCTGTGCTTTATTGAGCATTGGTAACAGAGAATAAGCTGCTGTGATTCATTGACAATTTGCAACTGCGAGATTCGCTACTGTGCTATATTGAGGGGTGGTAAATGGGACTTCGCTGCTGTGCTTCATTGAAGAGTGAGTACGGTCTATGAGGAGGGGTAACTGGGAGTACGCTGCTGTCCTTCACTGAGGTGTGGTAACAGAATTCGCTACTGTGCTATATTGAGGGGTGGTAACTGGGAGTACGCTGCTGTGCATAACTGATGTGTGGTAACAGAATACGCTGCTGTTCTTTATTGAGCTTTGGTATCATGGAATACGCTGCTGTGTTTCATTGATGATTGCTAACTGCAAATTCACCACTGTGCTACATTGAGGAGTATTAACTGGGTGTACACTGCTTTGCTTCACTGGGGTGTTTGCTTCACTGAGGTGTAGTAACAGAATACTCTGTTGTGCTGTATTGTGCGTTGGTTACTGGGAATGAGCTGCTGTGCTTCATTGATGACTAGTAACTACAAGAATGCTAGTGTGCTATATTGAGGGGTGATAACTGGGAGTACTCTACTGTGTTTCACTGAGGTGTGGTAACAGAATATGCTGCTGTGCTTTATTGAGTGTTGATAACCGGGAATACGCTGCTGTGCTTCATTGACGATTTGTAACTGCGAATTCACTACTGTGCTATATTGAGGGGTGGTAAATGGAAGTACACTGTTGTGCTTCACTGAGGTGTGGTAACAGAAACGCTGCTGTGTTGTATTGAGCGTTCATAACTAGGAATACGCTGCTGTGCTTTATTGGCGATTGGTAACTCCAAATTTGCCACTGTTACAATGATGGGTGGTAACTGGAGTATGCTGCTGTGCGTCTTCGAGGGGTGATAACTGGTGTACTCCGCTGTGCTTCATTGGGGGGGTGGTAACAGAGTACGTATTTATATGATTCAGGTGTGGTAACTGGGATTACGCTGCTCTGCTTCCGAAGGATGGTAACTGGGAATATGCTGCTGTGCTTCATTGATGATTGGTAACTGCACATTCGCCACTGTGCAACATTGAGGAGTAGTAACTGGGAGTACACTGCTTTGCTTCACTGAGGTGTGCTAATAGAATAATCTGCTGTGCTGTATTGAGCGTTCATTACTGGGAATACGCTGCTGCGCTTGATTGATGATTGGTAACTGCAAAGTCGCTACTGTGCTACATTGCGGGGTGGTAACCAGGAGTACTCTGCTGTGTTTCACTGGGGTGTGGTAACAGAATACGCTGCTCTGTTTTATTGAGCGTTGGTAACGGGGAATACGCTGCTGTCATTCATTGATGATTGATAACTGTGAATTGGCCACTGTGCTACAATGAGGAGTAGTAACTGGGCGTACACTGATTTGCTTCACTTAGGTGTGGTAACAGAATACGCTGCTGTGCTGTATTGAGCGTTCGTTACTGGGAATAAGCTGCTGTGCTTTATTGACTATTAGTAACTGCAAATTTGCCACTTTGCTACACTGAGGAGTAGTAACTGGGAGTACACTGCTTTGCTTCACTGAGGTGTGCTAATAGAATAATCTGCTGTGCTGTATTGAGCGTTCATTACTGGGAATACGGTGCTGCGCTTGATTGATGATTGGTAACTGCAAAGTCGCTACTGTGCTACATTGCGGGGTGGTAACCGGGAGTACTCTGCTATGTTTCACTGGGGTGTGGTAACAGAATACGCTGCTCTATTTTATTGAGCGTTGGTAACAGTGAATACGCTGCTATGCTTCATTTACAATTTGCAACTGTGAATTCGCTACTGTGCTATATTGAGGGTGGTAACTGGGGTACGCTGCTCTGCTTCATTGGTGTGGTAACAGAATATGCTGCTGTGCTTAATTGAGCTTTGGTAACAGGGAGTACGTTGCTGTGCTTGATTGATGATTGGTAACTGCGAATTGGTCACTGTGCTACATTGAGGAGTAGTAACAGGGAGTACACTGCTTTGCTTCAGTGAGTTGTTACAGAATACGCTGCTGTGCTGTATTGAGCGTTGGTTAACGAGAATGAGCTGCTGTGCTGCATTTATGATTAGTAACTGCGAATTCACTACTGTGCTATATTGAGGGGCGGTAAATGAAAGTACGCTGTTGTGCTTAACTGAGGTGTGGTAGCAGAATACCCAGCTGTGCTGTATTGAGAGTTTGTTACTGGGAATAAGCTGCTGTGCTTTGACGATTAGTAACTACAAATTCGCTACTGTGCTACTTTGCGGGGTGGTAACGGGGAGTACTCTGCTGTGCTTCACTGGGGTGTGGTAACAGAATATGCTGCTGTGCTTCATTGAGTGTTGGTAACAGGGAATACGCTGCTGTGATTCATTGATGATTGGTAAGTGTGAATTGGCCACTGTGCTACAATGAGGAGTAGTAACTGGGAGTACACTGATTTGCCTCACTTAGGTGTGGTAACAGAATACGCTGCTGTGCTGTTTTGAGCGTTGGTTACTGGGAATAAGCTTCTGTGCTTCATTGATGATTAGTAACTACAAAAATGCTACTGTGCTACATTGAGGGGTGATAACTGGGAGTACTCTGCTGTGTTTCACTGAGGTGTGGTAACAGAATACGCTGCTGTGCTTTATTGAGTGTTGATAACCGGGAATACGCTGCTGTGCTCCATTGACAGTTTGTAACTGTGAATTCGCTACTGTGCCATTTTGAGGGATGGTAATTGGGACTACGCTGCTGTGCTTCATTGACGATTTGTAACTGCGAATTCACTACTGTGCTATATTGAGGGGTGGTAAATGGAAGTACGCTGTTGTTCTTCACTGAGGTGTGGTAGCAGAATACACTGCTGTGCTGTATTGAGCGTTGGTTACTGGGAATAAGCTGCTGTGCTTCATTGATGATTAGTAACTACAAGAATGCTACTGTGCTATATTGAGGGGTGGTAAATGGAAGTACGCTATTGTGCTTCACTGAGGTGTGGTAACAAGCGCTGCTGTGTTGTATTGAGCGTTCATTACTAGGAATAGGCTGCTGTGCTTTATTGGCGATTGGTAACTCCAAATTTGCCACTGTGCTACAATGCTGTTTGGTAATTGGAGTTTGCTGCTGTGCGTCTTCGAGGGGTGATAACTGGTGTACTCCGCTGTGCTTCATTGGGAGGTGGTAACAGAGTACATATTTATATGATTCAGGTGTGGTAACTAGGATTACGCTGCTCTGCTTCGAAGGATGGTAACTGGGAATATGCTGCTGTGCTTCATTGATGATTGGTAACTGCACATTCGCCACTGTGCTACATTGAGGAGTAGTAACTGGGAGTACACTGCTTTGCTTCACTGAGGTGTGGTAGCAGAATACACTGCTGTGCTGTATTGAGCGTTCGTTACTGGGAATAAGCTGCTGTGCTTTATTGACTATTAGTAACTGCAAATTTGCCACTTTGCTACACTGAGGAGTAGTAACTGGGAGTACACTGCTTTGCTCCAGTGAGGTGTGTTAACAGAATACGCTGCTGTGCTGTATTGAGCGTTCGTTACTGGGAATACGCGGCTGTGCTTCCAAGATGATTGGTAACTGCAAATTCGTCACTGTGGGGGGGGCGTGTCCTGCCTGACTCCAATATGGCCGCATTGTGAGCGAGTTCCAAATGCCGCCGAGACTATCCTGCAGACATCACCTTCATCCTAGCCTACAAAGTTGTTGCTATTGCTTGTGGAGTTGCTGTTGCCCCCCCTGCGCGCGAGAGGCTATGTGACGCCCAGCCCCCCCTCCACGCGTGTGGAGGGGGGGGCTGAGCAATGCCCAGCCCTCCCCCTCGCACGTGGAGGGGGGCTGAGCAATGCCCAGCCCCCACTCGTGCGTGGAGGGGGGCTGAGCAATGCCCAGCCCCCCCTCGTGCGTGGAGGGGGGCTGAGCAATGCCCAGCCCCCCCCTCATGCGTGGAGGGGGGCTGAGCAATGCCCAGCCCCCCTCACGCGTGGAGGGGGGCTGAGCAATGCCCAGCCCCCCCACGTGTGGAGGGGGGCTGAGCAATACCCAGCCCCCCCACGAGTGGAGGGGGGCTGAGCAATGCCCAGCCACCCATCACGCGTGGAGGGGCTGAGCAATGCCCAGTCCTCGCACGTGGAGGGGCTGTGCAATGCCCAGCCCCCTCACGCGTGAAGGGGGCTGTGCAATGCCCAGCCCCCTCGCGTGAAGGGGGGCTGTGCAATGCCCAGCCCCCCCTCGCGTGAAGGGGGGCTGTGCAATGCCACAGCCCCCCCCCCTCCACGCGAGAGGAGGGGGGCTGTGCAATGCCACAGCCCCCCCCTCCACGCGAGAGGAGGGGGGCTGTGCAATGCCACAGCCCCCCCCCTCGCGCGTGGAGGGGGGCTGTGCAATGCCACAGCCCCCCCCCTCGCACGTGGAGGGGGCTGTGCAATGCCCAGCCCCCCCCT
Source organism: Calotriton arnoldi (assembly GCA_963921515.1). Classification (NCBI taxonomy): domain Eukaryota; kingdom Metazoa; phylum Chordata; class Amphibia; order Caudata; family Salamandridae; genus Calotriton; species Calotriton arnoldi. The sequence continues at coordinate 40,896 of CAWUFW010016220.1, read as the reverse complement.
CTCGCGTGGAGGGGCTGTGTGATGCCCAGCCCCCCTTGTGTGGAGGGGGCTGTGCGATGCCAGCCCCCTCTCGCGCGCGTGGAGGGGGCTGTGCGATGCCCAGCCCCCTCTCGCGCGCGTGGAGAGGGAGCTGTGCGATGCCCAGCCCCCCTCTCGCGCGTGGAGGGGGCTGTGCGATGCCCAGCCCCACTCTCGCGCCGCGTGGAGAGGGGCGCTGTGCGATGCCCAGCCCCTCTCGCGCGCGTGGAGGGGGGCTGTGCGATGCCCAGCCCCCCCTCTCGCGCGCCTGGAGGGGGGCCGTGCGATGCCCAGCCCCCCCTCTCGCGCGCGTGGAGGGGGGCTGTGCGATGCCCAGCCCCCCCCCTCTCGCGCGTGGAGGGGGGCTGTGCGATGCCCAGCCCCCCCCCTCTCGCGCGTGGAGGGGGGCTGTGCATGCCCAGCCCCCTCGCGCGTGGAGGGGGCTGTGCGATGCCCAGCCCCCCTCACGCGTGGAGGGGGCTGTGCGATGCCCAGCCCCCTCGTGCGTGGAGGGGGGCTGTGCGATGCCCAGCCCCCCCTCGCGCGTGGAGGGGGGCTGGGCATCGGGGGGCTGTGTAATGCCCAGCCCCCCCTCATGCGTGGAGGGGGGCTGTGCAATGCCCAGCCCCCCCTTTGCGCGTGGAGGGGGGCTGTGCATTGCCCAGCCCCCCCTCGCGCGTGGAGGGGGGCTGTGCATTGCCCAGCCCCCCCTTGCGTGTGGAGGGGGGCTGTGCGATGCCCAGGCCCCCCCTCTCGCGCGTGGAGGGGGGGGCTGTGCGATGCCCAGGCCCCCCCTCTGGCGCGTGGGAGGGGCTGTGCGTGCCCAGCCCCCTCATGCGTGGAGGGGCTGTGCAATGCCCAGCCCCCCATGCGTAGAGGGGGGCTGTGCGATGCCCAGCCCCCTCGCGCGTGGAGGGGGGCTGGGCATCGGGGGGCTGTGTAATGCCCAGCCCCCCCTCGCGCGTGGAGGGGGGCTGTGCAATGCCCAGCCCCCCCTCGCGCGTGGAGGGGGGCTGTGCAATGCCCAGCCCCCCCTCGCGCGTGGAGGGGGGCTGTGCATTGCCCAGCCCCCCCTCGCGCGTGGAGGGGGGCTGTGCATTGCCGAGCCCCCTCGCCGCGTGGAGGGGGCTGTGCATTGCCCAGCCCCCTCTCGCGCGTGGAGGGAGTTGTGCGATGCCCAGCCCCCCTCGCGCGTGGAGGGGGGCTGTGCGATGCCCAGGCCCCACCTCTCGCGCGTGGAAGGGGGCTGTGCGATGCCCAGCCCCCCCTCATGCGTGGAGGGGGCTGTGCGATGCCCAGCCCCCCCTCATGCGTGGAGGGGGCTGTGCGATGCCCAGCCCCCCCATGCGTAGAGGGGGGCTGTGCGATGCCCAGCCCCTCGCGCGTGGAGGGGGCTATGCGATGCCCAGCCCCTCGCGCGTGGAGGGGGCTGTGCGATGCCCAGCCCCCTCGCGCGTGGAGGGCTGGGCATCGGGGGCTATGCAATGCCCAGCCCCCTCGTGCGTGGAGGGGCTGTGCATTGCCCAGCCCCCCTCGCGCGTGGAGGGGTTGTGCAATGCCCAGCCCCCCACCTCGCGCTTGGAGGGGCTGTGCAATGCCCAGACCCCCCTCGCGCGTAGAGGGGGGCTGTGCATTGCCCCGCCCCCCCTCCGCGCGTGGAGGGGGGGGCTGAGCAATGCCCAGCCCCTCGCGCGTGGAGGGGGGGGCTGAGCAATGCCCAGCCCCCCCTCGCGCGTGGAGGGGGGGGGCTGAGCAATGCCCAGTCCTCGCACGTGGAGGGGAGCTGTGCAATGCCCAGCCCCCCCTCACGCGTGAAGGGGGGCTGTGCAATGCCCAGCCCCCCCGTGCGTGAAGGGGGGCTGTGCAATGCCCAGCCCCCCCGTCGCGTGGAGGGGGGCTGTGCAATGCCACAGCCCCCCCCTCCACGCGAGAGGAGGGGGCTGTGCAATGCCACAGCCCCCTCGCGCGTGGAGGGGGCTGTGCAATGCCACAGCCCCCCTCGCACGTGGAGGGGCTGTGCAATGCCCAGCCCCTCTCGCGTGGAGGGGGGCTGTGCGATGCCCAGCCCCCTTGCGTGGAGGGGCTGTGCGATGCCCAGCCCCTCTTCGCGCGTGTGGAGGGGGCTGTGCGATGCCCAGCCCCCCTCTCGCGCGTGTGGGGAGGGGCTGTGCGATGCCCAGCCCCCCTGTCGCGCGTGTGGAGGGGGCTGTGCGATGCCCAGCCCCCCCTGTCGCAGCGTGTGGAGAGGGCTGTGCGATGCCCAGCCCCCTCTCGCGCGGCGTGGAGGGGGGCTGTGCGATGCCCAGCCCCCCTCTCGCACGCGTGGAGAGGGGCTGTGCGATGCCCAGCCCCCCCTCTCGCGCGTGGAGGGGGGCTGTGCGATGCCCAGCCCCCCCCTCTCGCGCGTGGAGGGGGGCTGTGCGATGCCCAGCCCCCTCGCGCGTGGAGGGGGGCTATGCGATGCCCAGCCCCCTCGCGCGTGGAGGGGGGCTGTGCGATGCCCAGCCCCCTCGCGCGTGGAGGGGGCTGGGCATCGGGGGCTGTGTAATGCCCAGCCCCCTCATGCGTGGAGGGGGCTGTGCAATGCCCAGCCCCCCTTGCGCGTGGAGGGGCTGTGCATTGCCCAGCCCCCTCGCGCGTGGAGGGGCTGTGCATTGCCCAGCCCCCTTGCGTGTGGAGGGGGGCTGTGCGATGCCCAGGCCCCCCCTCTCGCGCGTGGAGGGGGGCTGTGCGATGCCCAGCCCCCTCATGCGTGGAGGGGCTGTGCAATGCCCAGCCCCCCATGCGTGGAGGGGGCTGTGCGATGCCCAGCCCCTCGCGCGTGGAGGGGCTGGGCATCGGGGGGCTGTGCAATGCCCAGCCCCCCTCGCCGCGTGGAGGGGGCTGTGCAATGCCCAGCCCCCCTCGCGCTTGGAGGGGCTGTGCAATGCCCAGACCCCCCTCGCGCTTGGAGGGGCTGTGCAATGCCCAGCCCCTCGCGCGTGGAGGGCGGGCTGTGCATTGCCCAGCCCCCCCTCGCGCGTGGAGGGGCGTTGTGCGATGCCCAGCCCCCCCTCGCGCGTGGAGGGGGGCTGTGCGATGCCCAGGCCCCACCTCTCACGCGTGGAAGGGGGCTGTGCGATGCCCAGCCCCCCCTCATGCGTGGAGGGGGCTGTGCAATGCCCAGCCCCCCCTCATGCGTGGAGGGTGGCTGTGCGATGCCCAGCCCCCTCGCGCGTGGAGTGGGGCTGTGCGATGCCCAGCCCCCTCGCGCGTGGAGTGGGGCTGTGCGATGCCCAGCCCCCTCGCGCGTGGAGGGGGGCTGTGCGATGCCTAGCCCCCTCGCGCGTGGAGGGGGGCTGTGCGATGCCCAGCCCCCCCCCCCCTCTCGCGCGTGGAGGGGGGCTGTGCGATGCCCAGCCCCCCCCCCTCTCGCGCGTGGAGGGGGGCTGTGCGTGCCCAGCCCCCCTCTCGCGCGTGGAGGGGGGCTATGCGATGCCCAGCCCCCTCTCGCGCAAGGAGGGGCTGTGCGATGCCCAGCCCCCTCTCGCGCTGGGAGGGGCTGTGCGATGCCCAGCCCCCTCTCGCGCTTGGAGGGGCTGTGCAACGCCTAGCCCCCCCTCGCGCGTGGAGGGGGCTGTGCGTGCCCAGCCCCCTCTCGCGCGTGGAGGGGGCTGTGCGATGCCCAGCCCCCCTCTCGCGCGTGGAGGGGGCTGTGCGATGCCCAGCCCCCCTCTCGCGCGTGGAGGGGGTTGTGCGATGCCCAGCCCCCTCTCGCGCGTGGAGGGGCAGGGCTGTGCGATGCCCAGCCCACCCTCTCGCGCGTGGAGGGGCAGGGCTGTGCAATGCCCAGCCCCCCTCTCGCGCGTGGAGGGGCAGGGCTGTGCAATGCCCAGCCCCCCCTGCGCGTGGAGGGGCAGGGCTGTGCAATGCCCAGCCCCCCCTGTGCATGAAGTGGTGGGGCTATGCAATGCCCAGCCCCCCCATGCATGGAAAGGTGGGGCTGTGCGATGCCCAGCCCCCTGCGCGTGGAGGGCGGGGCTGTGCGACACCCAGCCCCCCTCGCATGGGGCTGTGCAACGCCCCACCCCTCCCCGCGGGGGGGGCTGGGTGTCACACAGCCCCACCCCTCCACGCGCGGGTGGTTTTGAGATAGGCAATTTTGATGTCGCCTCACTACATTTTGGGCCCTTGCCTGTCGCGGGTACTTGGGCCTCCCACACAAGTGAGGCACCATTTTTATCGGGAGACCTGGGGGAACGCTGGGTGGTAGGAAATCTGTGTGAGGCCGGTGATGCCTCCCTGGAAGCCCCCGGGTGTCTACTTTTCAGAAATGTGTGGGTTTGGTAGGTTTCCCTAGATGGCCGCCGAGCACGGTGCCAAAAACCCAGGTGACCCCCCTTGCAAAACCAGGTGGTTTTGAGATAGGCAATTTTGATGTCGCCTCACTATGTTTTGGGCCCTTGCCTGTCGCGGGTACTTGGGCCTCCCACACAAGTGAGGCACCATTTTTATGGGGAGACCTGGGGGAAAGCTAGATGGTAGGAAATTTGTGTGAGGCCGGTGATGCCACACTGTCCCACACAAAAATGTGTGAAAAAGTGATTTTTTCAGCTAAAATTGAGGTTTGCAGGGGATTCTGGTAAGGAAGCGTTGGGGGATCCACGCAAGTCATACCTCCCTGGAAGCCCCCGGGTGTCTACTTTTCAGAAATGTGTGGGTTTGGTAGGTTTCCGTAGGTGGCCGCCGAGCCCCGGGCCAAAACCCAGGTGACCCCTCTTGCAAAACCAGGTCATTTTGAGATAATGTGCTGTTTATTTCTGCAGCGTGAACATTTTGGCACAATATTGCAAGGAAAATGTGACAGACATTTTGAGGTTTGCAGGACATTGTGGGTACCATAACTTGTTGGGATCCACAAGAGAGATATCACCATGTACTCCCATGGGTGTTTCGTTTACGACAATATCTACAGTTGGTAGGTTATTCTTAGACGGAATGTACACCTTGGCAGACAGACTAAAAAGACAAAGATTACTGCACAGCCATCTATTCCTCAAGCACACACACATACTGGTTGGATTTGGCACGAGGGCAAGTGATGGTTCAGTATATACAATTTTATTAACAAGAGATTTCACAAAAATGAAATGCACTGTCAATAATTGAAAGGACAAAAAACTGAACCAGTGACTCGCAGCTCGTGAGCTGTAAAGCCACGTCAAGGCCCCAACCGCTTTACAGGCCATTCACACACCTTTCATATGTGATACACACAAGACCATTCACACCACCAGGCACGAAACAAACACATTACAACATTCACAAAAGGGACAAGGTACACCCTGCTTGAGAAAGACAAAAAATATATATTACTGCACAGCCATCTAATCCTCAAGCACACACACATACTGGTTGGATTTGGCACGAGGGTGAGTGATGGTTCAGTATATACAATTGTATTAACAAGTGATTTCACAAAAATGAAATGCACTGTTAATAATTGAAAGGACGAGAAACTGAACCATTGACTCACAGCTCGTGAGCTGTAAAGCCACGACAAGGCACCAACCTCTTTACAGGCCATTCATACACCTTTCATACGTGTGACAAATACAAAACCATTCACACCACCAGCCGCGGGCCCATCACATTACAACACTCACACCAGCAGACAGCGCCATTCAAGGGCCCATCACTTTCACACTCCCACATTCCTAACACAGCAACCACACAAGCTGATGGATTGCGTGGAGTGTCGCTCGGCTAGCAGTGTGTGTAGTGACCAGCAGCAAGTCACTACTCACACACTGCCAGCCGAGCGCCAGTCCACGCACACCGCCAGCCAAGCGCCACTCCACGCACACCGCCAGCCAAGCGCCACTCACGCCACACCGCCAGCCAAGCGCCACTCCACGCACACCGCCAGCCAAGCACCAGCCTACACACACCACCATCACATTTAGGATTTTTTTATACAAAAAAGAAAACACAAACAAATTGCAAATAGATACAAATCTACTAACACAAAATCAGAAACTAAATACATTGCACTAATGCCAACCTTGAAATAGAACAACAATTCTTAAACATTACAGACCAGGCAGTTCACTTTACCACTCATGGTTGCTCCCAATAATTATTTTGCTTGTGGTACGCTCTATAACAAGCAGGCACACACAGCTCAGGGTTAGAAGGACACTCAGGGCAGTACATACGAGTCTCCTTCCGCGTACCTCTTCGCCAACAGACTCTACATCTCCTAGTGGGAAAGTCTTTTGAGGGTGTAGGAGGAATGTGATCAGGAAAGTGGCGATCTTTCAATCGAGCCACATCCTCCACCACTCCAACTCTAGGAACACTTGCCTGTTCCACAACAACAAGGCTGCCTATGACAGACTGCTGAAACTGAACAAAAGTCAACTTTGACGCAGGAGAACACTCCTTGAACACAACAAAAGCATTGAAAGTTGCTAAATTGAAGAGATGGATGGCCAACTTCTTATACCAAATGTAAGCCTTACGAATAGCAGTGTAAGGTTCCAACCTCTGATCTACTCTATCAACACCACCCATGTGCTTATTGTAGTCTAAAATGCACACAGGTTTGCGCACTTCAGCAATCTGACCCCAAACAGCCACAGGTGAAGTACTCTCATCATGGATGGTAGTCAGCATGTACACATCCCTCCTGTCCACAAATTTCACAGCTAGCAGTTCCTCACTACGCAAGGCACTGCACTGTCCCCTCTGAAGTTTTTTGCAAACAAGCTCTTTTGGATAACCTTTACGGTTAGAGCGGATTGTGCCACAAGCAAAAGTGTCCACTTTGAACAATTCCTTAAACAATTGCACAGCAGTGTAGAAGTTATCAAGGTACAAATGGTGGCCTCTGTTAAACAGTCCTCTAGCAAGATCCCACACAATTTTCTCTGAAACTCCAAAAGTGGACGGACAACCAGGGGGTCAATAGTGGAATCCCTACCAGTGTACACACGCAAATTAAAAACATATCCTGTCCTACTCTCAGACAACATATACAGCTTAATTCCATAGCGTGCCCTCTTGCTAGGAATGTACTGCCTAAAAACCAAACGGCCCTTGAACAGGACCAAAGACTCATCAATAGATATTTCTTTCCCTGGAGTATAGATCTCTGAAAATCGATCTACAAAGTGATCAAGAACAGGCCGAATCTTAAAAAGACGGTCACATTCAGGGTGATCTTGTGGCAACGCCAAACCATTATCAACAAAATGCAGCATCCGAAGCAAAAGTAAATACCGATCACGAGTCATAACTGCAGGAAATATGGCCGTTGCCATCAAGGGACTGGTAGACCAATATGAACCCATGGACGGCTTCCTTATCAAACCCATCAAAAAAGTCAAACCCAAAAACTTCTTCATCTCTTCCAGATTTGTGGGACTCCACCGGGTAGCTCTAGAATGGGGCCTAAGTCTGGCACTGTTGTCCCTCAAAAACAGTTCAGCATACAAATTAGTCTGCTCAACAATCTCACCCAAAAATACATCATCCATAAACAACTGAAAATACTGTATAGGCAAATAATGTTCACAATCCACTCTACACCCTGCATAACCACTAAAGGCAGGCAACACCGGCTGCACCATGTTTGGATCAACCCAGAGTCCAGCACTTCCAGTAGGAAGCCTAGCAGCCCCAGGCTGCAATCCAGATGCCTCTTGCACCATCGGCACAGTAGTATCCTCCTCTAAAACAGGCACTTCATCTGCACTGAGAGTACCTTCATCATCCGATGATTCCATGTGGAGAGAAAACTCACTGCCTGAATCTTCCCTCCCTCCTCTCCCTCAGACGCACTGTCAGTCTCATAATCCTGCTCAGAGGAAGATTCAAGAAGCAAAGCAACCACCTGCTGAGCAGTCATTCTACGACTAGCCATAATGCTTACTAATAAAGGTTACTTGTCAAACAAGTCAACAACAACAAACCCTTTGTAAAAAAAGAAATAAACAAAATGTAGCTTTATCACAAAGACCTATATACTCCAACACTATACCACTCACGTGACAGAAGCAGCTAGACTCACCACCACCTACTCTGCACAGACACAGTAAGGATCAACAATATCCCACTAAAAAGAAGAAGAAAAAAATTACACATAAGACAATGCAAAACATCGCAAAGAATTTCATGCTCTGAACACTAATAAATATGCTGCCATTATGACACCACTTACAAAAAAATTCATTCATGCATGACAATAATACTCATTTGGAGTACACACAACAAAAATATTTTTCTTACCAAATAAATGCAATTACGCAAAACTGCAGAACAACCACTGCCGAAACCGCAAACAGGAATCAAAAGCTTTACACTAGAATAAAAAGGAGAAAAAAACATTACAATCACATATGCAAATAATGCACCAGTCCACACACAATCCACCAGCCAAGCTAAGGGGTAGGTGGGCCTAACAGTATAAATAAAATATTCACCCCCGTAAAAGGGAGCAACCCTTGCCCTTTTGGCCACTCCCCAACACAAAAATTTAAAAAACCCTGGTGTCTAGTGGCTTCTGCCCTCCGTGGGGGCAGATGGGCCTAAAAACATACTGCTATTCTGCCACCCAAGGGGTCACTCTCCACAAATAAAGGCCTGGTGGACTAGTGGGAAGATACCTTTATCTTCCGCACACGATCTCTCACTAGTCAACTCTACTCTCAACTCTTCACAACTGGATGTTAGCTCACCAACTCATTCTGAATCCTGCCAAAACTGAATTCCTCCTCCTCTCTACCTCTCTCTCACCTCCTCCTGTTCAATCTTGGATGGATCAGCTGAACCTACTCAACAACAAACCTATCATTGTTGACAGCGCTAAATCCCTAGGTGTCATTCTTGACAAAAGACTCAACTTAATCTCCCACATCAACTCTATTGCTAAGAACGCACGTTACCAGTTGCGCCTTCTACGGGGGATCCGTCGGTTCTTCCCGGAGAAAGACTTAAAAACCTTGGTACAATCTCTGGTTCTCTCAAGACTGGATTATTGCAATTCTCTTCTGACGGGCCTACCCAAATCCCACCTCTCCCCTCTCAAATCCATCCTCCATTCAGCAGCTCGCCTCATTTCAGGGTCTAAACGAAGCGACCACGTCACTCCTATCCTCTCTTCGATGGCTTCTGATCGAGGCAAGATCGATTTACAAAACTGCCTGCATCACACACAAAGCCTTACACACCTCCTCCCCTCGTTACCTGGCAAATAAATTGAAATTGTCCGGTGGCTCTCGCCCTTCTCGCAATGCGGAAAAGCTTCTGCTTGAGCCCCCCATCTTCAAAAGGGAAAGATCGATGGCGCAATCCTTCTCAGGAAATTAGGTGAGAATCTGGAACTCGCTTCCCCCATTGCTCCATGCCACCTCCTCTACCCGGATCTTCAAAGCTGACCTCAAATCTCTTCTCTTCCAAAGACACTTTCAGAACTAATACTTTCACTCTCAGCCCCCTCTAGGAAGTTCGATCTTCATTGTAAATTTGTACTTTTTCCTGTACATTCCTCACCCTTGCGTGCTGGATTTTATGTTTGTGTACCCTTCTACCTACCTACCTACCTACCTACCTACACACACACACACACACACACACCCACACACACACACACACACACACACCATTTAAAAAACAAAACATCCCTGGTGCCTAGTGGGCATTCCTGCTGCACGATCACATGATCGTGCAGCAGGAATGCACAAAGAGGCATCGGGAAAGGAAACCCTTTCCTTTCCTCGATGCCTCTTTGATTCAAACCCCCTCCCGAGCCAAAACTCACCTGATTTCCTGACGCGCTGGAAGCAAATGGCTTCTAGCGCGTCGGGAAGAAAGGGAGCCCTCAATGACGTCAGCGCGCTCGCGCGCTGACGTCATTGATGGGAGGGCGGCGGGGGAGGCAGGGAAGCCCTTCCCCTGCCTCCCCCAAAAAAACAACGATCGGATTCCCACGGGGAGCGCCAGCGCTTCCCCGTGGGTAGTCTTATGATGAGCTGGACTCGTCATGAGCACACGACCACTGTGTGCCATGATGAGTCCAGCCTGGTCATAAGCATCGAAGGGGTTAAGGAAGGAATCCTATGGGGTTCGAAATGACATCATAAACATTAAAAGGTGGTTGTGAGTGACATCATAGACAATGAGTGGTGAAACACAACCACTGCATAAGGAGGAAGTCTGAAGTTTACTCAGTGACATCCTAGACAACCACAGGAGAAGATCGTCGGCTTTTTTTTGTATCCACATATAGATGTCTCTTTGTATACAGATTCCACACATTTCATCCTCATATGCCTGAAATATCCTCATGCAAAAGCAAAATAAGGAACATGAATACATGCTGTGGGGCAGTGAAAAGAACACAGGGAAATCGCAGAACACAGCTCCATCCATTGGGATGTCAAAGCAGTTGATCAGACTGAATTTCATTTGCCTAATACATTTTAATTTGCCTTGCACTTTATACACACACACACACACACACACACACACACTTTGAGGGCACTGCAGTGGTCGCTTTAGCAAAATGCTCTTTTGTGCAGGTTTAAATTACTCTTTTGTTTACGGTTTTCAAGATTTGCATCCGCCAGCTTTAAATGGTAAATGATAAAATAAACAAAATGGTGGCCACGTCATACCACATGCACATTCATGAATGTGGACGCACGTGAGCACATTAGTCATAAGGCTGGGACATCTTAGTATCATGACGTATGTGAGCATAAAAGTCCTAGCATTTTTTTTTCTCCTTTTTTCCCCTGATGCAGCAGTGGATTGGCAAAATACATGGAGAGCCCTATATGTTCACATGGCAGCCAAAAGGAGAGGCTGTTTTTGCCAATGCTTGTTCAATGTGCCACTCACTAGAGACTCAATGTTATGCTCAGACATTTCTGAGCCTCGATAGCACTACACAGAACCTTCAGTTAAATGTTTTACAACGGAACAGTATTGGAACATAACATTTTGAGCACGTGGGTGGTTAACAAAACCCCTGATTTACTATATGTGATGTGGTTGTACACGCTGTTGTGATCATGAGCAACATGGAGACAGAAAACATAAGAATGCAAAACGACTTAGATCTTCAAATGCATCCCTCAGAACAAATTGCAGTAATCAAAGAAAAAAACTATAATTAGGTTTCAACATTATCTATTTATGGAGGAACAATCAGGCAAAGATATTCTATTAACTGTACTTAATTGAAACAAAGTTATCTAAACATTTAATTTTTCATCAGAGGTTTTACTATATCTATGCAGAACTCATTCTGTTGATGGACCAAGTACGCTGTACATTTTAGTAAAGTCCCTTCCATGCAGCTTTACATCTCCAGAGGAGCGAGTATTTTGGCTGGCACGGTTTATGCAGTACGATGACCAATGTCATGCTCTCCTCAAAACCCAGCAGTACTAATAAAATTTTTTAAAAAACACTTCTAAAGGTGTGTATAAAAAATTTAAATGGCTACAACTCCATCAAATGATAGATCATAGTCTAAAACAAACAAACAAAACAAAACAAAACAAAACATCCCTGGTGCCTAGTGGGCATTCCTGCTGCACGATCACATGATCGTGCAGCAGGAATGCACAAAGAGGCATCGGGGAAAGGAAAACCCTTTCCTTTCCCTCGATGCCTCTTTTGTTTCAGACCCCCTCCCCGAGCCAAAACTCACCTGATTTCCGCGACGCGCTGGAAGCAAATGGCTTCCAGCGCGTCGGGAAGAAAGGAAACCCTCAATGACGTCAGCGCGCCTTGCGCGCTGACGTCATTGATGGGGAGGGCGGGGGAGGCAGGGTAAGCCCTTCCCCTGCCTCCCCCAAAAAACCAACGATCGGATTCCCACGGGGAGCGCCAGCGCTTCCCGTGGGTGGTCTTATGACGAGCTGGACTCGTCATGAGCACACGACCACTGTGTGCCATGACGAGTCCAGCTCGTCATAAGCATCGAAGGGGTTAAAATGAGTAACAAAAAAGAGAAACATTAAATGAACTGTCAATTGGACTGCTATTACCCAAAGGTCGTGTGAAAGTATGAAACCATAAACAATTTCAGAACCGGTTTGAACAAGGAGGGCAATGAGGTGATTCTTGCCACCCCTCCAATGGACCAATTAGCGTGATTCTCATCCCCAAAGATTGCAACTTTATGTTTAGTAAGCTAGTAGTATGGTATAAGAGGACCTACTCTTAAGTAGGCAGGCGCTATTCCTCCATAATTTTTTAGCACTGAACGTTGATGCTGAAGAAGCTGCTGCTATAGGCCATTTTTCTTGATAGAAATATTCATTTTGAACTCTAAACTTGACTGGGGAAAGGAACGAGACCGATGCGGGAAACCTGTATAGGAGGTCCGGCGAGGAGGCCTGTTTAGCGGGACAGACAGTCAGTTTTGGGAGTTCCATGCTTTCTCGCCTGCACCTACGGGGACTGTGGGGGCGTGACGCGGCGCAGGAGCACCAGGACAAAAGCAGAAGAGGTGTCCAGCAGCGCGGGAGCCTCCAACATACCTCCAGCGTTTCACGCCTGCACCTGCAGGGACTGTGGGGGTGTGACACGGCGCAGGAGCGCCCGGACAAAAGTGGAAAAGGCGTCCTGCAGCGTGGGAGCCTCCACCATACCTCCAGCGTTTCTCGCCTGCACCTGCGGGGACTCTGAGGGTGTGACACGGCACAGGAGCGCCAGGACAAAAGCGGAAGAGGTGTCCCTCAGCGCGGGACATGCCCAGGCTCGGCCCAGGTGAAGACCGGGCCAAGACGGGCCTGTCTTAGCCCGTCGAAGACCGGCAGACGCCGGGCTGGGCCACCCCCTTTCATCTGGACCTCGGACTGCGGAGCGCTCTAAGACGGTGAGAGGGCATTCCCATTCCTGTTGACTGCAGCTTTGTATGTCCCTATGCCCTGGTGGTTTCTTTCCCTGAGCTTCCTGGATTGTAACACAGCTATCTCCACTCACGGGAGGGGGCTATTGTGTAGAGCATGGAAGCATCCATATTCACGCCCCGTCCCTGCAGCGCGCTTGGTCAAGATGTTCTGTCAGTAACCTCAGGAGGAAGGCTGTGTGGGTTTGCTCTTCTGGATCCCACCCTGCTCCCATTAGTCCCGTGAAATTGAGGGGCATAAGGAGGATAGGGGGCAGCCAGTGGGTCTTCTTTCTGTGTGGTGAGATTTGCTCTGATCAGGCCCTGCTTGCCCTGTCTGCAATGACGCACCCACCCTCCCCAGCTGGGGTGGGGCGCGGTCCCCAGTCAAAACTTGTCTGCATTTTGGAGTGAGGGGGCCTTATTGCGGCTTAACCCCACGGAATTCTCCTGCTGTAATTTCTTGCTGCCTCTTTTTGGCATGTGACCTTGGGACTCGGAGATAAACCCTAGCTTTGCAAATTTCTTAGACAACATTATTATGGCCAGGCAGGTGAATTGTCTGGGCCGCACAGTGTAATCTGTCGAGGGGGATTGTGTGGCCCTTAATTTTAGGGACCCTAGGTATGTGCGTTTCCTCCTGATGCGCTTTAATGACACTTGGGAGAGCGACCGCATAAGGGCCTAGCCGCTGGGTTTTTCTACCCACCCCATAGGGGAAACAGTTTGAGCCGAGGTTGCCCCCCACAGGTTTGAGAACTCATGCTTGCTCACGTCTGTCGTTCACCCACCCGAATCACTTTGAAACCCTCTAAGGTCTCATTGACATCGATTGACTGCAAGACTATCCTAGAGAAGCGGCTGAGGTGGGAGGTGCGGCACAGGTACGCAGCAACCTAGGGAGTGCCCCCAGATGATGTAGAACCCGCAGCTGAAGGGTCTGTGCCTTCAGTGTGCACCGTACCCTATGCACCCACTAACATATCCGGGGGCCCAGTAAACCAGGGAAACCCTGCCCTTCCTTTTAAAATAATTTCATGGAATATTGCAGGAATCCGCTCTAAAATAACGAACGAGGACTGGCTAGGGTATATCAGAGGCTTCGACATCATTTTCCTCCAGGAAACCTGGTTTAGAGATAATATTACCATAGATTTTTATCGTTCTTTCTGTGTTCCTGCATTACCATCAGCTGCAGGGAGGGCAAAGGGAGGGATTGCAGTGTTCATATTGGTAAAATATGGCTCTATAAAAGCCAACTGTTTAAGCTAGTCACCCTGGTATCAACTAATTATGATCTCTAATTTAACTAAGGTCAGAGTACTACTGGTGAATTGGTACCACAACATCTTTGATCAAAACAAACTGTCAGGTTATTGATTCTCTACAAAATAAGATTACTCAAGTCACCGGGAAGTGACAGCCGTTATGTATCCTCTGGGCAGGGGATTTCAATTGTACAATTTGTAAGCATAGTTCCCAATGTGTGTGGGCTGGTAGATACTGAGGGCAGCCCCAGCTTCACTTCATTCATTCGCCCCAGGGCGAAGCCTTAAACTTTATTCTTGTAGGGAATGATTTAGGCTTTATAAATAGCTTGGTTAGTGACTACTTATCGCAGTGCCCCACGTATGCTGGTTGTGGCAGGGCCAACTTTACTGATTTCATGCTAATATCTAGGAACTTCACCATGCTTGTTCGCGATTTCATGGTGGAACCTAACTGTGCGAGTGATCATAACCCCCTCATTGTCCCCCTCAATTTAAAGACCCAGGCGGGAGGGCGATAAACGCCCGATTCATTTGCACCCGAATAAAGGAATCAGATTAAATTGGGGCAAGATCAATCCTTCCAAATTTGAGGAAGATATCATCAAAGGAAATTGCCACTCAATAATGGGGTGCTTACAGTTAGACTCTTCCCCAGGGGACGTTGTCCGGGAGTTCGGGTCACTGTGCTCTGAGGTAGCCAAGTGGCTGACTGGGAGCGTCCAATATAGGGAACCCCAGGAGGCCAGGTGGTTTAACTCCGAATGTTCCAGGGCACACAAGGAACTAAAGGGCCCTCCACGTTACTCTCCGCAATAGAGATCTAGTTAAAGCCGCAAGGTACAAATATAAAATCGCGATTGAGGATAGAAAAGCAGAATTGAGAAGATCAGCATGGGAAGATCTGGAGAGAGCAGGAGAGAGCAGGAACCCTAAAAGATACAAAAAAAAATTGGGAAGTTATTGATGGAGCGAGGTAAATGAAAACATTTTGGAACCCCCTAATAACCATACTAATGAATTAATGTTATTAATTGTGTGATGGACTAACCAACACTTTACACCTTTTGGTAAACACTTACATAAACGGTAATTGCAATTTATGTGCAGAATTAACTTATTTACAATCATAAAGGTGAAGTAATATTAATATAGTAATTTGCGTACTAATTAGAGTAATGTTGCATGATTTGTGCTATGTAGAGAAATTGTATTGTGGCAAAAGAATGCAGATGGTAAGTAAACATGGCTTTAAATGTCGCTTTTGCTAGGTAACACCTAATTGGGGTACTTAGAATGACGGGTGGGAAACAGAAAGGCTTATTTTCTTTATTTTAATTATGATTGTGTTTGTTTTCATGATAGTTCGTTCGGGCCTGTTAGGCTGTGCTGTAAAAATGGCTGCCGAAGCAGATGAGGTCAGTGCGCAGACGCAAAGATGGTCTCTAAGCGGAAGAAAGCCGCAGAACCATACCACGTGGGTGCAGTCGAGCCCAGAATGAGAAGTGTCAAGGTTAGGCTGACCTGACACGAGGTGAATGCCAAGAAAGACTCAGCGTGCATCCTTGAGAACAGGGGATGAGCATCAGTGAATTAACAATGGACTGTTTAAAATGAGTAACAAAAAGAGAAACATTAAATGAACTGTCAATTGGACTGCTATTACCCAAAGGTCGTGTGAAAGTATGAAACCATAAACAATTTCAGAACCGGTTTGAACAAGGATGGCAATGAGGTGATTCTTGCCACCCCTCCAATGGACCAATTAGCGTGATTCTCGCCCCCAAAGATTGCAACTTTATGTTTAGTAAGCTAGTAGTAGGGTATACGAGGACCTACTCTTAAGTAGGAGGGCGCTATTCCTCCATAATTTTTTAGCACTGAATGTTGATGCTGAAGAAGCTGCTGCTATAGGCCATTTTTCTTGATAGAAATATTCATTTTGAACTCTAAACTTGACTGGGGAAAGGAACGAGACCGATGCGGGAAACCTGTATAGGAGGTCCGGCGAGGAGGCCTGTTTAGCGGGACAGACAGTCAGTTTTGGGAGTTCCATGCTGTGATCTACAATTTATCTGCTTTGATGAACTTTTCATTCTCCATCTAAGAGGGGTATGCATAAAATTATTTTTAAAACTTATTTCTTATATGGTATTGAAAATGTATTAAGCGATTAATAAACTTGAATCTCACTCATGCATTTAAGAAAATAGATAAAACTTTATTATAATTAAAACTACGAGTCTGTGGTTCTTTAGCTCAATAATAAATGTAATGTTTTAATAGGTTTTGAATGTGATTGAGCTGGTCTTAATCACCATCAACTTATTCTACTATTTGGTCCATCGACCAAAGAGCGGAATACCTTGATGTCTTAGAACCGACAGGATTAAACTGATTATGTATGATGTTTAAGGAAATACCCTGTTAATTTGAATAAGGTATCCCGTTCCTCCAGCAATTTCGTTCTTCTCTTTGGTAAAAGTGGATGTGACCCAGGGAACAATTGAGGGGGTGTATGGTTATGCGGTGTTATGGGCCCCACATTCATAAGGTATAGTTGTTGTGAGTGATCTTTACCTGGAGGTTATGTCCAAAAGAGAAGAATTTATATTAGTCGCGCTGGATCATTATCAACTGTCCTTTATTCGCTGAAGAAGTGAGGCAGATGGACTCACTGAAGCTCGGAGATGCTTGGGTAGCTCACTTTACTGCCATCCTTAACCCGCAGTACAAGAGGGTACAGGAGTTCACAAGGGATCTGCCCGTTGATTTATCTGCAGCCCCCCAACTTAGCTTATCCATCACAGTATCTGAGGTTGAGGAGGCGTTAGTTCAGGGGGCCCGCCTGAAAGAACCAGGCCCAGATGGGCTGCCCCTTGACCTCTTTAAAAGCAAACCTAACTTGTGGGCACCATTGTTGGCGAACGTCCTTAAGGCAGTTATCATTGGACCCATGCCTGCGTCCTGGAAGGAGGCATTAGTGATCCCTGTTTTTAAAAAGGGCAATAGAAGTGACCCGGCATACTATAAGCCAATTTCGCTTATTGATGCCACAGCTAAGGTGCTAGGCGGAGTCCTCATTGCCTGTTTGGAGGCCTGGGAAACCACCACAGGGGTCATATTTAAAAAGCAATATGGCTTCAGAAGGGGGCTGGGCATGACTGACAATGCCTTAATCTGTCCTTAATTATTAACAAATATGTGAAGGCCAGGAAGGGTTCTATCCACCTGGCCTTCATGGGTTTGTCCAGTGCCCTTGACACCGTTAATTGGGACAAATTGTGGGCTATGATGGAAAGCATGGGCGTAGAAGAAGCACTGGTATCCCTCCTACACAGGTTACACTTTAGTACCACAGTCACCATAAGATAAGGCACCCAAGGGGAGAAAACTGATCTGATAGCCTCAACTGAGGGTGTCCGACAAGGGTGTATTTTAGCCCCTTTCCTGTTCTTAATATACACAAATGGTTTGGAGGCCTCTTTATTAAGTAGGGAGCTTGAGTTTCCTACAATTGGCAGCAAATCCGTTCCTTTCTTATCTTACGCAGACGATACAGTGTTAATGGCAATGACAGCTAATAGCCTTCAGAAATCCCTCGATATTTTTATTGATTTTATGTCCTCACTCGACCTAAAAGTCAATTTAATCAAATCATATATCATGGTATGTGGCTCTAAGACCACAAAAACTAAGAACTTTGGCATATGGGACAAGAGAATAGAAAAGGTAGACAACGTCACGTACCTGGGGAATTCATTTAATAACAAGTTAAATTGGGACCCACTTGTCACAGCAAGAGCCCATCATACAAACAGGGCCGTGGATGGGCTATTTCACTTTGCATGTAAAGAACAAGTTACTTACCTTCGGTAACGATATATCTGTAAGAAACATTAGTAGTGATAGATTCCTTACCTTAGAATTACCCCCAGGCGTCAGACTGGATCCGGAAAGATTTTCATCAGCAGTACCTCTGCGCGTCGGAAGGTGGCGTCGTGCAGCTCCACGTCCGTCGTTGGCGTCGTGGTCGCCGAGATGACGTCGGGGCAGCTACTTAGACGCCGCCCTGCACGCTTGGCGTCAGTTCTGTACACGACTTTCCGCGCCAGGAACGCAGAGCCATGCAAGATACTGACCACTGGTGCCTTGAAACTAGGGCCCTAAAAGGGATGACCTTAACCCTATAAATCAGTTCGCAGAACGGGGAGGATGGGTGTGGCGGTAAGGAATCTATCACTACTAATGTTTCTTACAGATATATCGTTACCGAAGGTAAGTAACTTGTTCATCTGAGAGAAACAAGTAGTGATAGATTCCTTACCTTAGAATAGATACCCCAGCAATACCAACCCCGGTGGTGGGTCTGCGAACCAAGATCACACCAGAAAGTTCCGGAGAACAGAACGGCCAAAGAAGCCGTCTCTTCGGACTTGGCTGTCCAGGCAGTAGTGCTTAGTAAAAGTGTGCAGCGAGGCCCACGTAGCTGCCTGAAAGATGTCTTGTAAAGGGAAACCACATCCCAACGCCGTAGTGGCAGCCGTCGCCCTGGTGGAATGGGCGCGCAGCCCCAATGGAGGCTCCTTTTTAGCCAGAGAATAGCAGGCTTTAATACACAAAAAGACCCATCGGGAGATAGTCCGCTTGTGTACAGCCCGACGTTTCTTGGCGCCAACGTAGCCAACAAAGAGTTGGTCATCCACCCGGAACTGTTGTGTGCGGTTCAGGTAAAATGAGAGCGCACGTTTTGGGTCCAGACGGTGGAGCCTCTCTTCCTCTCTGGAAGGATGCGGAGGTGGAAAGAAGGTGGGCAAAGTGATGGTTTGCCCGATGTGAAAAGCAGTGACAACTTTTGGCAGAAAGGATGGATGGGTTCTGAGCACAACCTTGTCCGGATGGACAGACAGAAAAGGAGGTTTACAAGAAAGAGCCTGGAGCTCACTCACTCTCCTAGCGGAGGTGATGGCAACCAGGAAAGCAGTCTTTAAAGTTAATAGACGTAGAGGACAGTGCGCACATCAAATGTGTGAGTACCAGATTCAAGTCCCACTGTGGCATCACAATAGGAATAGGAGGGAAAAGGTGAGTAATGCCTTTGAGGAATCTATTTGCAACAGGGGACTTGAAAAGAGAGGACTGATCAGGGAGCCTGAGAAAGGCTGAGATAGCAGAAAGGTAGCCCTTGATAGTGCCCAGAGCAGAGCCCTGCTGGGCCAAAGAAAGAAAGAACAAAAGGACTTCTGAAAGAGGGGCAGAAAGGGGATCCACAGCCTTTGCTGTGCACCATGCCACAAATTTGTTCCACCTGCAGGCGTATACCAACTTAGTGGAGGGATGCCTGGCTGCCAGAATGACATTACAAACCTCAGGAGGCAAGTCAAAAGGAATCAACTGCCGCCGCTCAATCTCCACGGGAGACACCCATCGCAACGAAGTGAATACTTCGCGAGGACATTGCAACGCAAACACAACATTGCATTAACTTTTACACCGTAAAGCACTGCAACGCTTAAACGTTTACATCGTAAGGCATAACAACATGAGCCAGCAAAACGCAACTTTACAATGTAAACGTTACTGCGATGGCAACTTTAAGATGTAAACGTTACTGCGATGTTCGGTAAATACTCTGCATTTCTAAATAATTTAGCAGCGCTCTGCGATGTTCGGTAAACATACATGCAATGTGAAAAATGATCTTTAAAAATGCAGCCACAGTCCAAATATGAAAGTATACTCTGCATTTCAAAATAATTTAGCAGCGCTCTTTACAGCTAACAAAAAATAAAATAAATGACAGTGTCAGATTGTGTCACCAATGGGCACACAAAAGTGACGGCAACAGATATGTAATGTGAATTAGCGATGTTTGGCATAACGGAAATTCACACAAAAGTGACGGCTATGTAATGCTATGAAAGCGTGGGTGGATGCATGAGGGTGGATGGATGAATGAAAGCGTGGGTGGATGCATGAGGGGTGGATGGATGAATGAAAGCGTGGGTGGATGAATGATGGATGGATGAAACGGTGGATGGATGCATGAGGGGTGGATGGATGGGTGGAAGGGTGTGTGGATGAATGATGGGTGGATGGATGAATGAAAGCATGGGTGGATGAATGGTGGGTGGATGGATGAAAGGGTGTGTGGATGAATGATGGATGAATGATGGGTGGATGGATGAATGAAAGCGTGGGTGGATGCATGAGGGGAAGATGGATGAATGGAAGCATGGGTGAATGAATGATGGGTGGATGGATGAAACGGTGGATGGATGCATGAGGGGTGGATGGATGAATGGAAGGGAGGTATGTTATGGCGATGTGAATTAGCGATGTTGGGCACACAAAAGTGACGGCACTTCGGTAAACAGATGGATGAAACGGTGGATGGATGCTTGAGGGGTGGATGGCTGAATGAAAGCATGGGTGGATGCATGAGGGGTGGATGGATGAATGAAAGCGTGGGTGGATGAATGATGGATGGATGAAACGGTGGATGGATGCATGAGGGATGGATGGGTGGAAGTGTGTGAGGATGAATGATAGATGAATGATGGGTGGATGGATGAATGAAAGCGTGGGTGGATGAATGATGGCTAGATGGATGAAAGAGTGTGTGGATGAATGATGGGTGGATGGATGCATGAGGGGTGGATGGATGGGTGGCAGGGTGTGTGGATGAATGATGGATGAGGGGTGGATGGATGAATGAAAGCGTGGGTGGATAAATGATGGATGAATGGTGGGTGGATGGATGAAAGGGTGGTTGGATGCATGATGGTTAACAAACACACTTATTAATAATTGTTGCGTGTGCGTCTTCACAGGAAATGCAAGTGCAATGTTTGGATTATTTGAAAATTCCATTTTACCATGGGATGTTGCGAACTTGGCCCTAAATCCTTTGATCATGTTTTCTATAGCTCATTTAAGCTGTAAAATTAATTAAAGAGAAAACGAAATGGCCTCCTTTTCACAAAGAGGTATGTATTTTACTATCAAACTAAACATATGCAAAAAATTTGCATAATGCTTAAACTATTTTTAAAATATTTAGCAGGGATGGGATCCGAACCCATGCCTCCAGAGAAACTGGAGCCTAAATCCAGCGCCTTAGCCCGCTCGGCCACATTACGTCCTTGTTAACAAAGTACTGTTATGTAAGAGAAATCTTTAATCTGTGTGGCAGCCACACTATCAAATATTCCATGCTGTGCCAATCGAAAAACTAAGGCTGTTGCTGCGATTTCTACACTGTTCCATTCAAAAATTCGGCGCCCCTGAGCCCATCCCGGAGGAAGAGGTTTCTCATTCCACATAGGGAGTACGGTTCATGTTTTCTTTGCTGCTTGCAACACCTGTGATAGACCTCATCCCCAAGAATGCGAGCACACATGACTGTAGAGCTCTGCAAGTTTTGCTTAACACCGTCACAGGACATGACATGAAACTAAATGTGCAATAAATTATTGAAAAAACATTAACTATGCTTGAGGTGATATTGATGCAGCATTCTCTTTTGAATTTAAACGTATACACTAAAGCAATCTATGCCATGCTCAAGCACATAAAAAGAGGTCAAACCCATTCTATAGGTATTGGGAAGCTTTGAATGACATGTCTTCTGAATCAACACTGTGTGTGGGTTCATTCACAAGGGAATAGGAAGCTGATGTCAGACCCAGTGATATCTAATGACAGCCGAGATTACGTTCCTTTCTTTTTATCTTATTCTATGTTCCAGTCTTGAGAGCCTGGTGCGCTACTAGTGAAGCCGAGGTTCAGTTGAGCACCAAACAGTGCTCTCAATAGCAGCCAAAAACATATTAAATGAACAGCAAGACTCGCATACCGAGAAGCCCAGGATGACTTAGAGCCTTGAAGGGCATCATTACTCACTGCCAGGTCAACATCCGGTTCTCTGCGTGCCCTCGCGCCCGTTCTTTTCAAACGTTACTAGCACTATTTAGTAACACAAATTACATTTTAAAAATGTACAATTAGGAACAATAAAAAGGAAGAATTAGCGTTGTGGGGACGGCAGGGGGTGGCGTGGGGGACAAGGGGTAGAGGCGGTGTATTTGCGTGCGATTTTGTAGTCTGCGATTTCGTGGTCTGCCAATAGGAATAAACGCATTGGCGTTGAGACGCCATGCGATGTTAAAGTTGGCGAGGCTGGTGACTGTGCGATGTAATAGACGCGTGGTAAAAGCACGCGTTGGGATGGAGCGCTATGTAGCGTCATACATCCATCTCCACGCAAGGAGGTGGAGACTGGACAGGTTCTGGTGGAGGACCGTACCCTGCTGCTGCGACAGAAGACCCTCCCGAAGAGGCAGTCGGATTGGAGGATCAATGCTCTTACTGAGTAGCTCGGGATACCAAACTCTTCGAGCCCAGTCCGGAGCCACAAGTATGACTTGGGCCCGGTCGCGCCTGATCATCTTCAGCACTCTGGGCAGAAGTGGGATAGGCGGAAAGGCGTACAATAGACCGCAACTCCACTCGCGACGAAAAGCGTCGCCAAGCGAGTGCCGCCTTGGAAACTCCAACGCGCAGAATTGCTAACATTGCGCGTTCTCTTCAGTGGCGAATAGATCTAACCAAGGCTCTCCCCACTGTTGAAAGAGACCTTGTGCCACGTCTGAGTGAAGACGCCATTCATGATCCATCATGCACCTGCGGCTGAGTTCGTCCGCCCTGGCGTTCAGTGAACCTGCCAGGTGTTGAACCACCAGGGAAATACCCTGATGTTCCAGCCATGTTCAAAGGTGTCCAAGACCCCACCCCGCCCTGTTTGTTGCAGTACCACATGGCGGTGGTGTTGTCCGTGAACACCTGCACTACTCTCCCCTTGACAGAGGGAAGGAATGCTTTCAGTGCAAGTCGGATCGCCCGAAGCTCCAAAAGATTGATATGGAGCCGGGACTCCGCGGGAGACCAGAGGCCTCTGATCTCTGCCTCTCCCAAATTGCCGCCCCATCCCAGGAGGGACTCATCCGTCACCACTGTGTGCTCCGGTTGGGGAAGGGAGAGGGATCTGCCATTGACCCAATGCCGGTTTGTGAGCCACCACTGCAACTGTCGTGCAGTGCCCTCCGAGATCTGGATGGACATGGACAGGTCCCCCTGATGCTGCGCCCATTGGAACTTCAGGTCCCACTGCAGAGCCCGCATATGCCATCTGGCATGATCGACCAGCAAGATGCAGGAGTCCATGAGGCCCAGCAGCCTCAGTCATTCCGACCGAAACCTGAGACAGAGGCTGAAAGATCGGAATCATAGCCTGAATATCCTGGACTCGCCGTTCGGGAGGATAGACCCGAAAATGCGTTGTATCCAGAACCGCTCCGATGAAGAGGAGCTTCTGAGAGGGAAACAGGTGCGACTTCGGCACGTTGATGGAGAACCCCAGCGAATGCAGGAGGTCAGCCTTAGTCTGGAGGTGGGAGACGACAGCCTGGGGCGAGCCCGCCTTCAACAGCCAGTCGCCGAGATAGGGGAAGACTGGAACCCCTGATCTGCGCAGATGAGCTGCGACCACCGCCATCACTTTCGTGAACACCCGAGGGGCGTTGGCAAGGCCAAAGGAGAGCACGGTAAACTGAAAGTGCTCGTGACCTACCGTAAACTGCAGGTAACGCCGGTGGGCCGGCAGGACGGGAATGTGGAAATAGGCGTCCTGCAAGTCCAACGCTACCAATCCAGTCTCCAGGGTCGAGGGCAGACAAGACCTGAGCCAGAGTCAACATCTTGAACTTCTCCTTCCGGAGGAAGCGATTGACGTCCCTGAGGTCCAAGATAGGATGCAGGCCCTTGTCCTTCTTGGGCACCAGAAAGTAGTGGGAATAACAACCACGTCCTACTTGGCCAAGAGGGCCGCGACTTCCTGTTGAAGAAGTGCCAAGTGATCCCCCGACATGCTGTGGTACTGGGGTGGCATGGCTGGAGGGGTAGTCTCGAAGGGGAGGAGTAGCCCCTTCGGACTATTTGTAAAACCCACCTGTCCGAAGTGATGGTGCGCCAGTGGGGAGGTGATGGCGAATCCTGCCGCCCACTGGCGTTTGATGGGCCTGAAAGACCAGACTAGGAAGGTTTGGAGGCAGTGGTGGCCGGCATGGAGGTGGACTGACCCGCCCGCTGGCCCCCTGACCCGCCTCGGTGGGTCCCACATCCGCGGCTGCGCTGAGACTGTTGCTGTGCAGGCCTGTGCAGGCCTGTGGCCACGAAAGGAGCGAAAGGCAGAAGGCAGAGGAGGGCGAGAGGCCGACAGGCCCAAGTACTTGGCTGTAGCCCTGAGTCCTTAAAACGCTCCAACGCACTATCCGCCTTGTTGCCAAAAGGCGAATGCCATCAAAGGGCATGTCCATGAGAGTGTTCTGGACATCCCCAGAGAAGCCAGTAGTCCTCTAACAGGTGTGGCGACGGAGCGCCACTGTCGGTGAAATCGCTCTGCCCAGCGAGTCGGGCGGTGAAAAGGCCACATCGAATAGTGAACTTGGCTGCATCTCTCCCGTCAGCAATAGCCTGAGAGAGCACTGTCCGGGCCTCCTCCGGACACTGAGGCAGCACTTGCGCCACCGTATCCCACACAGAGTGGGAATAACGGCCCAAGAGGCATGCGGTGTTCACAGACCGCAGCCCTGAACTGGCGGAAGAAAAAATCTTCTTCCCAAACTGTTCCAGTCTCTTGGCTTCCATATCCGGGGGTGCGTTAGGGAATGCGCTTGGGGACGTGGAGGCTTGGACAACCAAGCTCTCAGGGGTGGGGTGTTGGGAGAGGAAAAGGGGGTTGCCCGGGGCCGGGCAATGGCGTCGGGCCACGTTCCTATCCACAGGAGCCCCTGTGTTGGGCCTGGACCAGGTGCCCAAAAGAACGTCAGAAAGTGCATCATTAAAGGGCAGCAGTGGCTCCGCAGAGGTAGCCGCTGGCTGAAGCACTTCTGTCAATACTTCTGTCAGGAGGTTAGTCCTGACGGCCACTGTAGGGAGTTGGAGGTGTAGAGCCTCAGCCACCCTACGCAACAATACTGCGTAACTAGCACCCTCCTCCGTAGCCACGGTAGGAGGAGTTAGCATTGCAAGGTCATGAGAGGTGTCAAGACCACTGGCATCCCCCAGCTCCTCTGCCCAGTCCGGGTCATACTCGCACTGAGCTGCGAGAGGGTCCTCAGACCCCTCCCAGTCCTCCCCTTCCTCAGAAGGCTGAGGTACAGGCCCAAAATACGGAGGCTGGACATAGGGAAAGAAAGGTCCCATCGGCGTCGGAATCGACGTCGAGCGACGCCGTTCCGGCTCCGTGTCCACATCGGGGCTGAAACCGGGGCTGACGTCGTCCGGTGCCACGGGCGACGTCGGAAGTGGTGCAGGTGGGGTCGACGTCGGTGGAGGTGTCACAAGGTCAATCGGCGTTGACCGAGATCCAGGCCTGGATCCATGGGGGCCCTGCGGCACCGGGGCCGGAGCCGACGGCGATGTCAGGGCTGGAGCCGCCAACAGTGAAGGACGACGGCCCAAGGAGGCGAGCCATGGCTGACAGAAATTCCTGCAGCTGGGCCGGAGTCGCCGACGGACCCGGGAAGGGCGGGTAGGTCAACGGCGACTGCGTAGGCTCCGCCGGAGCCGCGGGGGAGTCACCACCAGCACCCTCAGCCGCGACGGGCGAGGGGAAGTCGGAGAGCGATGGCGCTTCTTCGACTTCTTGTGCTTCGCCTTATCTGAGCCCGAGTGCGAAGACTTCGATCCCGACGAACGATGGTGATGGCTCCGCGACCGGTCCCTCGACCTCCCACGGGACCGCAACCTCGAGCGGCGCAGAGCCGACTGCCGGACTTCAAGCAACTTTCAGTACCGTTCCCGCAAAGTCTTCGGCGCCATGGCCCGGCAGTCGGGGCACGACTTGGGGTCGGGGTCGTGGTCGCGTCCCAGGCAGTAGAGGCACACGCGGTGCGGGTCCGTCACCGACATCATGCGATGACAGTCCCCGCAAGACTTGAAACCGGGCATCCCTACGGCACCAGGAGTCGAACAACGCGAAAAAACAGAGACAAAAGCCTTGAAAAACTCAGTCAAAAAATGACTGGGGGTACCGCTCTCTCCGGATCTGCGCTTGCTGGCGCGGAAAAGAAAGAACTGACGTCAGCACGCGAGGGCGGCGTCTAAGTAGCTGCCGCGACGTCATCTCGGCGACCACGACGCCAACGACGGACGCGGAGCCGAACGACGCCACCTTCCGACGCGCAGGGGTACTGCTGACGAAAACTTTTCCGGATCCAGTCTGACGCCTGGGGGTAAATTCTAAGGTAAGGAATCTATCACTACGTGTTTCTTTCAGATTTAGGACACAAGCCTGTGAGGATACTAATTACCCTATATAAAGCCAAATGCCTCTCTATTGCAATGTATGGACCAGGGGAGTGGGGACATCATAAAAGCTGTCAGCTACAAACATTGGAAAAAAATTCATCAAAAGGTTATTGATGACCCCGAATAGTGCCCCCACCAGTCTATGTCACAAGGAACTGGGACTCGAGTTCATAGAGGATCGCATAGCTAGTGCCCCTTTGTTTTTATGGGCAAAAATGTGGCTGTCTCAAGAACTAACGTTTTTACGAGAAGTAATTATAGACTGCCAAAACTTGGCCAATGCTCTAAAAATACCATGGCTCCGCTTCTTGAGGGACAATTAACATGAGATAGGATTAGGGCACTTTTATGACAACCCTGAAAGTATCCCACCGAATGCTAAAGCCATTATTGAAGAGGCGTTTTACTCCAGGGACAACACGCGCTATCTAGAACAAGATGAGATGGGCCTACCACCGATGTCCCTTGTCCCATTGCAATATTATCTAACTTTTACTACTGATCTGCAGACTAGATTTTATTTAACTAGATTCCGTTTACGCACTGTGCACTTTTTGTTGGCATTTCCACGTCAAAGAGGGTGGGCTGACAAGCTCAAACCTTGTCCGAGTGACAACTCTACAAGCCAAAGCACTATGAACTTTATTCTATTCTGCACCTTATACAAAACGGCGAGGAGTAAATTCTTAGTCCCATTATTGAGGAAAATTCGTCCCTGCACACACATTGATGGTTTTAACTTCATGCACACATTGGCTACCCCCGATATCTGCATCGCGGTAGAAAATTACATAAATGTTTCTATGGCTATTCGAAAACGCTATGAGCAAGAGCTCCTGTACCAAATGGTTTTATTTCATGCTGTCTTAAACCGTTCACTGTAGATTTAGAATCTTATGCCTTTGGAATTTTATGAACTGTGTAATACCATGCTGCTTCAATTCAATTACTGTATGTAAATAATTTTATGTTTCCGGAATTTTATGAATTTTCTTTTAACTTATTGATTGTAATTGTTTTGCATACGGTGATAATTTTACTGTAAACTTTAATGGTTCTTTGAACCGAAATAAGGTTATTCTTAGATTGGTATCCCCTTCCCTGTGGAGTTGCTGTCGATACTGGCGAAGAGTGTACATATCCAATCTATCCCATATGTAGCTGATGCGATTACATACCGCCCACTCCCGATCAATGGCAGCCGGGCAGGTCTGATCTTCTGCCTGAGCGTCCGTTAATGCCTTCTCCTCCGCCCTGAGGTGATGTTGTATCTGCCTGCGGACCCCGCATGTCAGTCCCATACAGACACTGGCAGTACCGCCTTCAAAGTCTCCCATTTCTTTGCTCTGCTAGTAGTTGTCCCCTTCCAATTGATTGTCATGTAGTCCTCCTCCAGAATATCCGCAGGCATTCTCCACATTCTGGGGGCCTGCGTGGAGGCATTTCAGCAAACCATGCAGCTAACCGGGGCGAGGTCGGACAGGAATGGGGCATGGTGCGTCACTTCGACATCCGGGTAGGTATTCATCCACGCCACCAATACTCTGCCGAGTCTGCTGTGCGTATTGTGTGTGGGAGAATAGCAGGTATTCAGTTTCTGCGTCAAGTGCCCATCCCTCCAGGCGTCCCTTTTGCCCAAGTCCTGCATTACCTCCTGGGGCCTCTTGATCATCTGTGGCTTAGTTCCCTGCCTGGGTGGATGCCTGTCCAAGTTAGGGTCCAACACACAATTAACATCCCCAACCCACAGGAGAGACACGAGCATCTTTAGGGCCAGCAGATCCTGCATGGACTGATAAAACACAGGATCATCCACATTTGGGGCATATATGTTCAGAATAGTAATATCACGACAGTTGACTGTCCCCCTTAGTGGCAGAAAGCGGCCGTTCATATCTGCCTCCATCTACGTCAATGCGAACGGCGTACCAGGAGCCACCCATATCAACACGCCTCTTGCATAAATAGAATAGGAGGAGTGGAATATCTGGCCCCACCACTTTTTCGATAATCTATTGGCCCCCATCATCTAGGTGAGTTTCATGTAAACAGGCCACAGATATACGATGCCGCTTAAGGAGTGAGAGTACTCTGTAGTGTTTAGTACATGTTTCCAAGCCCCTTACATTCCAGCTGAGAAACCTAACCTCCAGCGACATAGCAAAATATTGTGTAGTGTCGTCGTAGCACCCACCTAAGCATTCCACCTGTTGTCAACAAATGCTGCATGTCTTCACAACTAACTAGGAAACCAAATTGTAACAAGTGCCCCCTCCTCCACAAATAACTTGCAACTGCGCTGTCATCAATGCCCTTCCCACGATTGTGCCAGGGCGTGCACAACTTCCCCTGCAGCCCAACTGGGGCCACTAAACTTACCATTCCAATTAGTCTCCCGGCCAAGCTCGCCTGGCCACATAGCCACAAAATGCCCATTGAGGGGCAAATAATAATAGAGACGTTACCAGTGGGGTTATAGCATGCTCAAAGTTCAACACTCATCGTCACTTTCCCAGCCACTTCATCAAACACCACATCATTTCCAGGCAGTCCGGACTCATCCCCCCATGCCCCCACTGCTGTTGTATTTGATGTGCAGTCCTCTCTCGTATCACAATCGCTCCACATGAACACCACGCCAATCAACAGTCCAGTGGCTACATAAGAGAACCCCCTTCAGATGACATCTGTAGCAAGGGCTGCATCCATGATGGTATCAGGGACATCGTCCGCTGTCTGGCTCACTATTCCTGGTATGTCCTCCGTCTCCAGCCCCGATTCAGCATTCAGTGACACAGAGTCACCCGGAGTGACACATGGTTCCATCTTCACCCACAGTGATTCTTCGTTCCTCCAGTTGAGTCTCATCCTAGTTCTGAGTTGGGTGTTTATTATGTTGTGATCCCTCCCAGTTTGGGTGCCCCACCTCTGCCTCTGGCTACGCTGCTCTCGAGAGGGGAGGGCATCACCTCGGATCTCCAGCCATTACTACAGCTCCTGCGGTGTCTCGAAGAAATGGGTCCTACCATGCGCAGGCACCTTCAGTTTGGCTGGCTACAGCAGCATGTACTGCAGTTGCAAGTCACGGAGCTTGCGTTTAACTCCCAGGAAGGTTTTCCGCTGTTCCTGAACCTGTTTGGTGTAGTCCGGGTAAACAGTGATTTTGCTGTTTTCATAGCAGATGTTCTGATTCTCCCTTGTGGCCCGAAGGATACAGTCTCTGCCTCAATAGTTTAGTAGTTTGGCAATGATGACCCAAGGCTGGGCCCGGGATGGGGGGAAATGGGAGGGTGAGGGCGGCTGCACCAGGGCCCTGTGCGCTCTCTCAACTGCATAGAGTTCCGATAGGCCTCGCGGACACAATCAGGAGTGTATCCACTGCTCCAAGAATTGCTCTGCCGAGCCCTCCTCAACATGCTCGGGGAACCCCATGACTCCTATATTGCTGCTTTGCACACACCCTTCCGCATCTTCAGCCAGACGTTCAAGGGATCTCGTGGCCGTAGTCATCTGAGCCACCTGCTGTTTGAGTTTCGCCACTTCTCCCATTAAGTCCACTATGTCCCCTCTGTTGTGGACCCTTTGGCTGCTACTTTGCGCAAGTCTGCTCTCAGCAAGTTCATGTCGATGGACACTGTCACAATTTGATTTTCCAGGGCCTTCCTAGAGCCCTGAATGGCTGCCAGGAGTTCCGCAAGGGTTGGTCCTTCAATTGCACCATCTTCTCCCTCGTCCCCAGCACTCGTCTATCTTGTTATAGGCTGCGGAGGGTGACGTTGGGTGGTGTACTGTGTTATTGTGCTGGCCCCAGCGGAGCGCGCTTCCTTATCTTTGCCCATCCTAAGAGCACCAAGGACCCCCAGTGCACGTATCCTGGTCACGGCGCCTGGGTCGGTCCTCCGTCAGCTGGGATCCCTCAAGTCGTCTTCAATCCGCTTGCTGTGACTTCGCACTCCTGTCCACGCAGGTGGGGGGGCGGGAGGGGAGACAGTCCTGTACCAACTCCCTACCTCCGGTCCCTCCCTCAGTAGCCCGTAGCTGCAGGATCAAATTGCATCTGGGCCACCGCTCACGGTGGACGCCCCCCCATCACCTCGCAGGGTCATCCCGTGTCTCCTCAAGCGTGGTAGCCGCCCGCCACCATCTGTGCGCCGCTGTTTCCTGGCGGCCCCCCACGTCACATTTCTTGCATGCCGAGTTCAGTTGCCACTACCGGTATTTCTGCATGGGGTCTCGTGTGCCCAAGTGCCGCGCCCACAGAGGGATCCAAACTCCATGTCCTGCAGGCGACTCTGTGTACCGTTTAGACCAGCAATCGAAATCCCCACAGCTTGTTGCTCAGGGGACCCAGGGGACCAGCAACGGCGGAGCCTCCTTTCCCACGCTGCCCCTTCGGGCCCAGGTCCACGCAGGGCCTGAGAGAACAAGAGCCACCTCCCACCGTTCAAATTACTATAGCCTGACTGTCAGGTCCATGTGTACGTGTACTGCCTACATCCATATCCTGTGCAGGTCCTCTGCCAGTCAGGTCCCAGTCCTCCAAGGGTGCCTGTCCGTTGTCTGCCCTGTGGCAGGCTTCGCCAAGAACCTCTGGGAGGGTCCTTGCAGGATCACGCTCTCTCCGCCTGGGTGCTCCAGGCCTCCACTACTGCTGTCCTCCACTTTATGGGCCAGCCGCCTCGGCCGCTTCCAGTATGCGCGGGGGGCCAGAGTAACTATCTGTGGCTAGCTCACCCCTCTCCCGACACCTCACCTGCCACCCACGCCGTCGCCACGCAACCAAGGGCTCCAACCTATACCTGGGTGCTGCGATAGGTCTCCTTGCCCCAGTGCACCCAGCGACAGGGCCCCAGTCGCACCAGCCGAGACCTCAAGGCATCAGCCGCAGAAGCCCACAGCGGACAGCTTGTCAGCTCCAGCCGCTTTAGTCGGCACAGGATATGGGGAGGAGCGCAACCGCCAGAGTAACAGCCGCCTCCTCCACCTCCGTACTCAGGGCTCCCCTCCCTCAGGCCCGCTGGCACAACTCACACCACTTCAGCAGGCCAGCCCCAGTGCTCTTTGCCACACTTTACTTCTTTTGCTGCCGGGTCCGCTATCAGGATCATGCCGGATTGAGCTATCTGGTGCATCAGTGCACACCACTACAC
Source organism: Calotriton arnoldi (assembly GCA_963921515.1). NCBI lineage: Eukaryota > Metazoa > Chordata > Amphibia > Caudata > Salamandridae > Calotriton > Calotriton arnoldi. The sequence goes on along the minus strand of CAWUFW010016220.1, from coordinate 9,202 downwards.
ACAGCAGCAGGGACTCTGGCCATGAACCACCACCGCCTCCACCCATGAGACAAGCTGCTTCTCCACTGCTGGGCAGACCGGTCCTCACTAAGGCAAGTTATTGCTTTCAGACGGCCGCCAATGTTGCTCAACATCTCCACTGGAGCCCCGCAGTGTGCATGCCCCGCAGGTTAGGTTTCCTCGTTGGTTGCAGTCGATTTACTGCAGGATCGAGCAGGATTACTGGACAGGACGGCCGGGAGCTCATGGGCTCATGTCCTGTCGGCATTGTTGCTTGGCCACACCCCCAGGATAGTTTGTTATTAATAAAATTGACACCAAGGTTTTGACCGTCCTCACAGGGGTAGGGAGGGTACCTGGATCAGAGGGCCACCAAGAGTGGGACCAATAAGAAGGCAAAAAGCCAAAATTCAAGACCTACGTCTTGCTTGAGTTTAACTTCAAACAGTTAGACATCCAGGAACTGACAGCCTGCATACAGTTCTGGAAATTAGATGCCGTTCCTGAGACATCAGATTCAAATGCGACTACAATTTGCATGTCGTCCGGTATGACATCAGCGAGAAGTCAACCGACTTTATAAGTGATGCCAAAGGAGTGACGTAGATATTAAACAATGTAGGACTGAGCAAGGATCCCTCATGGACCCCGCAACGGTAAAGAATAGGTGTCAGAGATAAAATCGCCTAAACGAACTGATTGTTCCCGTCCACGAAGAAAGGAATGAAGAAGCAATGCCACGCAGTGCCTGTCACTCCCAGCTTGCTCAGTTGATGCATCAGCAGCCCATGATCAACCGTGTCGAAGGCTGCCAACAAATAAAGCAAGATGAGGGCAGCTCTGCTCCCCTGATATAGTGGGAGCCGGATTTCCTCTGTTGCTTTAATGAGTCAGGTCTCAGTACAATGATCTGCCTGAAAGCTAAATTGAGCATCGTTGAAAAGGTTATTAGCCTGCACATAGTGCATGCAGTTGTTTATTAAGGACATTCTTGATCAGTTGGGCGGGCAGAGGTAGACAGGAGATTGGTCAATAGTTATTTGGATTTGCAGGGTCCAAAGAAGGCTTCTTGATGAGAGGAGTTACGGACGCTTTTTTCCAAGCCGATGGAAAAAAAAACGGAACAGCACATGAGATGAAAAATATGCGCCAACATAGGAGCAATGGTCTCAGCTACTAGGGAAAGAAACCTGGGAAGACAGGGATCAGTGGGGGGGGGGGATTTAGAATTGTTGCTCAGGGTAATAATCTCCTCTGAGGAAGGTGAGTTAAATTTATCGAGAGAGCATGATGGTGAGACAGATGGACTAGAGTCAGGCTGCCCGTGGGAGACCGGCGATTTGGCGGAGAAATGATCAAAAATTTATAATTAGACTACAAGCATATAAATAGCACCATTGCACATATTTAGAATAAATAAATAAACAAGTCAGTGTCAAGATACTGAGGTCGACGACATTTCGGTCCCTAACATAATAATGGGATCATCATGAAGACAACAAGTAATGCCTGAGAATAATGCCTGCATGACGCGGTCGGCCAAGTGTCGCCATGTGATGACTGTATGTGAAATTTAACCAAGGTTCAATCTAGATGAAGGTTGAGAGTGTATACCATACCTCAGGCGAATCCAGGCGATTGGTAAGAATGTAAATGTAATGGGGGCTGGGGAATGGGACTGGAGCAAGATCTGACTTCGGGAGGACAAGGAGTGTGTCTGCAATGTGTGTTCAATCAGGAATTGAATCATGCGGTGACAGAGATCAGCTGGTAAAGAAAGACGTATTGCCATGTTTTGCAATAAATCAAGACCCTCGTAGACAATAAAAGGAAGAAGGGTCGCAATTCACTGCGGGGTGCACCAGAGGCAGGTGCCTCTCGTATTCAGCCGCAGCAAACCAGAGATAGGTGATGTTGAAACCAACAGTGCACCAGTCTCATTCTTGGTAAGTGACAGGTGAGCTCGGCCCTCTCCTTCACGAGAGACCACTTTTCAAGTGTCAAACACTTTGCAATCTTTCACAGGGAGTGCCCCAAAAATATGGATCACCATTCTCCCGACACCCCTCCGCCCCTTGTTAAAGTCAGTCCAGTAATGTCGCTAGAATTGACATACAACGGCTTCTCTTAGTTTTCTTTTTAGGCCTAGGGAGCTGCACATCCAGGTGTTAGTTACATCTTGCATACAAGTTGTAAATGCAATTATTGTTAACATGTAAATAAAAGAGGTCCCACAGTACGGTTTGTGATATACAGTAAGTCAGATGTATTATGGTCACACCATTATTGTACCAGAAGCTGTTATATGCACAACAGCAGTGTTCCACAAAAGCACTAACTGTCCATCTCCTGTACAACACAGACACACTTCTTTCAAATCCCAAGTGTTCCACAGATGTATTTTGAACAATCCTGCCATGAATTAACCATAATGTCGACCTGCACCCTAGATTTCAAATGCAGTGGTTGCAGTTCTGTGCGTACAGCACTGTAACCCCATCTGTCCTCTTTTGTGGACTGAACACACATCCGTACCAGTGAGCAAAAAGTGGGGTGACCATGTCAAAAAGAGGCACTTTCCTACAAAACCGCCCCTCCCCTCCCCCCAAATGAAAGAGAATGAGGCTAACCTTTCCCAAGAGACTCTTCATCTTCTAAGTGGAAAAACCTGGAAAGACCATCTGCATTGGCATGGTCAGTCCCAGGTCTGTGTTCCACTGTAAAGTCTATTCCCAGTAGGTAGATGGACCACCTAAACAGTCTGGGGTTTTCACCTTTCATTTGCATTAACCATCTGAGAGGCCTGTGGTCAGTTTGAACAAGGAATTGAGTATCAAAGACGTGTGTTCACAACTTCATCAGTGACCAAACCACAGCAAAGGCTTCCCTCTCTATGGCACTCCAACGCTGTTGTCTGGGGAATAACCTCTTGCTAATAAAAGCAACAGGCTGGTTCTGGCCTTCATTGTTGGTCTGAGATAGGACCGCTCCAATCCCATGTTCAGAGGCATCTGTCTGCACTATGAACCGCAGGACTTTTAAGACCCGAACGCATGCTTGTCTCATACTAAAAAGCTATAATGAAAGAAAAGTTCAAAAATACCTTACAGATACTTTTGCGGTGCACTACAAAATTCAGTACTGCCTTATAAGAATGGGAAACTTTGCATCATTCGATCTTTTACCACCATGGTCAAAGCGTCCAGTATCAACCGAATGTCGGCTATGTGGAAAAACTCATGAGTACATATCTCACCTTCTCTGCATCTGCCCAGTCCTAATCGACGATCTCAGGAAACTTCTTCGTCAAATATGGATTAAACAAGGCTCACAAACAATTCAGGCCGCAGTTTATTTTTTGCTCAATGAGGCGCATCATCAAGCTATTTGCGGCTTAGTCAAATTCTTAAACAAAACAGACAAACTGCTACTCTACCGAATACTGGCTGAATATAATCCGCACACCCGAGTGCTTATAGGTTTTAAGACCAGGTGCACAGTATAAGATTGAAAACTTTGCTCTCTGCTAATGAGCACATTTTTATCGATGCACAGCCACTTTTATCTTTGTTATAATGGTGCAATATCAATGTTAGTGGCTCTGATTAGTAATGTATCACTATTCATCTACTCACAAGACATTGGCATTTTTTGCTACTATTGTACAATATCATTGGTCAGTGCTTTTATTATTAGTAACCACTTCTTTACATGTGATTATAACATTTTAAAAATCTTATCAAATTATATTTTTAATGGTTTGATTTGGAATTAATCTTAATTTTGCCGTTTTATATGTTCTATTAATTTGCAATGGCTTTAATTAGTTGAGCAATAGTAAAATTAACTTGAAACTTGCTTTGAATAATCTGGAGCTTTGAGAATGGGTGTTGAGCATATTGCTTCCTTCAGAGTGTCAAAAGCCCTTTGACAGCTCACTGTCCAGTTTACCTTCTTTGGTTGCTTCTTGTAGGTAATTTCTGTGAGGGGTGCCACAATAGTACTATACCCCTCAGAAACCTCCCGTAGTACACAGTCAAGCCAAGGATTGCCCTTACTCGAGTCTGGGTGGTTGGACTCTCATACTCCAGAATAGCCTGGATCTTGGGTTGTAAGGGTTGCACATGGCCTCCATCTACAAGGTGGCCCAAGTATACAACTGAGCCTTCTCCTATCTGGCATTTGGTTGCCTTGATAGTGAGTCCTGCCTTCTGCAGAGTCTCAAGTATCAGGTGGATCAGGTGATCCTGCCAAGTGGAGCTATAGATAGCAATAGCATCTAGATATGCAGCACTAAAAGACTCCAGCCCAGCCAGGACTTTGCTCACCAGCCTTTGAAAGGTTGCAGAGGCATTCTTTAAACCAAAGGGCATCACAGTGGGCTGACTCAAATTTTCTAGTACCCTGATGTCAAATCAAAAGTACTGAGAAACTTGGCTGCACCCAACCTGTCAATTAGTTAATCATCTCTTGGGATAAGGCAAGTGTCAGTTTTAGTGAACGCATAGAGACCTCTGTAGTCCACACAAAAGCTCAGCTCTGATTTAACTCCCTTGGAATGTGGTTTGGTGACTAAGACCGCTGGGCTGGCCCAGTGACTCTCAGAGGGTTCAATCACCCTAGCTCCAGCATCTTAATGACCTCAGCTTTAACACTTTCCTTAACTTGGTCAGACTCTCTGTAGATTTTATTTTATACAAGTTGACTGTCCCCAGTGTCCATATTATATGTGCACCAGGTTGTCTGACTAGAGGTTCGGGAAAAGAGCACAGCATACTGACCCAGGACTTGCCTGCAGTTATTTTGCTGTTGGACAGTGAGCAGTGAGGGTGTCTGAAATGACAACTCCTTCAACACACCCATCCTTAGGATTTGTTAGAGAGTAGGTCAGGGAAAGGTTCATTCTCTTCTTCCTGATCATCAGTGACCATGAGCATGGTCACATCATCCCTGTCATAAAAGGGTTTCAGGTAGTTCATATGGCTAACCCTGTGGGGACTGCTGGGAGTGCTTAGGTTCATCAAGACGGCAACCTCCCCTTTTCTTTCAAGGATAGGGTAGGGCCCACTCCATTTGTCCTGGAGGGCCCTAGGTACCTCTGACTCCAAAACCCATACCTTTTGCCCTGGTTGAAAGTCAACTAGTGCAGCCTTTTGGTCGAACCAATGTCTCTGGAGCTTCTGGCTTGCCTCATGGTTGTGGTTTGCTTTCCCCATGGACCCAGCCGTCCTGGAATGAAGGCCAAGTACCTAATCCACTATGTCCAGTTCAGGCACTTTGAGAGGCTTCTCCCAGTCTTCCCTCACCAGACTCAGAGGACCTCTAACAGGATGGCCAAACAGAAGTTCAAAGGGACTAAAGCCCACTCCTTTCTATGGCACCTTTCTGTAGGCAAAAAGCAGGCATTGTAGTGATTTCTCTTCTGGGCCTACATTGGTTCTCCCTTAGTTTTGCAAAATAGATGTTTTAACCTGCCTCTGCTTTGCACAACCACACATAATATAGCTGTTTTTGTAAATTGACATTATTCTAGAAATATGTTGTACGTGTTATTTGTCATTTAGTTACTGTTCTCGGGATTCAGTCTCACGATTCAGTCTACACATTTCGTACAAGGTCGAACAACATGGTGTACTGTTTTCTTGTGCCCAGTCAGCAACATCCCCTAATGTTTTAGGCATAACATTGTAGCACAGCTGCAGCTTTCCAACACAGTAATTCTTATCATACAGAATGTATCTCACCCCTAGAGGGGGGCAGAGAGGAGAATTCCGGCAGAGAGACAGGTCCTGGAACAAACGCAGCCAGCCTTGTGTAAACTGAGATTGCACTTATGATGCGGACTACCTAACTACAATACCAGGTATAGGGTCCATTGCTAATCCCAGAGATCACTAACATATCCCTATGCTAACATAGTGAGGGTAGGCTTGGACAAATATATCTTTTGCCATGGTGGGGTTTTTATTGTATGCAGCCTGCTAGTTATGCGGATTACGTTGCTCAGTTGTATTTGCCTAGTTATCACAGCACATTTGCTTCATAATAGACTATGATAGTTTCAATAAATATTGTAAGTTTTCTTCATGTCTTTCTTTTGTTTACTATGGACATGCAGGAGTGAGAAATTAAAGGTGATGATCTGTTTCCACGGTTCCCTTGGGGACTAAAGAGTCATGTTCTAGGCTGCCAAACTCACCTATTCTGGGAAGGTTATGAGTTCAGGTGAGGCACTGTGAGCAAGCCAGGATTTGGGCCACCAGAACCTAGCGTGGTAGAGAGACTCGGTCCCTACATTCTGACGTTCTGTTATTGTAAGGCAGAGTTCTGCCTTACTAGCAGACTCCCTGTGACATGGTGCTACCAACGATTGGTCAGTGTTGGAACTGGCACTTTCTGGTTGGCTGAGGCGATGGCCTAGCTAGGCAGAACCTACCACTTCCGTCAGGGGCGGGTGATTACACACACTGTATAACCTGCGCTCACCCATGGGTAGCTTGGCACTGAGCAGTCAGGCTTATCACAGAGGCAATGTGTAAAGTACTGGCACAGTATTCACTTATGATAAATACACCGAGCGTCACAAAAAAGAGACTTTACAAGTGATGTATGTAAATAAAGTTTGTATTAAGCACACACAATAATCAGCACAACATGAACATCAGGTATTTCGGAGGCACAAATCACACTTGGCAATTTTACTAGCAGTACTAGGTCCAACTGTGTTGAAATCACATCAGTAATATGCACACTTGGGACAGATTCTATTCTAACGCCCCCCCTCCGCACCCTTATGCAGTGTCAACCCCGGACCCACCCTAGCGATTCTTATAATTCAATACCACACAGTTAAAGGAAGAACCCCGGGTCACAAAGGTATCGGAAATCTCTACATACAAAAAAATGACACTTTTTAGAAGCACCATGGGTTGAGGCCACACAGGTAATCAATGTCAAACGTAGTGTTCTTTTGGCAAGAAATCAACGTGCAAAGCAAACGCACCGGCCAGTGTCATGAATCACAGGTGGTCCGCAGACTGTCACTCCCACACACGCATTCACTCCACACCGATACGCTGTGCAATGGATATCAGGCATGTCCGTACGCAATGCACTTGCACACATATGCATTAAGCACTCTAATGCGCGGCACTGGTACCCAGCGGGTCAATTGATAACACACCACAGATTGGAGATAACCCGTCCTCCCCCCGCCCAGACACTAGGCCGCACACGGCTGAAGTCACCCTAAGTCAAGTTCCCAGGGAAGCAGATGGGGGTAGGTAGAAGGACTAATTAGGAGGCAGTCGTCAAAGGGGGTTTGGCAGCCACTTGAGAAGTTCGCCCACAGGATGCGGAGCAGAAACGGGCTGAGGGCAATAGTAAGTCACATCAAAGGGTTCCATGAGGGCCTTTGCGGGGGGGCTCTCCTTGCGGGGGGGGTCTCGCGCGAGGGGGAGGCTGGGCGTCGCACAGCCCCCCACCCTCGGGGGGGTGGCAGGGCATCGCACAGCCCCTCGCGTGGGGGTGTGTGTGTGGCAGGGCATCGCACAGCCCCCCTCATGGGGGCTCTGGGCATCGCACAGCCCCCTCCCGCGCGAGGGGCTGTGTGATGCCCAGCCCCCCACAGGAGGGGCTGTGTGATGTCCAGCCCCCCACCGCGCAAGGGGCTGTGTGATGCCCAGCCCCCCTGTGGGAGGGGGGGCTGTGTGACGCCCAGCCCCACGCGAGGGGGGGCTGTGTGATGACCAACACCGTGCGAGGGGCTGTGCGATGCCCAGCCCCCCCTGTGCGATGGGGTGGGGCTGTGCAATGCCCAGCCCCCCTGCGCGTGGAGGGGTGGGGCTGTGCAATGCCCAGCCCCCCGCGCGTGGAGGGTGGGCTGTGCAATGCCCAGCCCCCCGCGCGTGGAGGGTGTGGGGCTGTGCAATGCCCAGCCCCCCGCGTGCAGGGGGCTGGGCGTCGCACAGCCCCACCCGTCTAGGGGTGCAGCTCGTGTGGCTGGGCATCGCACAGCCCCCTCACGCGAGGGGCTGGGTATCGCACAGCCTCCCGCGCGAGGGGGCTCTGGGCGTCACACAGCCCCCGCGTGAGGGGCTGTGTGATGCCCAGCCCCCCCGTGAGGGGCTGTGTGATGCCCAGCCCCCTACTGCACAAGGGGCTGTGTGACGCCCAGCCCCCTGTGAGGGGGGGCTATGTGACACCCAGCCCCTGTGCGAGGGGAAGCTGTGCGATGCCCAGCCCCCCGCGCGTGGAGGGGCTGTGCAATGCCCAGTCCCCCACGCGTGGAAGGGCTGTGCAATGCCCAGTCCCCCGCGCGTGAGGGGTGGGGCTGTGCAATGTCCCAGCCCCCTCGCGTGTGGAGGGGCTGGGGCTGAGCAATGCCCAGCCCCCCCCCTCGTGCGTGGAGGGGAGCTGTGCAATGCCCAGCCCCCCCCTCGTGCGTGGAGGGGAGCTGTGCAATGCCCAGCCCCCTCGCGCATGGAGGGGCGGCTGTGCAATGCCCAGCCCCCCCTCGCGCATGGAGGGGCAGCTGTGCAATGCCCAGCCCCCCACGCGTGGAGGGGTTGTGCAATGCCCAGCCCCCCCCTCGCACGTGGATTGGCTGTGCAATGCCCAAACCCCCGCATGTGGAGGGGTGGGGCTGTGCAATGCCCAACCCCCTGCGTGTGGAGGGGTGGGGCTGTGCAATGCCCAGCCCTCCCCGCGTGCGGAGAGGCTGTGCAATGCCCAGCCCCCGCGCGTGGAGGGGCTGAGCAATGCCCAGACCCCCCTTGCGCGTTGAGGGGCTGAGCAATGCCCAGCCCCTCAACGCACGTTGAGGGGCTGAGCAATGCCCAGCCCCCCCTCGCGCGTTGAGGGGCTGAGCAATGCCCAGCCCCCTCCTCGCGCGTGGAGGGGCTGAGCAATGCCCAGCCCCCCCCGGCGTGTGGAGGGGCTTTGCAATGCCCCCCCCGCGTGTGGAGGGGCTGTGCAATGCCCAGCCCCTGCGTGTGGAGATGTGCAATGCACAGCCCTACCCCGCGCGTGGAGGGGCTGTGCAATGCCCAGCCCCGCGTGTGGAGGGGCTGTGCAATGCCCAGCCCCGTGCATTGCCCAGCCCCGCGCGTGGAGGGGCTGTGCAATACCCAGCCCCGCGCGTGGAGGGGCTGTGCAATGCCCAGCCCCGCGCGTGGAGGGGCTGTGCAATGCCCAGCCCCGC